>VDFB02000017.1:270142824-270490446 GCA_007258455.2 Sequoia sempervirens
TGATTCATTGTTGATAATAAATGCCTGCAAGGACAAGAAAATGCAAAATTGGCAGATCAAATGCTTCTTACAAAAAGCCTAATTTTTGTTTGAAAGTTTTAAGTCATTAATTTTTTCCCATACTTATCAGGAAGGAAAACGATTGGCTGACATTTTGGAAAAAATGGGGTGTGACAATGAATGTTTTGATTTTTCACAAGGGTCTAATATTTTGCATTCCTTCCCTAAGGTGGAAGAAATAATTTTATCAGAAAGCTTTGTGTAATTTATTTGATGGTGGTTTACTCTAGCAAGTCACATCCTAATAGCCAGTCAACATGGGTGTGTTGGTGAAATGCCTTTGTGGATGCCACTTCCCATCTATCACGTGGGTTGCAAAGTGTTTCTTAGCTACTAATGATTTGTGTTATCTTGCAAGTACATTGATTTCATTACTTATAGTTGTCGTTGCTCCGCGACTAGTCATTTTACATGTGCATGGCAGGCTTGAGTAGTGTTCAAATTGAATATGTACTGGTCTGATCAGGTTTCAGACTCTAGTCTATTTTCTTACTTGTTGCTATGAAGATCATACTTCGAGCTCTGTGGTTGCAATGTGCAATGATTAAGTGGTGTAAAGGTTATGCGGAATCCTTGATCCCCAACCCCCAAAAAAGGTAACAGTAAGAAGGTTTCATGAGTCGAACTTTGAGCTTTGTGGTTGCGGCTTGTGTTGATGAAGCGATGCAAAGGGTATGAGGGATCTCCAATCTCTGACCCCCAAAAAAGGAAGCAGTAAGAAGGTTTTGTGAGTTGGACATTGGGCTTTGTGGTTGCGGCTTGCGATGATGAAGCGGTGTAAAGGGTATGATGGATCCCCAATCCCCGAACCTTGAAAAAGAAAGTAGTAAGAAGTTTTTGCAAATCGAACTTCATTCTTTGTGGTTGTGGCTTGCAATGATGAAGTAGCGTAAATGGTATGAGGTATCATCGATCCTCGACCCTCAAAAAATGGAAGTAGTAAGAAGGTTTCACTAGTCGATGATGAGGCTTGTGCTCTACATGAACATGGTAGCTAGTAAGGAGGATGTGTGAACCCCGACCATTGACAAGGTGAATGCAAAGCTAGTTTTTTTTAGGTTTTGACGTTTGGTCATGCTTCATAAGTTCTAACATGCATTTCATGGAAGCGATGTGAAGGAATTGAGAGTCCTAACTCTCGACAAGTCTAATGGCATGACAGGTTCTCAGTCCAAACTTTCGAAGATTGGGAACTTTTGTAATTACTTAGGCCCTCTTGGGCTCTTTTGTAATTAGGTCCTCTTGGGAACTTTTGTAATTACTTACTATTATTATTAATATATTATATAGGCTATTAGCCTTTTTCCAAAAAAAAAACATTTAAGCATTCTCTAACCCTAAAAATCACTATGTATTGGCAACTAATAGCTACAAAAACTTGGGTGAACAAGGAGGCAATAGTAATAGAGAGTGAATAGTGAGGTGATAAGGACAAAGGTGTGGTACAAAGAAACGGGTAGCCACTATGGATGAAATCTGCCAAGCCACGCCCTAATGCATTTTACAAAATGTTATTATATCTTTTCTTTCATTTTATTAATGATTTTCTTATCATGCTAAATCTCTCACGGTCTCAAGGGTTATTGAGGGTGAATATTCATGCAAATACATTAACATCTAATAGAGCAAACAAAAGGTGAGCTAGGGGTTTATTCTTAGTTAAATGTCACTTGTTATAGGGCAGCCTCTATAGAAACCCTTCCCACCATAATTTCCAAAACATTTTAAAACATACAACTTGATTTTTTTTATGTTTTAATAAATTGCTATGTTTATTTTGAACTTTACGAGTGGCTACAGACCTAGCAAAAGTAAAATAAATAGAAACGTATAAATCTATTTTATCTATTTTTTCCTTCTTTTTTTTGTAAAACTTCAAATCTTTGAAAGAAAATAATACATTAAATAATATTTCAAATGGGGCAAAAGAAAAGTATGTATATACACATCTAAATGATTTATTACCATAACCATTTTATTTTTTTGATAATAAACTTATAGAATGAAATTTTTTAGTTACATTTTAAACATAATATAATTTAATTGAACCTTTATAGCAAACATAAAATATAAATTAACTTAAACTCACTTGTTTTTGTAGCAAACAAAAAACATGAAATCATTTAAAACTCATTTTTTTCGGCAGTAAACCATTAAACAAAATTTTATTTAAGCTTGTTCATTCTTGTAGCGTAAATTTTAGCTAACTATTCCTATAGCAATATTACACAAAAATTTATTAAATTATTCATTCCTATAGAATACACTAAACAAAATGTAATTAATACATTTTTTTTTTCTTAAACTGGAGGAAAACAACCATGATGATATATTTTCATTTTCTTGTAAGTAGGAAATAATACAACCATCTATTTTATTTGAAAGATTATAAATCAGCAACACATAACTTATAAGCCAATCTTCATTCAAAGTTTATCCAAATTCTACAAGAATAATTCTATAATAGGGTGGATTTCCACACCCTTTCACGATAACATAGTATCCATCCATAGTTGCAACCAACTAGGTCTTTAAATTTCTCCAACCTACACATGAACATCAAATAACTCCTCCAAGGCCATTGGTGGTGCTCACCACCCAATCATTGGTTAAAAACACCAACCACCCTCGATCTAGGAGGTAACCAATGGATCGAGTACACCAAAAAATCATACCTAACACATCCAATCAATCAAATGAAACACACAAAGATAAATTTACACCCTCCCAAGGGATTTTGCATTTTCACAAGGATTCTTATCAAGAATACGAAAGGAGAAAAGGAGGGTGGACTACTCTCCATATTGGGAGACTCATGAAAACAAAAAATAATCAAGTGTCTTATTTCTCTCCATTCCCATGCCACCCATTTCACCCATTCACCATTTTCACCATACAACCACTTATACATGGGTACCCATACCCTTGAGCCTCTCCTTCTCTAAGGAGGGTTAGGCTCCCCATAGAGGTTCCTACCTCTTACTACCCCCAACAAGGGATGATCTTCCCAAATGGGTGAGCTTATCCCACACAACCCAAACCCTCTACAATATTTACATTCACAAGAATAGAAAGAAAGTATAACAAAATTCCAAAGAAGAAGAATTTGAGGATGAGCTCCAAATATCTTCTTATTCCAAGCTAGCTTCTCCAAAACCCCCAAAATTTAAGCACAAATAGAAATTATCTCCAAAATATAAGTAAAATTCTCAACCAAAAGAACCCCTCCTTTGGTTTTCCAAAGGATAGATATAAGGATCAAGGATTCAAATCCTTAAATGAGGGAGTGATACATGTCACTCTCTCATTCATCCATTTTGACACATCTCCCCACAAGTTCTCCACATGTGTGAGAACTCTTGGGGAAATGAAGAAACAAAGAGTGTTCAACACTCCAACAAGAGCTCTCCAATCTCATTAATGAGATTTTAGAGGCAACACTCAACCCCTTCCCCAAAGTCTGTCACCCTTTTTAATGGGAAATTAAGAAGGGCCATACCTTGAGTAATCTCCAATATATGGGCATGATTTGACCCCCAACCCATAGGTATTCATCCTAGAGGTTCAAAAATGGTCAATTAACTCAATTTGAAGACTTTTTTCAACCCCTCAAAACCCAAAAAGAGTAAAATTCGAATTTCAAATATAACAAGGGTAAATCAAAATATCAAAACCCCCGTCTAGGAACTAATTAAATTTTAAGCATTAATCACATTATCCAACATTCAATAATCACATCACAAATTAAGCACAACACATATAAGACTATAATCCTTCCAAATAGACTATAGTTAGTTTATCGTGGCTTAACACATATAGGGTGCCCTTGATTACATTTGATCCCGTTGGCCACGGGGCATGTACTTGCACACTCAAAGCCACATGTCAACATATCTAATACATGATAGTCAAAGCAACTAAATCAACAATTTCATATATATGTTTAACTTAACCTAATCTTTGAAATAATTAATTGAAATATCAATATCAAATAATTTATCCTTTCTCTTTGTAAGTAACATATTCTATTAATTTAAGAATAAATAATTTCTATATTATGAAGCAAATCACATGATCATCTAACTCAAATTTATGTCTCATCAAATCCATGACACAACACACTCATCCATTTTTACCATGATAATAAAATTAACAAGAGCATAATAAATATTAAAAGCATTCACGTGTATCTATAATCATCATGCAACATAATAATCAGAAAATCAACATAGTATAAATGTCAATAATCATCCATAATAATCCAAAACACGTAGGGTATCAAAATGATCAAACCAAAATAAAGTCAAACTAGGTGTGTCAAATAGTAGGCCTCACATCTTCCTCCCTAGGAATGACCTTCCTCTTGGAAGTCATCAAAGATATGAGGATATAGGACCCTCAAATGTGAGGCTTCCTCCCAAGTAGCTGCTATCTCATCATAATGATCCCACTGGACCCTAACCTAGTCTAGCTCTTGACCTCAAAGGTCCAACGTCTATCAAGCCAAAATGTGAATGGGCTCCAATACTAGCTACCTATCTGACTCCACCTACAAAGTATCCTAATCCAAAACATGAGAAGCATTATGCACATAACATTGCAAAACTGATACATGAAACATGTCATGGATACGTGACAGGCTAGGTGGAAAGGCTAGACAATAAGTTATGGGACCTATGCACTCCAAGATATCAAATTGGCCTACAAAATGTGGTGTAAGATTAAATCCTTTTTCATAATGGATTGGACTCTTATGAGGTCACACTCTCAAAAATACACAATCACCAATTGAGAAGCTTTGATCAATCCTCTTAGAATTGGCATACTTCTTCTGACAATATTGTGCCTCCTATAGATTCTATCTAATCAATCCCACCTATCACTGCATATTGTTGACGTCCCTTTTGGCACAACAACATGCAAATAGAATATTGCTATTTTGTTTCTCCTGAAAGAGAAAAGGCAACACATGGATGCCTTAGCTCCCAAGGTCTTTGTAGTTGGGTCTCAACTGTGCTGATGTTACTTAATGGTCAATGCAACAGTAATATTCAAGGGGCCTGCTGGTGTGAGCTTCTGGATTGTTCTAAGATCGAGCATGAATATAAACCTACTCTAACAAGGGTTTAAAAGAAACAACAAAAGATAGATTAGGGTTTTGAAACAGAAAAGAACAATAGTTCATCCAATATTAACCAGACTTGTTAACTTCAAGAAATTATAAACTAAAACTACAGAACAAGATAAGCTTGTGATTGACACACATCCTCTTTCATTCACAATGCTAATTCCCATAACAGATTTAAATTACCATTTAAATAGAACACAAAAACAATATTTCATTCCTTGAAGACTTCACAAATCAAATGATCAATTAAGACAAATATCATTCAGGAACACAACAGGAAGTAGATTAAACTCTGATTGCTTCTACTGTTAATAAAACAGATAAGAAATATTTAAAAAGCTGGCACAATCACCAGTGTATAGAGAATCTGAAGCTCCAGATTGTTTCCAACTACACTAAGAGAACTTAGAAAATACATTGCAGTATGTACTGAAATCTTGCTACTAACCAAGAAGACAAGAGAAGCTCTCATTACTGAGAATCAAGATGCAACTCTCTCTCCTTCTGTTAACTGATGAACTCCTAACAGTTCTAATTCTAAACAGTTCTCAATCTAAGAGTCCTCTAAACCTAGAAGTTCTAATCAAAAAGTTATAACTTTCTTCTAAATCTTTCTAACTTTCAAGGTTCCCATCTTTACAAAGAGGCAAGAATGCCTTATATATAGAATGTACCAACTTGAATGCGTTGTCCCCTGCACTAGGGTTTACAAAATATCTGCATCCAGGAAAATCGGCTTTCAGACCTTTTCTGAAGAGAATCAAAGCTGCATTCAATGTGAATCCTTGTTGTCCATGCTGATGAAGGATTTCTACTCGCAGGAGAAGTCTTTTTAGATCTTTTGACAACTGTAGCATTAACTCTAGCATCCTCGTGTCCACCTTCGAACTCTACCCAGGGTCGTCTTGAATGCTCAGAAAATCACCAGGGAACTTTACCATTAATACTAGTCAATCTCTGTCGGTGGTTACCATAGCTATCCCTGTGAGTCACAGATTCTTCCTTCCTTTAGCCTCCTATTCTGGAGTCCTCTGCTCATTGAATATTTTCTGGAAGTGCCATTGGGCCTCCTTGTAGATCTAAACACCGTCGCCTGAGTAGATTCATCGTCAATTGTTCTCAGAAGGAATCCATCTTGCTTGCATTCTGCTGGTCCTCTTAGACAAGGGAAATCAATTGGTCAATGGCTCATCTTAGCTCTCTCTCTGATTGGATGATCACATGCCATGCCAGATTTGAGGCAGTCAAAAGTGGTCTGGATGGTATCGCATGTCGGTGAGACACTTATTGTGTCTCCCCGATGTGATTTTTCCTTCTAACAGTTATCGTCATAGCAAAATTCAATCGGTGAAATGTTTCAGCGGGCTACAGAAGTCACATCGACCTCAATTTTCATGTCGACAAGAGTTTCAGTGAACTCCTTTTCATTCTCCCTGAGCTCAAATTCCTTTCTTCCTCTCGGGCTCGAGCTCTTTCCACTTCGGTGAAACCTTCTTTCTTTGCCAAGACCTCCTAGCGCACACGTTTCTTCTCCCTGAACCTTTCCATCGACAAGAGTCACGGCGAAGCCAAACTCCCCGGGAAAGCTCATTTCCTTTCACTAAGACCTTCTCGGGTCGGCAGGGCATCCTACCGAACCCGTTGCATTTGTTCTGAGTCTCCCTGAGTTAGAGATTTTCGGCGTGACCTCCACTCTTCGGCGAGACGTCTTGCCGAGAGCGTTATCTTTTGGAGATCTCCTGTCATTTCAGGGAGACACTTTGTGGTCGCCGAGACCTTTTAGCGATCCTAGATCACTATACCGACACCGCTTTTGTTGCTGAGACACTTGACGAAGTCTTCCTTACCTCCCGGCGGGGGCATTATGTATGTCAAGGAGACTATGATGTTTCGGGGAGATCTTACCCCAAATTCCTTTCTTCTTACTGAGCCCATCCTTGTCTTCAGCAAGACTCTTCCATGTCAGTAAGACATCCCACCGAAGGCATCTCATTCACTTAGAGTCTTCCCGACTCCCTTTTGTTTTCTCCAAGCTCCTTTTGCTTCGATGTGACCTTCGGACTTCGCCAAGACCTCTTGGCGTGTGCCTTTCCTCTCCGCGAGCTCCTTTTCTTTCGGCCAGACCTTACGGTAGTCATACCAAAATTTTCTCTCACATTGCCTATGCTTCACTGTAACATCCCTTCGTCGGGGAGATGTCCTGCAGATACCTCATCTCCCAGCGAAAGCTTTACTAGTTCATCCTGTTGTCGCTATGATATACCGGTTCTCTCACCGAAGACCACCAATGGGGTCCCCTAGCACTGTGTCGGTGTGACATTCCTTCTTCACTGAGACTTCCTAGCGAGCTCCAACTGGTATGTTGATGCCCTTCACATTTCGGTGAGACATCCACCATTCGGTGAGACCTTCCGCCGACTTCATACCTCTTGTCGAGCTTTCCTTGTGTTGTCGAGACCTCTCTCGTTCACCGAGACTTCTTGGCGATGCTATCTTGCTTTGTCGATAGGCGGACCCTTCCCATCGGCGAGACTCTAAACGTTCGGTGAGAGATTATGCCGAATCCAGAATCCTTGGGTGAAGGCCCCTTTCGTGTTGGCAAGACATCCCGACGCTCGGTGAGAACACATACTGAAAAGAACAACTCCCGCTGAAACATCCTAGATCTCTTTTGTTGATCGGTGAGACCCGAAGATCTCGCTGAGACCTTTTTTGAAAGAAACCCCTCATGCTGATAGGAAATTCATGTCGCCGGGATGATGACCCTTGTCTTGTCGATAGATCCTGCATATGATTTTTGATCGCTGTGACATCCTTGGGGTCTTTCCGACTTTTTCCTTAACTGATTTTTGGGACCAACTGGATTGAGGAATGGCATCTAACTGAGCTCACCTAGCAAATATCACCAGGTGCATGATTTAATCCTGCAAAACAAATGCTTCCATTAGTCATCAGAAGGAGATAAGATATACTATCATATGATACACTTATGCTTGTGATTATTTCATTGAATACTTAGCAAGAAGGGAACCAACTTAGGTTGAGACAGAACCCAAATTAAACAAGACAAGAAGACAAACTTGGGTAGAAAGCAAAAGAACCCCAAGAGAAAAGAAAATAACAAAAAGCAAAGACAACAAAAGAGAAAGGGGGACCCATTTTGATCTAGATCAAAGTGGGGTGGTTATGCAAGGCATAACAAATGGCAACTCGGCTGGGAAAATGGTTTAACCATTTTCATGAATCTGAAGGATTCAGCTACCCAAAACTCCTGGTTCATGAACATCACAACTTCAGTTAGGTCAGTTAAAACAAGCAAGGTAGAGCTAAAATCTCAAATGTTATTCAAATAATGGCTACCCCTAAATCTATGTGTGTGTTTGATAGTGCATCATTCCTTTCATAAAGTTCTTCATCTTTTGAATAACAATGTGTAAAATTTGGGCTACATGAGTTGATTTCCTTCGTGCAATGATATCCTGGGCATTGCTCCGCTGCCAGTCAGGCATCCATAGCCCCGACGGAGATACCTCTAGTTCTCTCACAGCATTGCTCTACTGCCAGACAAGCATCCATAGCCCCGATAGAGATACTGGAATCACCCATTCATATTGATTCTTCTTCTTCTTTTGATAATTCTTTTCTTTTCTTTTGGAGTTTTAGATATTTCATTTAATTCTGCTTTTTCTTTTCAATATGTCAGATGTTTAATATCTGATCTGGGTTGAAAACTATAATGGACCTCATAACAACACTTGGAAGTCAAATTTTTCACTCAAATTTTACAACACTATCCTCCTAAGACAAATACATTACTAGAAGAGGAGATGATTTTAATGATTTGTGACAAATTCAGGGGAGCTGATGAATGTTACTTACTTGGTACCTTGTTCTCCAAAACTTTCCACAACCTTCATTGACAACAAACATGAAACAATGAATTTAGAACAGAATCATCCAACCAACAAGCTTGAAAATACCTAAACCACTTCTCTCCTAATGACCATAGTACGCTTCAGATAACAACCCCTAGCTTTAGATAGCAAGAAACAGATTAAACCCCCAAAGAACAAAACAGACAAAGAACAAAAGGAAAAGAAAACAAAAGGAGGTAGGGACAAACGTATAAACAGGAAGCTATTTATAGACAAGAGCCACATTATTTACACAAAGAGTAGCAGATTATTCACAAACAGGAGAAAAAATAAAATATAAGGAAAACAACGAATTACTCATATACAGAACAGAAATTAACAAGCCTCAAGATTCAAAATATTGCTTAAGGAACTGCCCATTAACAAGGAAAGGAACCGATTCTTCAGTTAGACTACTCAATCTAAAATCATTTTCCCCTAGGATCTCAGCAATTTGATAAGGACCTAGCCATAGTTTGTCAAACTTTTGGTGGCTACCCTTTTTTTCATTGGCTTTATCCCATAACAGTACTAGGTTTGATATCCTAAAATATTTTATCTTAGCTCTCTTGTCAAACCAGCGTTTGACAACAGCCTGATGCCTAAAGAATTGTTGTAAGGCCACATCTCTCTGCTCTTCTAATTTCAACAAAGCAGCTAACCTGATCTCTATCCTATTGTCACTAGAGTAAAATTTATGCATGAACTCCAGGATAGGTATTTACAGATGGATAGGAAATACAAGCTCTTAGCCATATACCAGCTTGAATGGTGAGGTGTTTAAGGCAGCCTTAATCCTAGTCCTATCTGCCCATAATGTGAATCTCAGCTGGGTATGCCAGTCTCTAGGGTTATGTTCTAACAGTTTCTTAATCACCTCTAAGAGATTCTTATTGGTAGACTTTGCAACTCCATTGCCTTGTGGACAATAGTTTGAAGAATACTTCAAGACAATCTTGTGATCATACGCCCAAGAAATAAACTCGGAAGAATAAAAAGTAGAACCATTATCACATACCAGAGCGAAGGTTACCCCAAACCTTGTAGTGATGCATTCGGTGAGGAACTTGATCACTACCTCCATTGTGCTATTTTTGCAAGGTATGGCCTCTGTCCACCTCATGCAATAGTCAGTAGCAGTCAAGATAAACTTATGTCCTATAGAGGAATTTTGGTTAATCACTCCAATGAAATCCAGTACCCACTGGGCAAATGGCCTTACCTCGTAGACGGGCTGTAGTGGCATGGCTGCATGGTGTTCCCTTGGTGCAGAAATTTGGCAGGTGTGACATGTCCTTACGTGTTGATGGGCATCTTTGAATACACAAGAACAGTAATAACCAGACTTAAGGATCTGGTGTGCCAGAGCATCTGCAAAACCATGACTTGTCCCATGCTTCCCATGAAACTCTGAAACCACCTGCTTGGCCTCTTGATGATCAAGGCATCTCAGGTATACCCCCTCAAAATTCCTCCTATACAACAACCCTCCTTTGAGCATGTAATGAGAACTCTTAAGTCTTAGGGCTCTCCTTTGAGTTGCATTCATTCCTGTTGGACATCGATTGTTGAGCATAAAGCAAATGGTATCAACATACCAGGGGTCGTTAGAGAAAGACTGGGTCGTGTACTACTAACAAATGATGTTGTCGCCAACGTTCGCCATGGACTGAGATAAACTCGTGCCCCTGACTAATTTTATGGGATGTATCTCCAGATCAAATTCTTGTAGGATGGCCATCCATTTGCCCCTCCTTTCTCCCAGCTCACTCTACATCAATAAAGACTTCACAGCTGCATCTGGAACTACAGTGATGACTTGACTTCGGAGAATGTAATGTCAGAATTTCTTAACAGCCCGAACCAATGCGAAAGCTTGCTTCTCCAGAGGTGGGTATTTGATCTCCACATTTTTGAATGGAGAACTCATGAACAAAATCAGTCTCTCCTCTGCCTCTTCTTGTCGTTGGGTTAATATAGCTGCACAAGAATGGTCAGAGGTGAAAGAGTAAATGTAGAATGGCCTCTTGTAATTGGGGCTGGTGAGAACAGGAGCTTTTGAAATAGACCATTTGAATTGTGAAAACACATCCTTTGCTTCATCAGTCCACTCTATCTTGGCGTCCTTCCTCATCATTTCATTTAGTGGCTTTACAATCTTTGTAAAGCCTGTGATAAACTTCCTTACGAAGTTGATCTTTCCAAAGAAAGATCTTAACTCTTTCTTGCTCCTTGGTCTGGCGATCTTCAGAATGGATTCAACTCAATCTGGGTCGATTGAAATCCCTCTTTCAAAAATTATGTGCCCCAACAACTTCCCTTCTGAAACTCCAAACACGCATTTGTTAGGATTCAAGGAGACGCCATATTGGATGCATCTCTCGAGAACTTTGGCTAAGTCCGCAGCATGATTCAGTCGATTCTTGGAGAACACTGTCAGGTCATCTATGTAAACAATAATACATTTTCCAATCAGATCCTTGAAAGCTATGTCCATGGTGCACTGGAAAGTTGCTCCAGCATTTATTAGGTCAAATGGCATCCTTCTATATGCAAACGTCCCCCACTTGGTGGTGAAATTCGTCTTCATCCTGTCCTCAAAGTCGACCATTACCTAGTTGTATCCAGAGTAATCGTCCAAGAATGACATCATTTGTGCTCCATTGACAGTTTGTAATACCTCATCTAAGGAAGGGAGCGGGTAATTATCCTTTTCTGAAGCCCTATTCAAGTTTCTAAAGTCGACCATAGCCTAATCTCCCCATTCTTCTTGTAGACTGGGACTAAATTAGCCACCCACATTGAATGGTGCACAGGGAAGATTATCCTTTCTGACAGCAACTTTTGAACTTCTTTGTAGATCAATGGCTCAATCAGGGCATTGACAGGGCGTTGTTTTTGTCGGAAGGGTTTAACCTCGAGCTTTAAGGGGATAGTGTGGGTGATAACTGAAGCATCAAATGTCTAGAGGTCTTCATACCCCTAGGCAATAGCAGCAATATCCTTTTTGAGTGCCCTCAATATGTCTTCTTTAATTGTTTCAAGGCAGGCCTTCCCTATGTAGGCATTCCTTTCAGGACCCGAGTCAGCTAGGTTAACCATGTCATATTCACCTCCTTTGCCTTCAACTACTATCTTCTCTTGAGCCCTTGAATCTGAGTCAAAAATTCTCTCCAAGGCCACCATTCCCTTGGGAATGCTATTGCTCTTTAAGTTAAGAACTCCTCCTGTATCACCTTCCTCAAGGTTCCAATCCCCTTGATCTCTGTTAGACTCCTCAATAATTTTCCCCTCAAAGACATCTGAGCTTGCTAAGAAGGCCAGAATATGTTGATCATCATCAAAGACCTGGAAATTCTTGATATTGTCAAGAACACCTGGGGTGGACATCAGTTCCACTGAGAATCTTTTGAATTTGGAGCCTTACATAGGCTTCAAGGTGCTTGCAGCAATAGCTAGTGAATCAGCTACCTAATTTTCTTCTGTAGGGATTAAACTAATCTTAAAGGCATCAAAGTCCTCAATCAGGTTCCATACCCTGTTTCTATATGCCGCCATCATTTTATTGTGACAGGTGTACTGGTTGTGCACCTGCTTGACAACTACTTTTGAATCTCCTTGGACCACCAAGGCAGTGACCCTTTTCTTATGTGCAAACATTAATCCTCAAGCCAAAGCTTCATATTCAGCTACATTATTAGTGCACCTGAATTGCAACCTGTAAGAAGCAAAGAAAACTTTCCCTTTCGGGTTGGTTAGTACAATTCCAACACCACAACCGGTCTTGGAGTTGGATCTATCAAAGGTAAGGGTCCACAACTGATCACAAGAAGGGGTTAATCCTTTTTAAGTTTTCATAGATATTTGAATAGGATTAACCAAAGGTGGGACTTCTTGATCTCTTGGACCAGACACAGGAAAAGGATTGTCTAAAGGTTCTCTAGGTACTTCCTCCAATTCCTGCTCAGTTGTATTATGTAACCTGTGGTTATCTTCCTGGCCGTCACTTGTCCCTTTGGTTGATTCTTTGGGCTTTGTTTCATTTGTGAGTTCAGGGGTGCCTAATAGACCTTGAGGCTGCTCCTCATCAGTATACTGATTGAGACATGTGTCTAGAGAAAGTTTGATCAGAGAAGGGATTTCTTTTGAAAGTATTGTATCCCTGGTTAACATGGTTGCTTCCTTGGCCTCAAATGAGAAGTAGTCTGTAATGGTCTCAAGGTGACTTGTACTAGCTTCCTCAGCTTGGGAAACCTAATTTAAAATATCCCTACAAGGTTGACAAGTCAACTCAGAATGACTTTGGTAATGTACCCTGCACCAATTAGGGAGAAGGAGACTTTGCAGATCCATATCTGCCCCCAAGACCAGTTGGTTTTGTTGTAGCTTTCTAATCAGGGCCTGCTAATTTTCATCAATGGTGGGGTCAAGGGGTTTTTTTTTTGACATGTTCTTAGCATTGAAAACCGAGAAGGTTAGAATTTCCTCTTCTTTATAAACCCCCATCTCAGTCTCAAAGTAAGCCACCTCATTGGGACAATCATATTCTATGATGATATACCTAAGGTAAGGCTCACTTTCAATCCTAATCTGATTAGGAATCCCTTTCCATGATAGCCACATATGTGAAAAGTCAAGGGAAAGATATCCCCCTAAATTTTTCATCAAATCTCGGCTTAGCAACATACCATAGGTCTCGGGATTATCTGCCACTTGAATATCTATGTTGGTTAGGATCCTAGGATCTGATCCTACTTGAACGTGTATGTTTCTTAATTCCCCTACCACATTAACCTTTGTTTTTTCAAGTTGAATGACCTTCTTATTGGTTTGAATGGGGTTTAATCTTAACTTCTTACATATGGAAAACAGCATGACATTTCCCGAAGCCCCTGAATCCAATAAATAGTTATGTAGGTTATTGCTAGAAATCCTTAAACTTAAAAGGAAAGGTGGAGTACCTACCTTGTTTCTGTATAAGGTTGCATTCACGTCCCCAGCAGGTGCCACCTTGCTTTTTCCTTTTGACTTATCAGCTTGTTCTAGAGCTTTTAGCATTATCTCCCTTTGAGCAGGGCACCACTTTAAAATGTCAAAATATGACAAAGAAGCTTTTTGTTTCTGCATCTCAGAAACAATGTCAAATTTTGTATTATAACTTGAATTACTTTTGAAAACAGCAGAGGAATTGCCCTTGTTATGGAGGTCAGGCAGGCCTTTTGGTGGAGGAGGATTATTATCAGCACTTTGATTTGGAGGCACCATGTGATTAGGAGGCGCTGAGGTAGTGAATGGACCTTTACTCTAATTTCTTAGGAAGTGTCCTCCTTTGGCCTGAAAGGCTTGGGCATCATATGTGTCTTCCTCTGGTTCATTCTCACTTTGCATTGGAAATGAGGGCTCTTCTTCAAAGATATCATAAGCCATTGCAGTGTCCAGTGAGTCACCTCCTTTGTTTGAATTCCCCTGGAATGTGTGAGCATCTTCGTGTGCCATCTTGACAACTTTCTCCATTTGAGGGAAGTTTATCTCCGAATGGGTTGCAGTATCATGCAGCCTACACCAATTGGTCATGAAGTTGAGGTCGGCCACATTTGCAGTATGTGTTCTTTCCTCACTTGCTTGATAGTTGTGAGAGACTCCACCATTATTAGGCCCTGTATTCCATTGTCTGTTGTTGTTTGGCCTTTGATTATACCCTCTATTCTAATTCTGATAGCCCTGATTAGAGGAATTTTGGCCCTGATAACCCCTTTGGTTGTAATTGTTGTTATTCTGATAGCTACCCTGATTGTTGTTGTTTTGATTAGGATAATTACTTTGGCTTTGAGGAGGATTTAGCCAAAGCTGAGCCATGTCATTTGTAACCTGAGACAGTGTTTTGTTCAAGGTTTCTACCTCATTAGTAAGTTGCACTGTCTTTTCACTTTCCATGCTCTTAACAATAGGCAGCTGATCAACATGACTTGGAGTTCCAATTTGGTTCTGATGAACATGGAAGCTTGGAGGAACCTACGGTTGCTGAGATAAGTCAGGAGTTCCCTTAGCGAAGAATGGGACCGGTGGTTGGGTTTGTAATTTAGACACAGGCCCATAATGAGAAGGAGACATCCCTGGGACAGTTTTGAATTGAGGATTTGGGCTATGCATCTAATATCCTATCGAAGGGAAACCTCCTCCCAGGCCTCCTTGTTTAGAACTGATTTGTTGTTGTAGCTTGATAGCTAGATGATAGACTTTGGATAGAGAGTCAATATCAGTTGATTGATAGGTCCTTTGCAAGAACAAGCCCAGCAAGGGGTCTATAACCCTAAAGTAAGCTTGGATGGCACTATTCTCAGTGACTAGATAGGGATCTTGCAATCTCCTATACATTCGTTGGAACCTGGTGTTGAATAAAGGCAAGGGTTCACCTGGTTTTTTTCTTATGGTAGCGAATTGGTGGTATAAAAGAGTTGGATCCACAGATTCTGAACTGATTAATGAAAGCATTTTCTAGGTCTATCCACCTTAGGATAGAATGCTGAGGAAGATTGAGATACCAGTTGTAGGCCATATCCCCTAAGGAATATGGGAACAACCTACAAACTACATCATGGTGGGCTATCTGAGCTCTAGTACAAGCATCCTTGAAAGCTTGTATGTGCTCTTTAGCACTTCTTGACTCACCATGAATGTACTTAGGACAGAATTTCTCAGGGTTCTTAGGCAGATCGTGAAAACCTCCAGGGATAGTCCCTAATGGAGAGGGATTATTCTGAAAGAATGCCATTGGTGGCGGTGGTGGTGGTTGAGCCAACTGTTGTATGGGTTTAACCAGCTATGATGACAATTGAGATGGACGTGATGGTGGATTGATAGGTACCCACTGGGGTATTGGTGAAAAACCTGGTGGAGTGAGCGGAGCTAATAAGGGTGGTATGATAGTTGATCCAGTTCTATGACTCCTGTGTCTTGTTGGGGTCTTGAGTTCTATCAGGGGTGGTGGATTTTCAGCTAATCGGAGAACTGTATGGGACCTTTCTGAAAAAGAAAACCCATCTTTATCCAGTTTTCCCTTTTAGGCCCTCCTTCTAGCGCCAGTCTCTATTGACGTCCCTTTTGGCACAACAGCATGCAAATAGAATATTGCTATTCTGTTTCTCCTGAAAGAGAAAAGGCAACACATGGATGCCTTAGCTCCCAAGGTCTTTGTAGTTGGGTCTCAACTGTGCTAATGTTACTCAATGGTCAATGCAACAGTAATATTCAAGGGGCCTACTGGTGTGAGCTTCTGGATTGTTCTAAGATCAAGCATGAATATAAACCTACTCTAACAAGGGTTTTAAAGAAACAACAAAAGATAGATCAGGGTTTTGAAACAGAAAAGAAAAATAGTTCATCCAATCTTAACCAGACTTGTTAACTTCAAGAAATTATAAACTAAAACTACAGAACAAGATAATCTTGTGATTGACACAGCCTCTTTCATTCACAGTGCTAATTCGCATAACAAATTTTAATTACCATTTAAATAGAACACAAAAACAATATTTCATTCCTTGAAGACTTCACAAATCAAATGATCAATTAAGACAAATATCATTCAGGAACACAACAGGAAGTAGATTAAACTCTGATTGCTTCTACTGTTAATAAAACAGATAAGCAATATTTAAAAAGCTGGCACAATCACCAGTGTACAGAGAATATGAAGCTCCAGATTGTTTCCAACTACACTAAGAGAACTTAGAAAATACATTGCAGTCTGTACTGAAATCTTGCTGCTAACCAAGAAGACAAGAGAAGCTCTCATTACTGAGAATCAAGATGCAACTCTCTCTCCTTCTGTTAACTGACGAACTCCTAACAGTTCTAATTCTAAATAGTTCTCAATCTAAGAGTCCTCTAAACCTAGAAGTTCTAATCAAAAAGTGCTAACTTTCTTCTAAATCTTTCTAACTTTCAAGGTTCCCATCTTTACAAAGAGGCAAGAATGCCTTATATATAGAATGTACCAACTTGAATGCATTGTCCCCTGCACTAGGGTTTACAAAATATCTGCATCCAGGAAAATCGGCTTTCAGACCTTTTCTGAAAAGAATCAAAGCTGCATTCAATGTGAATCCTTGTTGTCCATGCTGATGAAGGATTTCTACTCGCAGGAGAAGTCTTTTTAGATCTTTTAACAACTGCAGCATTAACTCTAGCATCCTCGTGTCCGCCTTTGAACTCTTCCCAGGGTCGTCTTGAATGCTCAGAAAATCTCCAGGGCACTTTACCATTAATACTGGTCAATCTCCGCCGATGGTTACCACAGTTGTCCCTATGAGTCACAGATTCTTCCTTCCTTCAGCGTCCTTCTATTTTGGAGTCCTCTGCATGTTGACTATTTTCTAGAAGTGCCATCGGGCCTCCTTGTAGATCTGAACACCATCACCCGAGCAGATTCATCGTCAACTGTTCTCAGAAGGAATCCATCTTACTTACATTTTGCTGGTCCTCTTAGACAGGGGTGGTCAATTGGTCAATGGCTCATCTTAGCTCTCTCTCTGATTGGACGATCACATGCCACGCTAGATTTGAGGTGGTCAAAAGTGGTCTAGATGGTATCACATGTCAGTGAGACACTTATCGTGTCTCCCTGATGCGATTTTTCCTTCTAACAATTATCGTCATAGCATGATTCAATCGGTGAAACGTTTCAGCAGGCTACAGAAGTCACATCGACCTCAATTTTCATGTCGGCAAGAGTTTCAGCGAACTCCTTTTCATTCTCCCTGAGCTCAAATTCCTTTCTTCCTCTCGGGCTCGAGCTCTTTCCACTTCGGTGAAACCTTCTTTCTTCGCCAAGACCTCCTAGCGCACACATTTCTTCTCCTCAAACCTTTTTGTTACAAGAGTCCCGGCAAAGCCAAACTCCCCGGGCAAGCTCATTTCCTTTCGCTGAGACCTTCTCAGGTCGGCAGGGCATCCTACCAAACCTGTTGCATTCGTTTTGAGTCTCCCCGAGTTAGAGCTTTTCGGCGTGACCTCTGCTCTTCGGCGAGACGTCTTGCTGAGAGTGTTATCTTTTGGAGATCTCTTGTCATTTTGGGGAGACACTCTATGGTCACCGAGACCTTTTAGCGATCCTAGATCACTATATCGACACCACTTTTGTCACTGAGACACTTGACGAAGTCTTCCTTACCTCCCGATGGGCCCATTCTGTATGTCGGGGAGATTGTGATGTTTCGGGGAGACCTTACCCTGAATTCCTTTCTTCTTACCAAGCCCGTCCTTGTCTTCGGCAAGACTCTTCCATGTCGGTAAGACATCCCACCGAAGGCGCCTCATTTTCTTAGAGTCTTCCCGACTCCCTTTTGTTTTCTCTGGGCTCCTTTTGCTTCGATGTGACCTTCGGACTTCGCCAAGACCTCTTGGCGTGTACCTTTCCTCTCTGCGAGCTCCTTTGCTTTCGGCCAGACCTTACGGCAGTCATACCGAAATGTTCTCTCGCGTTGCGTGCACTTCGCTGTAACATCCCTTCGTCGGGGAGACGTCCTGCAGATACCTCATCTCCCGGTGAAAGCTTTACTAGTTCATCCTGTTATCGCTGTGACATACCGGTTCTCTCACTGAAGACCACCAATGGGGTCCCCTAGCACTGTGTCGGTGTGACATTCCTTCTTCGTCGAGACTTCCTAGCGAGCTCCAACTGCTATGCTGATGCCCTTCACATTTCGGTGAGACATCCACCGTTCAGCGAGACCTTCCGCCGACTTCATACCTCTTGGTGAGCTTTCCTTGTGTCGCTGAGACCTCTCTCATTCATCGAGACTTCTTGGCGACACTATCTTGCTTTGCCAATAGGCAGACCCTTCCCATCAATGAGACTTTGAACGTTCGGTGAGAGATTATGCCGAATCCAAAATCCTTGGGTGAAGACCCCTTTCGTGTCAGCAAGACATCCTAGCGCTCGGTGAGAACACATACTGAAGAGAACAACTCCCGCCGAAACGTCCTAGATCCCTTTTTCTGATTGGTGAGACCCGAAGATCTCGCCGAGACCTTTTTCGAAAGAAACCCCTCATGCCGATAGGAAATTCATGTCACCAGGATGATGACCCTTGTCTTGCCGATAGATCCTGCATATGATTTCTGATCGCTGGGACATCCCTAGGGTCTTGCCAACTTTTTCCTTAACTAATTTTTTGGACCAACTGGATTGAGGAATGGCATCTAACTGAGATCGCCTAGCAAATATCACCAAGTGCATGATTTAATCTTCCAAAACAAATGCTTCCATTTGTCATGAAAAGGAGATAAGATATACTATCATATGATACACTTTTGCTTGTGATTATTTCATTGAATACTTAGCAAGAAGGGAACCAACTTAGGTTGAGACAGAACCCAAATTAAACAAGACAAGAAGACAAACTTGGGCAGAAAGCAGAAGAACCCCAAGAGAAAAGAAAATAACAAAAATCAAAGACAACAAAAGAGAAAGGGGGACCCATTTTGATCCAGATCAAAGTGGGGTGGTTATGCAAGGCATAACACATATCTTGAACAATATTTGGACCAATAGCTACTATATCCACTATCTAGTACCAACTCAAAGGGGTCCTGCAAGGTCTACCATATAATGCCTTAAATGGTGGAATTCCTAAAGAATTATGATGCCCATTATTGTAGGAAAACTCAACTAAGTATAAATACTCCTCCCAATGGGATTGGTGGTCCATCATATACATGTGTAGCATATCCTCCAATACCTAATTCACCCTCTCATTTTTCCCATCTATCTCAAGATGGTAAGCTAAATTGAAGTTGAGTTGTGTGCCCAATGCCTGTTGTAATGATGTCCAAAATTTTGATGTGAAGAGTGAATCTCTATCTAATATGATCCTACGAGGGACTCCGTGTAATCTAACAATATCATCTAGGAAGACCCTCATTATTGTTGGGGTAGTATAATTCATATGCACGAGTGAGAAATGGGATACTTTGGTCAACTTATCAATAGTCACCATGATGGCATCATGGTGGCATGGGGACAAAGATATACCAACAATGAAATCCATCAAAAATGCATCCCATTTCCACTCAAGAATGTTATGCGGGTAGATAAGTCTTGTTGGATGCTAATTCTCTACCTTGATTCTCTAACACTTAAGGCATCGAGTCACAAAATCTACAATATCTCATTGCATCCTTTCCCAATACCAGTATAACTATTTTAGATCAGTGTGCATCTTCTTCACCCCTAGATGGGTTGCATATGGTGCCCTATGTTCCTCTGATAATATGACTATGCAAAGATCACCTGCACTAGGTATGTAGATACAACCTCTATGTTATAGTAAACCATTAGACTCCAAGGTGTATCCTAAGGACTTTCCCTTAAGGGCCCTCTATAATTGGATCTCCTGTTGAACTTTCATGTACCACTCATCCTCTAGTAAGTGTTGTAGAATATGACTCCTTAGATCAGAACCCAATGACATGGATGATAGCTTGTGATGCCTCCTACTCAATTTATTTTCTACCACATTCTCCTTCCCTTTCATATAATGCACATCAAATTCATACTCACATAAGAACTCCATCCAATGCCTCTAACGAGCATTTAGGTTTGGCAACGTGAAAATGTATCGAAGACTCTAGTGATCTGAGTGTAACTGAAAGTGATGTACCAAAATAAAATGTCTCCAATAAACTAGAGTTTGAACTACTGCTTCCAACTCCAATCCATAAGTAGGGTAGTTCAGCTCATGGGTCTTGAGTTTTTGTGACTCATACGTGATCACTCTACCCTCCTACATAAGCATTGTACCTAAGCCATCAATCAAGGCATCAATGAAAACCATGAAATGTGTCGATGGATTAGATATTGCTAAGATAGGAGCACTAGTGAGATGATCCTTGAGGGTCTAGAAGCCCTCTCACACTACTCTATCCACTCAAATTTCTTCCCTTTTTCGTTGAAGGGAAGTAATAAGATGTGCTATCCTAGAAAAACCCTCAACAAAATGGTGGTAATATCCTACCAATCCCATGAAACTCCTGACCTCTTTCATGGTAGAGGTGTTGGCCAATACATAATGGCCCTAATCTTTGATGGATCTACGGAGATACTATCACTAGATATGATGTGACCAAGGTAGTGAACGTTTGGATGAAGCACACTTTGACAAGTTGTCATACAACTGATGCTCTCTCAAACAATATAGAACTTTTTGCAAGGTCCCTTCATGCTCCTCCTCGGTGTGTGAATATATTAGGATGTTGTCTAGAAACACAATTACAAACCAATCTAATAAGGTATGAAATACCTCATTCATGAGACTCGTGAACATTACAAGAGCATTTTTCAAACCAAATGGTATCACAATAAACTCATAGTGACTATATATAGTCCTAAAAGCAGTCTTATGAATATATATTTTTGCAATCTATATCTGATCATAACTAAACTTAAGGTCAATATTTGATAACACTCTCACTCCCTATATCTAATCAAAAAAATCATAGATCCTCGGAAGTAGGTAACAATTCTTGATCATCACCTTATTCAACTATCTATAGTCTATGTAAAGATGAGGGGATTTTTCCTTCTTCTTAATGAAGATGACAGAAGCGCCCTAAGGTGAGACACTTAGACAAATATGACCCTTCTCTACCAACTCCTCTAATTGAAACTTGAGCTCACTAAGCTCATGTGTGGTCATCCTATAAGGTGCCCTCGATACTGGCTTAGCTCCTAGTACTAAGTCTATATGAAATTCAATCTCTCAACTATGAGAAGTAATCTAAATTTTATTGATTCATTCATTCAAACATCATAGAGATGCATTTATACAAAGGATAGAGGAGAGTCATAGATGAAGGAAAGAAGTTTAACTGATAACTAAAACAGTTGGTTAACCTACAAAAAAGTTAACCTTTTCTGATACTACTAGCCACTTAAAATGTAATATATGTGATTATGCTAACATTCCCCCTCATTACATTGTTCCTAAAAATGTATCCCCTAAAACTCTTATTCACTTTTCCAAGGGATTACAAAATATATATACATCTTTGTGAAGATATTCATTGAAGAAGCAAATCCTAAATTAGGCGGAGCTCCATCAATCTATCTCTTAACCCTCGTAAAGGTGAAGACCCTAGCTGAATTCCTAAGTTCTTCCTCCCATGAACTCTTGAATCACAAATTCCTCAAATTATTTAACAATCCATAATGAGCTCTCCAAACACATGGCTCCATCAAGTTTTCTAATGACCCTCAGAAGGGTATAATTCTAATCACAGCCTCAAGTGCTCACTGGAAAACCATCCATATTGAGATCTACACCAAACCCCTTACCTACCTCCAAAAATCAAACTTCACAATATATGTATTCTTCAAATATGACAGCAACTAGGAAAAGAAAAAAAATAAATCCAAAAATGCTTCTCATGCAAAGCATCATCTCAAAGCGAGAAGCTATCTTGAGATGATGGAAATTCCTCCATCCTCTGGTGCCACCAACCTCTAATAAGTGGTCGTGTTATAGTTTATCCATTTAATATCTTACATGAGTCTTTGGAGGCCTCATCAATAATAGTAAATATGGCCCCAAAAGTCCAAGCATAACTGTTTGAAGATCCATTGGCAACATTGCTAAACCCATCTACAAGATACTACTCTACTTCAATGATGAAGTCAACATGACTATAATAAAAACCCAATGACCATCCCAACCATAGTAAGTGGTAATAGATTGAATGGTAATTCCATTTATGTGCTCCCAATTCATAGATTCTATCTTTAAAATATTTATTTCTATCAATGTTATTTTTCCATAATCTAATTGTTGAAGGGTGAAAATAATAAACCCTTCTTCCAACATTTCAAGGCTGGACTATTAAAAAGCTTTGTAGAGAGGGGAATTAATAAACTTACTGTGCTCATTCTATAGTATTGTTATAGATATCATGTGGCTCTATTTTCTTCTACATCAAGACGACTCCACCTCTCACAGGATTCTACATTTCTTTCACACAATTTCCTTCACAAACAACAACCACTCAATCTATGACTTTCATTATTCCTTTCTACAAATCATTGATTCCCTCTTCTCGTATCTAGAAAAATCACTTCACTGATCATCCTGCTTTGTTCATTCCTTATACTCCTAGTCACAACATTCAATATGAATCGGGCCTTTCTCACTGGCGAGCACAGGCTATTCACTCCTTAGTCACACTTCCTTATCGCCTGAGAATAATATATTGAGAGTTAACGTGGCTTCTAAAACAGGTCAAATTCCTTGTACAGAAGCATTGGCCTATAGAAATTTGAAACACCAAACACTTGATCACTTATATTGCAAAGATTTTGCATGCCTTTATCATCACAAATTTAATCATTCTCACAAAGCTATCATCAACTAAAAACTCTTCTTCAGACTTCAACATAAGTTCACACCCAATCTTGACACCTCCAATCTCACCTCATACTCATCTTTCCATAATGCACAAGGACAGAAGCATTGCGGTCTTATGATCACATTTTTTTCTCTACTACAAGTTTTCCGCCCAGATCTAATAGCTTCTAAAAATACAGTCATGTTCTCCACCAACAATCAGGCCATTGTAAGAACAAAGATGTTTAGGCCACTCCAACTACCATGCTTTGATGCACACAGCCAGTAATATGCCTCTACAAAATGCAAGATTGATAGAGAAATATTTATCTCACGTCATTATATAAACTTCAGTGCATCATCAAAGAGAGGCTCTAATACCAAATGTGAGAAGTAATTTGAATTTTATTGATTCATTCATTCAAACATCATGGAGATGCACTTATACAAAGTACAAAGGAGAGCAATAGATGGAGGAAAGCGGTGAGTGATAGATGAAGGAAAGTGGTTTAACTATTAACTGAAACAGTTAGTTAACCTATCAAACAGTTAACCTTTCTTGATACTTCTAGCCACTTACAACATAATATATGTGATTATGCTAACATCAACATGGTGGCATACCTAGCAACTTGGAAGGAAAAACATCAGCAAACTCCTTAAGAATGGGATGATCATCCAATGATTTCTTTATCTCCTCCTCATTCCTTTCACTAATGGTGATGGCAAACAACTAGCATCCCTTTCACAAATACTACTTCAATTGCATAATGGATATCATGCAAAGAGAAATAGGTCTTTGCACCCCTGTAATCACCATTATTGTATCGTGCTCATTTACACACTCAACCGCCTTTCGACGATAATTCACCAAGTAGCTCAATGTGCATCAAGCCAATCCATACCCAGAACTACTCCGTAGGAGCCTAATGGAGTGACAAAAAGATCAATTGTAGTATTCAAGTCTCTAAGTTGTAGAAAATAACCTCAAACCACAAAATATATAGACACCTTAGCCCTTGAGGCTATCTTAACCTCCCACCTATCATCCTACCTAGATGCCACTAGCCTTCTATGCTCTATTATAGAAGGGGTTATAAAATAATCAAACACCCCAAAATCAAATCAAATAGAAACATGTGTATAGTCTATCATACCTAAGGCCTCAATAACTATGGCATGGACCTCCACTTGGTGCTTCTTGATCGTCGCAAATACTTAGTGGGACTTTCCATCACCCAGTATTTGCTTGGAGCCTACTACATGTTGACACCTAGTTGTGAAACCTTGAGGACACTCTCTAGCTAAGTTCCCAACTACATTGCATACATAGCCTAGTCCTCTCATTTGTACCTATGTTGGATGAGTCCTACTAAACTATTTCCCACTAGTCTTACTAGAAAAAGTGTGTCCTCCACAGACAAACTGCTATGAGCATGATGGGATGGTACCTTGTACTTTAGGAAACTGATCTCTATGAGGACCCTATGATTGTTATACCCTAGAGTGACCACCCTAAAAAACCCAATTGTGGCTTAGGCCCCTGACTATGTCATTTCTACTACTATTGTGGCAGCCTAGATGCTCTTGCAAAGGGCCTAAATCCTCCCTTCAAAGGTGTGACCACTAAAATTATACTCCCTTCCTGGAGATAGTATAATCCTTGGTCTAATTTGGACCTATCTTGGGCATCCTTGCATTAATTATCATTTAAATCAGCATTTATAGGCCCCTAGGACCCATTATTTCGGATCTTGAGGCTTATTCCACTCAAAAATCATATAAAATCCTGACAAAAAGATTTAATACATTCAAATCCCGAAAACCCACCTCAAAAACCTTAGATGGGACTCATTCGCCACCTTG
The DNA here is from genome assembly GCA_007258455.2 of Sequoia sempervirens. Lineage (NCBI taxonomy): Eukaryota > Viridiplantae > Streptophyta > Pinopsida > Cupressales > Cupressaceae > Sequoia > Sequoia sempervirens. Next base: position 270,168,171 of record VDFB02000017.1, read on the forward strand.
AGAAAATGACCCTTTAGTGAGACCCATTTTCCAAGGGTGGCGAATGAGTCCCTTTTGGGTCATTTTTCAAGTTTGAGCGGGAAATTCACCAATTTAATTCAAATTTCTGGTGGATGTCAGCCTTTGAGGTTTAAATAATGGTCAATTAGGTTTCAATTCCTATAAATATAAGTTTCTAAATCATTTTCATGAGATCTAAGCAATTCAAGCACAATTCTAAGCCCTTTGAGTAAGCAAATTCAAGAGTTAAAGTTGAGAATCTTTCACAAGAGCATTCACAAGTCTATATGCAGCAAAGTTGAAGCTTTGGAGAAGCATTCAAGTGTTTTTGTAGGTCTTCAAGCTTGCTTTCATTCAAGACCTATCATTTTCAAGGTTTGATCATGGATTCCTATGGTGAATCATGAAGAATTCTAGGTTGGGGAGATGCAACTTGCCATCAAGCCAAACCTAAGGACTTATTTTCTAAGTGATTCCATCTTCCATTGTCAATCTATCTTCAACCTAAGGAAGGTTTACACATCATTTTGGTTCATCTGAGGTGGTTGGAGATCTTCTAAGGTGAATCCTACATCATTCAAGTTATTTTATGCATCTTGTTCTTGCACATTAGAATAGGATTGCATCATGTTTCAGATTTCTTAGTCTTAAACACACTTAAGGCTAGGGTTTGTATGCACAATTTATTATTCTCTTCAAGGTTTAATTACCAAACTAGGGTTTTGACCAAGGAAAACCCCCCATTATCAAATCGATTTCTATTATGTTTTGTAGGTATTTTTATAGGTTTGGATCCGAGACCCAGTTTGGAAGGAAAGTGTAGGTGTTCGAGTGCAGATCAGAATTTCTAGTTTTTGAAAAAGTGGAATGGGACTGATTTTCCATTAATGGAAAAGAGTCCCATTGATGGTGTCTATTAGATTGGTTTGTAGATTCTAGTACCCTTTTCCCTGAAACAACTTTTTGGGCAAAAACCCTAATCTGGGATTGATTCGCTCAGATTGGCGAATGAGTCCTAGTAGATCAAAAAGTCAGATTTTCTAGAATTTCAAAGACAGTTCCAGTCTTCACTCTAGCCTCTACAAGTTTCTAGGTGTGCACTCTTTCTGTTCAACTTTCCTATTTTCTTTCATTTGCATTCAATTTATCTTTTTAGGTCTTTTTGCATATCACACTGTGTTTTCAAACATTTTGTATTTTCCAAGTTTTCACTTGGTGGTGAGCCCATTTCTTGTCCCCATCATCTCTAAGGATTCCTTACAATTAGATCTCTCACATCCTTTATTTGGTTGAGATCTCTAAGGTGTCCTTGAGTGTGAATATCATGAAATTGGATCCCTTTCCTTGTATCCCCATTTCATGTGGACAAGGAAGTGAAGCATTCATTTCTAGTGTCCACATTTTAGTGAACCTGACTTTTGAACATCATAATTCTGATTTGAAGTGCATTTACATCCTATATTTAGCTTGCATTGCATTTTGCATTCTAGGGTTCCAAAATTTGCATTAATGAAAGGCTCATATAGCTTATATTATTGCATTTAAATCCAGTGAAAATTATTAAAATTTTGTATTTGCATCTTAGGTCTGCATCATACAGCATACATAACATAAAAATCAACCAAAAAAATCCCTCCTAGGACTCATTCGCCACCTTGGGCGAATCAGTCCTAGTGCAAGTTTGGCACTGCTGTTTTCAAACTTAAATTTCCAGTTTTTAAGTTTTTGTTTGCTCCTGTTACTTTTTTGTTTCAGTTTAGTTGCTTTCTATTACATTTAAGTCATTAAAAATAACATTATTTACATTAATGGAAATTATTGATAGCATTATATTTTTGCAAATTTCATTTTCAGCACTAGTTCCTAGTTCATTTAGAATAGATTCATCAACAAATGAAAACAAAAAAAAAAAACATCAAAAGAAACAATTCAAAAAATACTTCAATTTAGAAAAATTATATCATCCAAGCCTTTTAGTAGTGATGACCTAGACATGTTATATGAATCCCTTCAGGACTTCTTCTCACTAAGATCATCCACTAAGGATTGTCATGAAAAACCCAAACCAACTGAAGTTAACTCACCTCTCAAGCCTTTTAGTAGTGATGACTTTGATATGTTAGATGAGGCCCTTGAAGGCTTCATCTCACAAAGCACATCCACTAAGGCTTGTAGCAAGAAACCACAAACAAAATAAGTCAATGTGATTCAACCTCAACTTATCCTTTACCCACCTTCGCACAAGCCTCAACCTAAAATAAACCCGAGTTCATCCTTTATCCACCTAAGAATAATATTTTGAAGCAACCGAGTCAAGAAACTGTTGCTCACACATATAACGCTAGAAACAATCTGCAACCACAATAACCCACCCTGATAGCTTTACCTTTGCCTAATCCCATTTTTCCTAGCGCTCCTCACTTGCCTTCAAATAGTGGGAAGGAGTATGATCTTGTCGAACTTAAGAATACTCCTACAAAAATATCCCTTTGGGACCTAATTCAAAATTCACCAAACTATCACACTATGCTTCAAACAACCTTACAGAAAGTAGTGGTTCCTCCTAATACGAATGAAAATTGTGTGGCAACTCTAATACAAGGAATGAATACAGTTAATGTTGACATTACCTTTTACCAACATGAACTCCCTCCCTTGGAATTGAGAAATAAAAATGATGCCTCCATGATCATAAGCCAATTCAATAGAATAGGTATCAAAAGGACCCTTGTTGATAATGGCTCAACCCTTAATGTGTGTAGTGTGAAACTATTAGATAGATTGTGTGTAGACAAATCCAAAATCAATTCTGAATCCTTATCAATAATAGTATTTGACAATGTCAGCAAGCAACTGCTTGGTGTGATTACCTTACCTATTATAGTTGGAAAGGCTACCGTACAAACTCCTATTCATGTCATGCCTCATGGACTTTCATACAATCTTCTTTTGGGACAACAATGGATTCATGAGATGCATGTGGTTCCTTCCACCCTCCATCATATCATGAAATACATCTATAATAACAAGCTATACCAAGTTCAAATAGACCTCGAGCCTGAAAGTTGTTTACAACTAGAAAAGGGAACAACAAGTCCTCTGAGTACATTAATTCCAACATCCCACATAGAACCTATAAACATTGACAAGAAAGAAGAAGAAATAGTGTCCAAATTATTAGGTGATGATTGGGGTTCCTTGGAATTCACACCTTCATTTATGGGAGAGTATATAATCACAAGAAAGGAGGATGAAAACAAGAACAACCAATGGTTATGTCAACTCAGAATTCAGAAGAACCTTCACAAGTATCCACCTCATCTACTTTGGAATAAAATACAACTCACACAACTAATTTTGATGAGATAGATTACCAACAACCACTGAACCTGAAAGAAATGGAAAAACTTTATGGGAGAGGTTATGAACTTGTGAAACAATTCGGATATAGTGGTAAAGGATGTGGAAAGAAATAACAATCCATTCGAGTTCCTATAGAACCTATCATACAAGAGACAAAGACCGGTTTAGGGTATTCTTTTTCTAAGACAACGAAAGCAAACAAGAGACCATCATCAAACATCAATACTATCATGTGCAAGCCACGAACCAATCTTACTATGAAACATCCCAAATTTCTTGACATGACTTCCCCGCCATCATGGGAGTACTTTGAAAGTGATGAAGCCTTGAAAAAAATGTTAGGAGACTATGATAAGTCATCTTCTACTCCTCCAAAGAAAAAGGTTACATTTGCTATGATTAGTACCAAACAAAAATATGTGGTAGGTGAAAGTAATGAGCAAGACACAAGTATGGACCAATATGACCCTGATTTCCAATATCTAATGCACTTCCCTTAGGTGATACAATCGACATACCAATGGAAATAGAAGATAAAGACAAATTCATTAAGATAGGGAAGTTCCTCGATGATGAAGAATAAGAAGACACTACAATCTTGCTCCATGACTTTCCCAAACTTTTTGCTTGGAAATACTCAGATATGTCAAGAATAGATCCAAAGATAGTAACACATAACATTGAACTTACTAAAAATGCTAAGTCCATTCAAAAAAAGATACCAAAAATGAATCCCAAGATAGAATTGTTGGTTAAAGGTGAACTTGAAAAAATCCTTGGCGTTGGCTTCATATGACCTATAGATTATTCCCCTTGGATCTCAAACATTGTCATAGTTGCAAAACCTGAAAATCATATTAGGATGTGCATGGACTTTTGAAATTTAAATAAAGCATCTTTAAAGGATGATTTTCCCCTTCCTAATATTGGCATGATAGTAGACTCAACTATGGGACATGATTTGTTGTCATTCATGGATGGATTTTCTGGATATAATCAAATCTTTATCAACCCTCAAGATCAATATAAGACAACATTTATGACAGTTTGGGGAACATTTTGTTGGGTTATGATTCCTTTTCGATTAAAGAATGCGGGCGCAAAATATCAATGAGCTATGACACTAATATTCCATGAATACATACATAATATTTTGGAAGATTATGTTGATGACATCCTAGCTAAATCTTTAACAAGACAAGACAATGTGAATGTCCTTCCAAAAATCTTTGAGTGGATGAGTAAGTACAACATGAGGTTGAATCCAAAAAAATGTGGCTTTGGTGTAGATAGCAGGAAACCCTTAAGGTTTATCCTATCTCACAAAGGCATAGAGGTGGACACAAATAAAATTGATGCCATAATCAACATGCCACCTCCCAAAAATATTTCTCAATTGCGCATGTTACAAGGAAGAATCCAAGCCATCCGTCATTTTGTAGCATCCTTAGCTAACCGTACATTACCATTCACACATCTTCTTAAAAAGGATGTGCGCTTTGATTGGAATGAAAATTGTAAATAGGATTTTGAGAGTTTGAAGGAATACCTTGCAACTCTGCCTATTTTACAACTTGTCATCCCAAAAAAACCATTCATACTTTACATAGTTGCATCAGCTCATGCTCTTGCAGCATTGTTGGCTCAACAAGACAAAAATGGTAAAGAACATCATGTTTATTACATTAGTAGAACTTTGATAGGTTATGAGAAGTGGTACACAACAATCGAAAAACAATGTTTGGCCCTTGTATTTGCTACCAATAAGTTGCGACATTATTTACTGAATGCGGAAATACAAGTGATGACAAAATTTGACCCTCTCAAACATCTGTTTAATAAAATTGATTTATCAGGATGCCTAGCTAAGTGGGTGATGTTGTTGACTAAGTTTGACCTTAAGTTTTTTTTTAAAAAATAAATTAAATACCAAGCCTTAATTTACCACTTGGCTAATGCTCCTTCCCCTCTGGAATTACCTAGCAATCACTCTTTTCTCTACGATATTGTGTTGACAATTGAACTTAATACATGGGAGTTATATTTCGACGAATCTAAGTGTAGAACTGGCTCCGGCACTGGGGTTATATTAATCTTTCCCGTAGGAAAGCCTATTCCCTTGTCATATCAATTAAACTTCTTATGTACAAATAATATTGTTGAGTATGAAGCTTTGCTTGTTGGATTACGTGTTGCTCTAATCTTGGGTGTAAAAGACATTAAAATATTTGGTGATTCGCAATTAGTAATCAAACAAATAAATGGAACACATCAAGAAAAGCATGAAAAATTATCAAAATACAAGGATCTTACAGTGCACTTGTTAGAGAAGTTTGAATCATTTACCATTGATAACATCCCATGAAAGGATAATCGGCATGCAGATGCAATGGCGAGTGTAACCTCTCTTATATCACCTCAAGATCCTTCAAAATATTTCACATTCACTATTCATCCCATCATGAAACCTTTGATCGATGACAAACTAGAAGACATGCTAACAACAAATGAGGAAGACTCAAGTGAATGGTACGATACAATATTTAACTATTTGAAAAATGGTACCTTTCCCGAGCTGACAACCAAGAACATTTGAGCCCACTTGTGCAAGCTCACGTCTAAGTATATAATCCTCGTTGATGTGTTGTATCGAAGATCATTCCATGGTCTCTTACTTAGATTCCTAAAAAAAACTGAGATACCCACAGCACTTGAACAAGCCCATGTAGGTGCTTGTGGAGGCCATTTTGGAGGAAAAACATTAGTTCAAAAACTTATCCGCATTGGGTACTATTGGAGAAACATGGAGCAAGATTGCTTTGACTACATTAGAAAATGCCACAAATGTTAGGAGCATAGCAACCTAATCCATGCTCCTAATTGTGAATTCCAAGCTCAAGTTCTGATATGGCCCTTCGCGGTTTGGGGATTAGACATTCTAGGAAAGATATCACCTCCTTCTTCCACCGGACATACATTTATCATCACTGCAACTGATTACTTCACAAAATGGGTAGAGGCCATTCCCCTTCGATCAATAATAGCTAAGTTAATATTTCATTTCATATTTGAACACATTATTGCTTGCTTTGGGCTCCCTTCCGCATTAGTCTCTGATAATGGTACACTATTTAAGAATAATGACGTGAATAAATTCCTGGAGACATTTAATATTCAACATCACTTTTTGACACCTTATTACCCATAATCTAATGGTCAAGCTAAATCAACTAATAAGGTAATCAAACAAATCCTAAGAAAATTGTTAACAAGCACCATAAGGATTGGCATAAAAAATTACACTATAAGTTATGGGCTTATCGCACAAGTGTTAAATCCTCTACAGGGACTACACCTTGCAATATTGTCTATGGAAGTGAGGCAATAATGCCCTTGGAGTTAGAGATTCCTACATTAAGAATCGCTCTTCAAGGACTTATTGATGATAGAAACTATAAAGAGAAAAGATTACATCATCTTGAAATGCTCAATGAACAGTGCATCAACACTCTTGAACATCTTCGGGCTTATTGCAAAAGGAAATAGCGACATTACAATCTCAATGTCATCCCCCGCACATTCAACAAAGGTGATTTAGTCCTATCTGAAAATCAACGTAACATCAATGTTGACCCAAATGAAAAAGGAAAGTGTATTCCTAATTGGTTAGGACCCTACATAATTGACAAAAATTTTGGGTCTGGTGCATATGTGTTAACTGAACTAGATGGCACACCTCTCAAAGAACCTATCAATGCCACACATTTGCGTTGGTATTATTTCTAATCCTTTGAATAGTATGAATGATAAAGCAATGTTCTTAGAGCTACTGGATTATATTCCATATGCTTTCACATTGCTTCATTCCTAACAAACACTTAGGTGTATGTATTGAACACTAAAGTGATTATGTAAGTCATTTTTATATAATTACTTTAGGTTTCATGCTATTCAAGTTTATCTTGTGTGTTATGTTAGATTAGATCCTTATATGCATAGGTACATTTAATTTAGCATAACAAAATTAAAATGTTGCATCTAAGAGAAACTGTAATAAGTTTTAATTAGATCACATAAAGCATGTTAAACCATGAATATTTTCATTAAATAATCTTACAAAGGTTATTTAATTAATCACATTGTCATTTAACATTTCAACACATAAAATTAACTAATAAAACCATCATATGCTTTTATATAGATATATATCACAATTTTATGTACATTTCATCAATATATACAATATCACTAAGGTCTATGGCTACTATATCCCTCAGGATCTGGTACTTGTGACGCTCTGGTGGTGGTACATCGGGAGACGGTGGTATATGATCATGATCGTGATCCGTCAAGTCTAAGAGAAAACTCTAAGCCTTGTATCTATCCAAGGGCCTCTCGATGTGCTCCTGCTATCTTACCTCTCTCTGCCTACAGCCTGGCTACCTCTGACTCTAGTCTCTCAAACTCTACTGGGGTCTGGGATGACTGTGCCTTTGATGCAACATAGGCTCAACGGACTAGCCTCCTCAAACTCTCATATGCCGCTTGTAGTCTCGCGAATGGCCTGAGTGACTTTGGGTCCTGATCCGCAATAGGTGGGGGCACATAGTTTGAGTCTGTGGCCTCCTCATTGATTGATGCATGCACTATCTCTACATTTGCTTATCGATAGAGCTCCTATAAATCTCTCACAGCTCCTGCTAGATAAAAACAAGAAATAATTAGTACACATCATGACATATATATATAAAGAATAAGTATAAGCACAAAGTACATGCATAAATAAAATATCATCACCAATATCTCTGGCAGGTTGTGAAACATTAGCCTTGTCCTATGCAGGGGGCATGGAAGATGTGCTAGCCCCTCCATGATTATGGATACTGAAACCTATTGCGGCCACTTCCCGTGATCTAGTCATACGAATGGGTGAGGGACCTCCCCACTCGTGTCATGGATAATATGTTTATGGTGTTCATACCACCCTGAATGAATGAAATACATTATTCTTCACCTCTTACAAGGGATAAACTTGAGCAGACTTTTTCCATTGAATGCAAACAAGTTTTTGAGGCAATTGAAGTGGTGGTTGGCTATGACTGGATCGAGATAAATACTTCATCTCTACCCCATGAACTTTCTTTGTGATTTATGTCCAACATTATGGATGTTATATGGTGTGTTAACATGGATTTATTCCTTGCTAGAACTTATTTGTTACCTCACATTTTCCTACTTGTCACTTTTTGGCCAACTTTGGAATCTTATAATATTTTGCAGGGTTCGCATTCGGTTGGGGGTGTCCTCAATAGGGTTCATCTTCTCACTGACAGACATCTTTCAATGCTATTACGTTCAATGGCTCAAGGTTTAGTATAGAATTGTACAAGGGAGTTCAATTATCATTTGCTCAAACTAAGGCCTCACTTTGGTACCTTTGTTTGTGATTCGATTCAAAATATATTTTATGCTATCAGATTTCTCATTCGACATGTGCTAATTGAGCCACATACAGAGCCTTTCTTTCTGCCTCCTATAGACATTTCCTCATCAAAGGAAAGTGCAACTTGAATTCTCTCTTCTTCTCGTTCATTTTGTCACTTTTCCCTTCCATCAAATTTTTAGAGTATGGCTCCTTTTTTGTTCAAGATTTGCAGCTACACTTTTTTTTGTTCTCGTAACTCTTCTTCAGGTTTTTTGGTTCCTCTTTGTCTACTAGTTTTTTTTTTGCAGGAACTTTGGAGGCCTCAGTCACTCTGGCTCCTCTACTCTATCTCTCCTTGGCCTCCATCAACTTCCACACTCCAGGCTCCTCTTGTTTCATATCTCCTCAGGTTTCATAATTTGGATCTTCGGCTATGGTTTCTCCTCAACATCTATGGGCCTCCTTTCTTTTGTATCTCATGGGCCTCCTCTAGTTTGTTACTCTATGTTCTCCTCTTTGGTGGATTGGTCTCTACAGATTTTGTAACCCTTATGGAGGGTATCTCTCATGCTTCTTTTAAATTTTGTAATTATGGAGGGTTTTATTGTCGAATATGGGGTTCTATCTTTGTAATCTCTATTTGGTATACACCCCCATTTGAGGATTCACGAATTTCCTCTGCTCCTCTATTGTTGAGCATCTAATTGTATTTTCTTTCCTTTGCTATTAATAAAAAATTTAGTGGCCTTTCCACTTTTATTAAAAAAACACATAACTTATAAACCAGTCTTCATTTAGAGTTTATCCAAATTCTACAAGAATAATTTTACAATAGGGTGGATTTCCACACCCTTTTACAATAACATAGGATTCATCCATAGGTGCAACCAACCAATTCTATAATTTTCTCCAACCTACATATGAACACCAAATAACTCCTCCAAGGCCACTGGTGGTGCTCACCACGCAACCATTGGCTAAAAAAATAAGCCACCCTCGAACTAGAAGGTAACCAAAGGATCGGGTACACCAAATAATCATGCCAAACATATCCACTCAATTAAATGAAACACACAAAGACAAAGTTACACCCTCCCAAGGGATTTGACATTTTCACAAGGATTCTTAGAAAAAATCCAAAAGGGGAAAAGAAGGGTGGACTACTCTCCATATGGAAAGACTCATGAAAAAAAAAGTGTCTCATTTCTCTCCCTTCTCATACCACCCATTTCACTCATTCACAATTTTTACCATACAACCACATTTACATGGGTACTCATACCCTTGAGCCTCTTCTTCTTTGAGGAAGGTTAGGCTCCACATAGAGGTGCCTACCTCTCAGTATCCCCAAAAAGGGATGTTCTTCCCAAATGGGTGAGCTTATCCCACACAACCCAAACCCTTTACAACATTTGCATTCACAAGAGCAAAAAGAAAGTATAATAAAATGAATTTCACAACACACAACCATACACATTTACATGAAATTATAAAGAGACATAAGCAACCATGAGATTCCTACCTCAAGACCAAGTTCCAATCAAGAAGAATTTGAGGTTGAGTTCCAAATCTCTCCTTCCAAGATAGCTTCTCCAAAATCCCCAAATTTAAGCACAAATAGAAATTCTCTCCTGTAGACACTGAAAAATGTCCTAAGCTTGCAAGTAACATTTCTCATACTAATTTCCATCTTCCATACATAATTAAATAATTTTAAATATTTAATTATTTTCTAAGGTTATATTCTTCTATTAATTAAATAATTCTTAATTATTTAATTAATTCACCTTATCTTTATTCTTCTCAGATTAATTAAATAAGTATCAATTTATTTAAATTACATCACTAATTATCTATTTTCCTCTATAATTAAATAATTTCTAATTTACTTAATTATTCATTTTCATTTTCCCTCCCTTTCTTCTATAATTAAATAATTATTTTAATTATTTAATTATTTATTATCTTTTTCCCTCCATAATTAAATAAATCATTATTTTTTTATTTTTTTATCATTTACCTCCCTCTATAATTAAATAATTGTTTCTAATTTTTTAATTATTTATCATTTCCCTCCATATCTTATTAAATAATTATTTTTAATTATTTAATTATTCATCCACCGTTTCTTAAATTAAATAATTATTATAATTATTTAATTTACCTATTCTTAGCCAAGCCCTAAATCTTAACTAATTTCTTGAGTTTTGGTCAATCCTTCCCATCCTTATCTCTTTTCTTCTCAATTAATCTCATCCATTGATCATCATACCTCATCTCTCAATCCTCACCCTTCATTTGAATCGGAATATCTATAAAAATAAGTCATCACCTTCATTTTAAGGTTAACCACAGTCTTTGAAATTTTTCTATCTGGAGATCTTGCTATCAATTGTCAACATCAAGTTTATCAAATACATTGCATACTACAAATCTGAGAACAAACAAAGAAAAATGGAGAAGAGCAATGGAGGTGATTCAACTATGGCATATGAATTGACGTTTTATAGCTTTATTAATTGGATTTCTATTGTCATTTGTGATTCATTGTTAGATTAGGGTCTTCATGGCTTGAATTTAGGTAGTTTTGTGGTTGCTATCATTGATTCATGTTTTCCCCCAATATTTACTTGATCTATATATGGTGAACCTGATGTGAACTAACTGGATTTTTCAAAATCATTGAGGAATTTTGAATTTCATGTGTGTAATGTTATCATCGTGTGTGGTGATGCAATTGAGCCTTCAAATTTCGTAACCATTGTATAGTGCAACATATGCGAGTTCTGTCACACTGTATCTGTCGCCCAAAAAGATACATCTAATTGTTATCTTGCAAATCTCAAAATCCTCCAACCATTGTTGTTCCTGATTATTTCCTGAAGTCTTGGTTATTTTTTTGGAATTTTAACAATCTTTTATGTCATTTGAATCATTAGATTTTTTATTTTTGTCAGATATTTGTGTTTTTATAGCCATAGGTTTGTGCACCGCAATCGTGCCCTAGAACATCGTAATTGTTACATTGTGCGACGCAATAGATATTCTTTGCACCACAGTTGTTTCAAATGATGCATCTATGTACCCTATGATGCATCAATGAGCCGCATCTAAATGTCAAGCAAAAAGAGGGAATAAAATTGATTTTTTTCTTTTTTTTCTTTTTGCATTCATTAGGGCAGATCTTTTTGGTTATTGATATCTAATTTTTAGCTTGTGGAAAATGTTGGGAGAAGACCTTTTGATCTAAACTACTAATCCAATTTCTTGTAGGGTTCCTTTGTGTCTTTGTGATTTCTAATTTAGGAATATTTGGAATTGGTGCTTAAAAAGAACAAGTGTCTTTTGTGTTTTTTTCACTTATATGCATGTGCTATTATCAAAAGTGTGTTTAGCTAAAGTATCATCTCCCATTGTGCTACACGTGATTCTTGGGTGATGAGAAATAGTGGAACAACATAATCTTGAGTATCCTCTCCCCTTGCACTACGTGTGATTCCTGAGTGATGAGAAAAAGCATTGCACAAGCTTTCCATTTTTCTTTTGAGTGGGGTGGGCTTTCCTGTGGAGTTTCACCCCAAGGAATGACCCCAACGTATATACCTCCGATACGCTATATAAAAGGGAAAAAATCAAAAGGTGAGCTCAATCTAACTATTTATGTAGGGCATGGGCCTTGCACTCCCAAGTGATTTTGAATGCAGGAAAGGGAAATTGATCTCCTATTGATTTCTATGCACTGAATGGTCTTCAGAGTTCCCATGAGTAAGAACCATTATTTTAGAAGCCTAAGGCCTTTCTAGTCATCTACTACTGTGGTGCATTGTGATAGCATCGTCACAAGAAATTATTTTCCACGTCTGGTGCTTCATTGAGGTGACACAGTTCCTTGTTTGGGATTCATTGTTTCAAGGCAAGAGGTTTCAAGGTGGTGCATGACCTTAGCATACTCTAGTTACCCACTCCTTTTTCTTGGATTTAAAATCACCCAAAAGGTGAGGTAAGCCCACTTTAGTAGATAACTCTATTACTACTAGTTAGGTTGTGCTTGCTTATATTGTTTATGAACCAAGGCCTCTGGCGAGTTTTGTGAAAGAAAATTTGCAAAATACTTGCTTACCAAGAATTCAAAGAGTCAAAATCAACCAAATATTTTTTCAAAGTGTTTGTTGTGTTTTATGATCAAATCTAGAAATTTCCCAAAATGAAAAAACCACTTAGAAAACATCAAATTGAGACCAAAAATTAGAACACCACAATTGTTAAACAGAACACCATAATTGTCACAATACACCATAATTGTTAGGTGAAACGCCACATCTATAAGAAACCATAGAAATCAAAAAACTCATATTTTCCTATGCACCGCAATTGACTAGTCCTGCACCGCATCTGTAGAATTGTGCATCGCATCTGTTAGTTTTCAAAATTTTGGGAAATACTTGTGTATCCAACTTTCATTTTTCTTCAAGGTAGTATTGGACACTCATACATGAGACTTGTTTAGTTTAGTCAATCCTTCCATTGCATCTTTCAATTCACCTTAGCTTGCATCTCCTAGTTTGCATTTGTCATCTTAGCTTTTCCATCATCATCATCTTTGATCCTTGAGATTAAGAGGCTTATCAAACAATTGATTAGACCATAGTCACATACTTGGGTGTCTTGACCTTATCATATTTCATCTATCTTATACTTAGGTTGGGCCTAAAACTCATGTGTCTAGTTTAGGTTCACCTTTTATCACATCATCATCATCATCTTGGTTTTATCCTCTTGAGTTCTTAGCATTTAGATTTTTCACCTTGGCCTATCATAGTTTCATATCCAAATCCCAAAGCATAGTCATAGCCTTATTACCACTTTTCATCTCAATATTGGTCATAGTTGCATTACCATCTTGCATCTTTATATCCAAAAAATCCAAAAAACATAGCATGGTGTCATTAGCATCTTGAATCTTCATCCATAGTTGCATTCATCCCAAAATTCTCAAAATCCAAAAGTCACAAGTCTTATATGGTCTTAACTAGGTCACAAAGGAAGTGAAAAGACATGGATTCCACAAATGACCCCAACTTTAATCCTACTAGCACCATGAACTTTGGGTCATCCTCAAACCAACCACAAGCATCACAACCTAAAATTATAAATCCATTTTCCAATCTTACAATACATGAGTTTGAACAACATCTAACCCCATAAAAGGCTTCCCAAGATCCTAAGATATTGTGCATCATAGAAGAGCTTGTCAAAGCAGATCTTGATAAATACTTTCTAGCACTTTCTTAAATTGTTTCCAAACTTCCCATTGGTTTTGACACTTCTACAATTGTAGAAGGGATAACACAAACACAAACTCAAGGTCAAGGTTATAACACATTTTCACAAGTTCATCCCATGTCACAACAAATGCACACTAGTATGCCACTTGGGGGAACTACACATAACACAACTCATGTCAACATACCCCATACTCTAGCATTTGGGACCAAAAGAACAAATCCAAAATCTCATGGACCAAATCCCTCATTTTCCAATCCATTTTCTATGGTATTTAACACTATGGGTACATCATTTGCAAATCCATTAACCACCTCATCCTCTCAAAATGTGCCACCATCAACCAATATCATGGGTAAAAACATCACAAATCCAAACCCACCAAACAAAACATGAAGGATTCACATTGCTACACCAAGAACATAACCCCAAATGAATAACACTAAACCAAGCACAAGCATGTATTTTGGGTCAACATTGAACACCAATTCACCTCCACCTCAACATAACATAAACCCAAACCTCAAATTCATGTTGCAATACCAACAAGTGAGTCAAAATCTGCCTCAACACCACACTAATACCAATACCATGTTCACATCTCACTTCCAACAAGGCAATCAAAATCCTTCATGCTGCAATACCAACAAGTGAGTCAAAATCTGCCTCAACACCACACCAATACCAATACCATGTTCACATCTCACTTCCAACAAGACAATCAAAATCCTTCGCAATAAAACATCAATCCAAATCTGAAATTTACATCTAACTTCCAAAACCAAAGTCCATTTTCGTCATATAACACATTCAACATGAACACCAACCCTTCCAATTTGAATGTTGGTTAACAAAGTGTACCTCCACTTACAAAAAACACAAGATACCAATATACCAATGCAATTACAAACATCATAGACACATAATTATCACCCATGGATACCTTAACACAGAAAAGGCAAGCATTACAATGACAAGTCTCCAATAAGCAAGTGATTGAGACAAAGAAAACTTATTCTATGAAAGAACCATTTCCTTATCCCTTTGATCAAAGCATATACATGCCACCTTTCCCTCAACATTTTAATGCTCTAAACTTCAACAAATACAAGGGAAAGGGGGATCTAGTAGAACATGTGAGATAAATTCATATTGCTTGCATGGACATCACTTTTGAGCATATGTACTTGATGAGATTATTCCCACGTAGCCTTTTGGGGCAAGATCTAGAGTGGTGTGTGTGTGTCTACCTCCTGGGATAAGAACATGGAACGAACTAGTCGATAAGTTTGTCACACACTTTTCCTACAATATTCAAAGTGACATCACTCTTGAAAAATTAGCTACAACCAAACAAAAAGAGGGAGAAACATTCGAATCTTTCCTCCAAAGATGGAGAAGTATGGCTAGTAAATATCCATGTGATATCCCCAAGAAATAATTTGTACACATGTTTGTGGAGAATTTAAACAAGGAACTAATGTATCAACTAAAAATCCATTGTTGCAATACTTTGAGGAAGTTGTTGAGAAAGGTGTTTTTAGTGAGAGGGCACTTCTTGAACAAGGAGTAATCAAAATCTCCAAAGAAAACCAAAAAAATTCCAATGACAAAAACAAATTTTGGTCTAGAAACAAGAATTTCACCAATGATGGGGTAGTTGATACAAAAGTGGTTAATAAATTCCACCCCACCATTCATCTTAAAGGTCCTTCCACATCAAACAATTAGCCAACAATTCAAAACAAATCCACTAATGTAGTAAAAAACAATCAACAGCAATGAGGTCCCCCATGAAAAAACATACCAAAATGAAAATACACACCCCTAGGGGAATCTATTGAATCAATTTTGAAGAAACTATTACAATCAAATGTAATTCAACTCCCAAAAATTAGACACTATGAACCAAGACTTTTCAAACCAGCTTGGTAGAATGATAATGATCTTTTGTGAGTATCATCATACATTTAATGACATAAGACATATTCATGTTGGAAACTTAAGGACAATATCTAAGATCTTATTGACCAAGGTGAAATATCCATAGATAATTCACATGGACCAATACAAAAAACCAAGCCAATTATAGCAATGTCTCATATGATTATACCATTAATAGCATCTGAGCCTTTGACAATAATGTCTCTACCATTACCATTAAGAAAAATACATACTGTTTCATTACAACCTAGAGATATAAAGTGGTCTTGCAAGGGGCTACTTCCAATCCACAACCAAAGACTCAATATAACCTCCTAGATCATCTAGGAAAGACTCCTACATAGATATCCATCCTTGAGTTACTTTGTATATTCCCTTAACATAAATCCATTTTGGACAGAGCTTTGCAAGAGACTTTTGTCCCCATAGACCTAAATATCAGTCAATTGGTTACTACATTGGGATTCTCTGAAGCTTGTATAGACATCTCTAAGAAAATTATCATAAGGGATTATGATAATATTGAGCATTCCTCCAAAGGTATAATTACACTTCCTGTAAGAGTTGGAATAGCTATTCAAAATATAGTATTTCAAGTCCTAGATCTGGAACTACCATATAACCTTCTCCTTGGTCGCCTATGGATTCATGCCATGAAGGTCATCCCTTCCACCTACCATCAATGCCTCAAGTTTCCTTATAATGGCACCAAAATCACTATAGCAGGTGATCTTGATCCCTTCCAATACTATAGTAGTCTGAAGGTAACCATTGAGCATCAAGTATCTATTAATCAAGAAGCCTCACCCTCTGCCTCATCACATTACATTAATCCTTCTTCACTATTCACATCTTCCATTCCATCCCCTTCCTTTCCCAAAGGAAAAGTCTAGATACAGGACCAAGGACATGGAGAGTATAACATCAAGAGTTCATTTTATATTGAGAAGCTACCTGTATCACCTAAGTCATATGGTAAACCAAGCAAAAAAGAACCAAAAGTCATCATCCATAATCCTCCCACTACCTTCACTAAGTGGGGTGAATTAAACAAAGAAACCATAGGTGATGAAATTTCTACATGGATCTATAAGGATGAAGAAAACATCGAGCCAGTACAAATACCAGTTGAGAAATATGGTAAAGTTTTTGAGATCCTGAAATAGAAAGGTTATGATGGGCGTAGTGGTCTTGGCTTACACAAGAATGAAATGATAGAACCGCTATTGCCTACTAAGTTACCAAAGAACATAGGGTTAGGGTGTACACGACCAAAGGTGATTCCTCCTCATACTAAGTTACCTTTAGACAAAAAATTTAATGCTTCTAATGATGCCAAGACATCTAAAGATTACCATACCGAAATGGACTCCAATGAATGGGAATGAGGTTCTGAAAAATCCTCTAGTGACTATGACCTACTTGAAGCCTTTCAATAGCCTGACCAATCCTCTCCACAAACCAAATATACAAAGGGACATGCCTAGATTGATACCTTCTGGGACCCTAATGATACATCTATGTTTACCATATTTTCCTTATCTCTGAGCTATAATGATATCGATGGTGACTTACCCTTAGTCTATCCGCAATTGATATATTGGGATCAACAAAGACCTCCAAGATTAGACATGTTCAAGATTGATGAAGCAATAGCCAAGTTTATGGGATTTCAAGAAGGAATACAAAGTGGGGATCATAAAGTTGGATTCATCATAGAGCTTGACAATGCAACTTACTTTGGAGAGTCTACTCCACCCTCTAGTCGCAAAAATGAGAAAAAAGAATAGGTCTCTAAGTGAAAACTGAAAGGTGCCTTTAGACCATGAAAAAGTAAAAATAAAGGACATATCTAAGGGTGAAAACCTCTATTAGGTGACCAAGGATGGAGGGTTGGACATTCTCCTTATAAACCAAGAGAGATCGCCATTGCTTGTAGAAAATAAAAAGAGGTCAATTTGGGTACTTATTATAGTCTTAGAATCATTCACTTTGCAGCATCCTTGACAATCACAAAAAATCCAGAAGTCATTAGTTTTTTTTCAGAAAGACAAATCATTTTTCTTGGTCATATGCCGATATGCCTAGGTTGGATCTTGATTTGGTCTTGTATCACTTTCCATTGTTCCCAAATGCAAAACCTATCAAATTTTTTTTGAGAAAGATACATCTCAAATCGTACTTTTAGTGAAAGAAAAATTAAAGAAGTTGCTTCACATTGGGTTTATCCAACCTATAGATTATGCATAGTGGATTTCAAATATTATACTTGTAATGAAACCAACTGGTGGAATTAGAATTTGCACATATTTTAGGGACTTAAACGAAGCTTGTCCTAAAGTCGATATCTCATTGCCTAATATTGACATCATAGTAGACTTGATAGTGGGATATGAAATGTTATCACTCATGGATGGTTTGATAGGATATAATCAAATCAAAATTGTAACAAGACATACATTGTCTTTCAGATTTTTCTGAGGACTACTCGTACTACCCACGCAAGTTGTACCCACAACGGTATCAAGCGTACCTGCCACCCTCAACCGCTTGCCATGTGGCATGGACCCCATGGGTCCCATCACCCACACTCAACGACCGGTGGGAATTTCAAATTTCTCCGGACAGTATTTTGAAGAAATCCGGCCGTATAAAAATCAAACCGGCTACTACAAAGATTGAAGCCGGTGGGCAGAGAATTTTGGAATAATCCAGTGCAAAATATTTCAGCACATGATCTAACCTCATGATGTTCATTTGAGCGTTAATTTTATGCTCGATGTATTGGAGAATATTCCGGCTAGGAGAGGTGTGTTTTCCTTTGATGGGCGAGAAACCATCAATTTTAAGCTGATTGAATGCTTACGTCAGCCTATGTCATCAATGACGTCAGC
The DNA here is from genome assembly GCA_007258455.2 of Sequoia sempervirens. Lineage (NCBI taxonomy): Eukaryota > Viridiplantae > Streptophyta > Pinopsida > Cupressales > Cupressaceae > Sequoia > Sequoia sempervirens. The sequence continues at coordinate 270,187,080 of VDFB02000017.1, forward strand.
ATCCTTTTGAAAATTTGGACCCCCTCACTATTTTCATTTTAGTTTGTGAAGTCAAACTTTCAAGGCTCATATCTCACTCATTTTGACTCCTTTTTTCAAGCAAATTTTTTTTATTTAGGCTAATTTTTTGTGCTCTTCATAGTGGTGCAATCTGTTTCTAGTTTTGGTGTCTGGTTTTTCCAGAAATTTTAGATTCTCATAGGTGTTGCTACTTTGTCCTCATTTTGGGAACTTTGGGAGCCCATATCTTGCACCTACAATAATATTTTTGGGTGCAATTTTTTTTGAAAGTGCATGATTTTTCATATAATTCTCAGTTGTATGATCAAATTGATCTCATTTTCTACCAAAAATTTTACTTGATTCTATGGCCAAATTTGGCATTTGCATGTACCAAGATCAAATACCACTTCGCTATTTTTGGAAAGTGGAAACTATAAATGCACTAAGTATAAAGTGCCAAATCAGGTATTGCTTGGGGAATTTCTTGATTGAGTGATTTGGGGGGGTAATCTTGCAGTGATTGATTGCATTTTTTTTCTTGGTTTGTGTTCTTGCAATGGAGAAATATCAAATTGAACTCCTATATCCCCATGACTATTCTACAATGAGAAAATCAATATGGAACTATCTCATGATGAAAGGTCTAATAGGTCATCTAAAGGACATCATTCAAAAACCTACTGATGCTAAAGAATTGGCAAGGTGGGAGATTGATCGTGAGAAAACACTTGGATGCATATGTTCATTAGTCTCATTTGATTTGCAATTTCATATTGAATCATGCAATACACCTAAAGAGGCTTGGGAGACTTTTGAAAAATTGTATGGTAAAATAGATAAGATTAGGGGTTATCAGATTGATAATGATTTGATGAATCTTGATCCTAAAATTTTTGAACACATCCAAGACTACATCTCCAAAATCAAGCAACTAAGAACATAGTTGAAGGAATGCAATATTGAAAAAGAGGATTTACACTTGATTATGAATGTGTTATCCAAGCTTGGTCCTGAGTATTCAGTGTTTTTTTCTGGCTTTCATACCCATCAAATTTCTATGGGAGCATCATATGTTGATCCTAAGTTTGATGACTTTTCAAATCTCATAATCCAAGAGGAAGCTAAGTTAATGAACATGGGTCTAATCAAGTATTCAAATTCACAAGCATTGGTGGCTAATGAGTCTAAGGTACAGAAAGAATCGGGGAATCTTGATAAGAAGAAAAAGAAGAAAAAGAACAAGCCACATAAAGAATCAGAATCCTTGTCCTCAAAAGGAGAATCTAAGAAGGAGAGGCATTTTTGTGCATATTGCAAGAAGGATGGACATGAACACTATTGTTACAAGAAGGATATTGATGAGTTGAAAAATATTCTCAAAAGGAATCACATTGATTTTCCTTCTAGAATGTCTAAATCTTCTTCTCCTTCTACTTCAAAATAGTCTAAAAAGGACAAAGGTCAAGCATCTACATCAAGAAACTAAGGACAAGCTCTTTGTGCTCTATCAGGTCCAGGATTAGGGAGATGGATTCTAGATTCAAGAGCATCTCATCATATGGCATCTTCACAAACTATCTTCTCTTCATTTCAGCCCTATACTATGTCTCTTATCTTGATGGGAAACAATACATACATGAGTGTAACAAGGAAGGGATCTATTAGTTTTGGGGACAACACTTTTCAGGATGTTTTGTGTGTTCCTCATTTGATGAACAATCTTCTTTCCATATATCAGATTACACATGGTGGAGATGGGAAAACTGTGGATTTCACACCTGATTCAGTCATCATTCGAGACTTGGAGACTAGAGAGATCATTTCTACTGGGGTGGTTGATCATTCATCTCAGTTGTATACCTTTGCAAATTTTGGTGACATTGTTCCTTCGACTGTTCATATGAACCATGATTCAGAGGAGACATTTGGCTACTTGAACTTGGGAGTTCTCACATCAAATCCAATTCTTGATTCATGCATTCTATCTCCTCCATCTACTGTTGTACCTAAGGATTCTTGTGATTCCATAGTTTTGGTTCCTTGTGATTCAGTGCAGTAGTATATACATAGTCTTCTAGATAAGGCTACTTGTGATGACTTCTTGACAGGTATTTCAGACTTTTTCATGGAGTCTCATCTTGAAGATTTGGGAGACATCATCGATAGCATTCATCTTCTCTTTGATGAAGATGCTCCTTCTTCATTTGTTGTGAGGGAACACTCTGACCCTCTTGTTCATTCTCTACATGATCATTCTTTGCAATTTTACATGAGTGTGGATACTTTTGGACAACATTTGGAGGAGGCTTATTTTTCTTTAGAGGGGATATCCTTGTCTTTGGATCGTGTTCTACATTCATCTCTACTAGATTCTGGATTGTCCTCTTCAGCAATGTGGCCTAGAATGCCTGTTTGGAGTGTGTCAGTCTTCGGCATCGACATGGAGACACTTGAGAATGCTTCAGAGACATCATACATCATCCATATTCTTGACATCCTACATACATCCATTTTTTTTTTCTTCCTAAGGGGAGGAATGTTGTTCAACACTTTTGGATCATCTTCAGCATTCAATGTCGAGCTTCTACCATAATTGCAGGAGACTCAACATTGAGGTGGGGCTTCCTTGTCTCTCTTCTACTTCTCTCTTATGGGGGGTATTTTTCCTCACATGGGGTTTTTACCTTCTCATGCATCATTGAGATAATTTCTTTTTTTATTTCATCTCTCTTTTGGGGAGGAGTTTTGTCCCACTGGGTTTTCTCCTTTTCTTTGTTTGTGAGAGATTTCATTTGCATATGTACATGGGTACCTAACATGGCCTCGTAGTCAGGACCCATCCTTGCATCTTTGTGTCATTTTCATAATAATCTACTACTCCCTAAGTTGCACTTAAGGGGGGGTGTTGGTGTAAATAAAGTCCTATACCTAGTTAATTCATTACTAGGGGACTTATTTACACATGTTAAGTTTACTTAGGTCATAGGAAGGAATCTTTCTAGAAGGTGTTAGTTGTCATTATTTGTTATCTTATCCTTTTACAACTACTACATGTGAACCTAGGTAAGTGTGATTAGTTGTCTCATGTCATATGATTAAGACACTTGTGATAATCCTATGACATCTTTCATCTCACCTTGGCTATATAACCAAGGGTTCTCTCTCATTGTAAATCAATCTCATATCATTGAATCATATTAATAAAAATACAATTTATTCTTGTCATATTCATCTCTCTTTTGGGTTTTCCATTTGGTCTCAGGATCTTCGCAGCCATATCCAATTCTAACATGGTATCAGAGCTATATCTCAATTCTAACAGTTGGAATGTCATGCCCTTTGGTCTCAAGAACACTGAAGCAACATATCAATGGGATATGTCTACAATCCTTCATGACTACATGCATATGTTCATGGAGAGATATTTTGATGACTTGTTAGAAAAATCATTATCAAGAGATAGTCATTTAGCAATGTTAGACAATATTTTCAAAAGATTGGAAGAGTACAAGGTCAAATTGAATATGAAAGTGTGTCTTCAGGTGAAATTCGGTAAACTATTAGGACACATTATCTCTCATAGAGGTATTGAAGTCAACCCTATGAAGGTAAAAGCAGACATGGATATTCCTCCACCAACAAAGATAAATTAGTTATGTTGTCTACAAGGGAAGTTGTAGTCAATCTAAAGGTTCATAGCTCAATTAGTAGATAAATGTCAACCATTTCAGCACTTTCTTCGTAAGGGAGTCCCTTCATATGGACTAACCGCTATCAAGAAGTGTTCCAACAAATCAAATATTATTTGTTATCTCCTCCAGTTCTCATGCTTCCTATTGATGGAAGACACCTTATACTATACATATCAACAACTTTATTAGCATTGGGAGCCTTGTTACCACAAGATGATAATTATGGAAAGGAACGAACGAGCTTAACTACAATCCCATTGAACGAGCATGTCTTGCTATTGTCGCCACCACTCAAAAGCTTCAACACTATATGTTGAATTATCAAACAAAATTAGTAGTAAAGATAGATCCCTTAAAGTACCTACTCAACAAAGAAACTCTAACAAGATGACTAGCAAAGTGGATAATGATCTTGAGTGAGTTTGATATGGAATATTTTGATCGTAAAGAAATGAAAGAACAAGTGATAGTTGATCAACTTGTAGATTCTCCAACAATAGCAGATCATCCTTTAGTGTATGATTTTCCTGATTAATCCATCTTCAGAATAGAGACCTCAACTACATGGAAACTATATTTCAAAGGGTCTTTTACAAATCATGGTTCTGGAGTCAGTATCCTTTTTGTCACACCTCAAGGGGATTAAATACCTAATTCATATATAATAGCATTCTCTTGTACTAATAACATGGCCGAATATGAAGCACTGCTATCAGGACGTTGAATGGCTATCGAATGGAAAATCAAAAATCTTCAAGTCCATGAAAATTCACAATTGGTTATTCTTGTGATATTGCTATCAAGATTAAATCATGTAGTTTTACAAGTCAAACTCATTGTCCCATGTTTCATGAGTAGTGGCTCACCTATTGAAGGTTTTGCAAATGGGGTTGCAAGCTAAGTGGGATTAACCTTAGGGAAAACTTTGTGGTTAAGCATGCTTGAGTTGGAGTAGTACTGGGATGGGTGACCTCCCTAGAAGGCCCAGTGCTTCACCTCTATGAGCATCACTTAGATGCAATGAGTGATAAGTGGACCATTCATTATCATGAGAGATGGGTTCTTGTAAACCACTACTCATGAAACATGGTTCAATGAGTTTTACTCATAAAACTACATGGTTGAATCTTGATAGCAATATCACAATTTGAAACACTCTGGAAAATACCTCCTAATTATCAATTGATGAGCCAAAGGGGATCTATAATGAATGGTTCATAAGGCACAGCACTTGTTCAATGTTTTACAAATGGGGTTGCAAGCTAAGTGGTCTTAACTTTTGGGAAAACTCAATGGTTAAGCATGGTTGATCTGGAGTATTACTGGGATGGGTGACCTCCCGAGAAGGCCCAACGCTTCACCTCTGTGAGTATCACCAAGATGAAATGAGTGCTAAGTGTACCATTCATTATCATGAGAGATGGGTTCTTGTGAACCACTACTCATGAAACATGGGTCAATGAGTTTTACTCATAAAACTACATGGTTGAATCTTGATAGCAATATCACAATTTGACACACTGTGGAAAATACCTCCTACTTATCAATTGATGAGCTAAAGGGGCTCAATAATGAATGATTCATAAGCCACAATACTTGCTAAAGGGTTTTCAAATGGGGTTTCAAGCAAAGTGGGCTTAACCTTGGGGAAAACTTTGTGATTAAGTGTGCTTGAGCTGGAGTACTACTAGGATGGGTGACCTCCCAAGAAGGCCTAGTGTTTCACCTCTATGAGCATCACCAAGATGTAATGAGTGCTAAGTGGAAAACTCATTATCATGAGAGATGGGTTCTTGTGAACCACTACTCATGAAACATGGGTCAATGAGTTTGGCTCGTAAAACTACATGGTTGAATCCTGATAGCAATGTCACAATTTGACGCACTATGGAAAATACGTACTACTTATCAATTGATTAGATAAAGGGGATCTATAATGAATGGTTCATAAGGCATAAAACTTGTTGAAGGTTTTGCAAATGGGTTTGTAAGCTAAGTGGGCTTAGCCTGGGGAAAACTCAGTGGTTAAGCGTGCTTGAGCTGGAGTAGTACTGGGATGGGTGACCTCTCAGGAAGGCCTAGTGTTTCACCTCTATGAGCATCACCTAGATGAAATGAGTGCTAAGTGGACCATTCATTATCATGAGAGATGGTTCTTATGAGTGTGGACACCTATTTTGGTATCTAAAGGTTCTCTAACTCTTCTAGGGTTTTTTACCTAAAAGGAGAGAAATGGACCCAAAAATGCTAATGTCTACACTCAAGATTATGTAAGGATGGATGAAATATGCCTAGATGTAATGTCTAAATGTAGTGAAATAATAAATAAATGACTTATTAATGAAAAACTTATGAGATGCACCTTGTTTGAAAACATAGTGTTGTATGCAAACATGTGATAAGGACCTAGAAATGCAAACAAAATAGATAGAAAGTTATGAAATAGAATCTGTGCACCTGGAGGCTGAAGAAGGATGGAATGACGGTCTGGAAACCTAAAAAACTGATGCAAAATCCAACTGGGACACTTGTGCCAATCTGGACGACTTAGTCCCAGATCTGGAAAAACTACTCCAGAGCCCGTTTCAGCCAAATGGGTGTCTGAATCTATAGAAATAACTAAAAGGCATGTACAGTGGGAATAATTTTCCATTTTTGGTGACTTAGTCCACTTTTTATTTCTAAAAATTTGAAATGGGAAATGGAAGCTCGGTCTTCACTTTGATTCTTTACAGGTATCTGCTTCTGAAACTTTGATTTTTGGGCTTGGAAGTGACTTTTAGTGGATATTTTGGCTTTGCAAGCAAGGAGAGGTATTCAAAAAATCTTCAACCTAATCTTCAATTATTTTCAAACCCTCAAAGTATCTAAATCTGCAAACACACAAGGAAAGAGAAATAAATGGTGAATGTTAGGACATGGGGGTTTGCCTTGGTCAAACCCCTTTTTAGGTAATCAAACAAAAATGAAGAAATGATGTAATGAAGCATGAAACAATGGAGTTAGAGACTTTCCATGATGTTTGATCTTGATTTTCTACAGAAAAATATGAAGAATATTCCCTTGAATGTCCTTGAAATCTATCTTGATGACTTAGAATGCTAAAACCCTAGCTTGCTTGACTTGAGGACATGATAAATGATGAATGAATAATGATGAGTTGTTAGGTTATGAATTAGGGTTTACAATCTTTTTTAAAAGCATTGGTTAAGCCCCCAGGATCCAAGATCCTAAGTCAAACCGACATAAGCACCAAAGGACATGCATAAGGGGTATAATATGCAGAAAAAACAAGATGCATAATAATGCAATAGAAATAACTAGAAGGAAGAGAAGAGAGAAAACAAAAAGGTGGATCAAGCTTCAATTGTTTCTCCAACATGTTGTGGATCAAATCTAGGCTATTTGTTTAAAAATGCATACTCACTCTAAGGCGACGGAATTCTAGGTTGTCCGTCGGGTGAGAAGTCTGAAAAGGTGACACATACGGCCGATATGTGCTCACACACACACACAGGTGGCTATGGGGAAAATTCATTCCTCATAATGGGCTTCCCGCTCAACTATACCAAAGTTATACCTCCTAATAACTTTAATAAGGTGCCACAAAAATAGTATTTGAGCTCTATGAGGTAAGCAAAACTTCATATGCATGACACTCATAGACATTGTCAATGCAAAATAGTGTAAAGAATGTTCAAATGGATTTTGCTTAGCTCATGCAAGGTCTCATCTTAGGAAACATCATGCTTAATTCCTCCAAGAGAGGAAAAGTGCAAATGGTCTCATCTTGTTTCCAAGAGAGGACAAGTGCAATGTCTCATCCTGGGCAACATTGTACCTGATGTTTCCAAGAGAAGAAATCGCAAGAAAAATAAAATCACACAATGAAATGTGAGTGCTGATGTATTCCCCCACTTTAAAGTGGTTGCTAACACCATTATTATGATAAATTTCTTTAAAGTAGAAGAAGAATACATGAGAGCTTACTTGAAAATCCCTATGCCAAGTCATATGTTTCCGATAAGCTACATCATGAAAAGGGTAGTATGTCACAGGCGAGCCAACTTAAGGTATGTCGTCCACATCTCAAGCTTGCTCTTATATGTTCAGGAAAGGTTAATGACTAGCCAAAAGAGACAACAACATGTGACATATGAGGACAAGGCTACTTAACCCCTTGCCCCCACTTAGTGCAACACAAGGATGAGCTGAAGGGATTGATGAGATGCAAGCTAGAGTGAAAATAAATATCAATTAGAGGAATTAGGTGCCCAAACAAAAGGAAGAACCTCAAACTCCTTAAGATGTTGGATTTTACAGCTCAAAGCGTTACATTCATTAGTAGAATGACCATGAACTCTATGATAGGCACAAAATGAAGTCTTGTAATAGCATTTCTTTCGAGTTCTTGGAGGAAGGATTATCAAGTGATCTTGGAGGAGTCTTGACAAGATACTCTCTTGATCAATGGTAGAAGGTGGTCTTGTAGTTTGTGACAAAGATACCTCTTTCTTAGTATTAGTTGTCATATCTACACAATACTTTTTTGATTGTGAGATTTTGTTCTCTCCATTACAGGCGGGTGTAAAATCTAGTGAACTAAAATCATTAGTGTTTTGTGAGATGACATTGACATTAAGCGAAGATTGCTTTGTTTGCAAAGGATAACCATCAAGACCACTAGTGTAAATCAGTTCAAGATGTACTATGGTTAAGGTTGGCTTTGATGAATTGTTTTTGATGGTGTTGATGTAGAGTGAAGGCTTGGCAATTTCTATCAAAGGACAATAACCAAGACCATGAGTTGTTTTTTGTGTGATAGGATCTATAGGGTTGTGTATACATTGTTCATTAGCACCACATCCTTTTCCACTTTAGCCAAGTTGTTTCATAAGTTCATAACCTCGTCCATGAAGCTTTTTCATTGCTTTTGGATCAAGTGGTTTTTCATGATTAAGTTCATTAAAGTTTGTTGTGTAATTTGTTGTGTTTTGGTCTAAAGTGGTTGATGTGGATGCTTTCAAAGGGTTGTCCAATTTTTGTGTTGTCAGGACAGCATTTTTGTTTCCCTTAGTTGAATCCTTGTTTATGATCTTGTACTCATCCATGAGTGTTGGTGTGAAATCTAAGGAACCCCAATCATCGTCTAATAGCTTTGAGTATTGTTCTTTGTTTTTCAGTTGTACGGGCTCCATGTGTGTAGTGTATGTTGATGTGTTCAAGGGATTTTTGTTGTTTTTCTAAAGTTGTAAGACACTATAAGGCTCAAGATCAGCGTCAAGGGTGTATACTTTGTTGTTGTAAATGTATTTCATTTTTTGATGAAGAGTGGAAGGCACACCATTCATTGCATGAATCCATAGTCTACCTAAGATAAGATTACATGAAAGTTCATGAGGCATAACATGGATTGGTGTATTCAATGTGGCCACTCCAACTGTAAGAGGTATAATGATCACCCCAAGCAGTTTCTTTTCGACATTGTCAAATCCCTTAATAGATAAAGAATCAAGTTGAATTTTTGATTGATCAATGCCAAGCCTATCCAAAAGGCTCACACTACACATATTAAGGGCAGAACTAGTATCTACAAGATTTCTCTTTATCCCTATTTGTTTGTATTGAGATATGATTATGAAAGGATCATTTTGTTTTTGCACTGCCAAAGAGGGGAGTTCACTTTGGTGGAAAACAATTTCATTGTTTATTCCTTGGATTATGGATGTTATGTTAGTTAGTTGTTCATTAGAAGGGATAGGAACTTGTTGTAAGGTCATTTGAAGCATAGTGTGACAGGTAGATGAAGTTTGAAGTAAATCCCATAGGGATATCTTTGTGGGAGTGATTTTAAGTTGCTCAACAAGATCATACTCCCTTAATCGAGGAGCACTAGGAAGTATAGAATTGGGAAAAGGTAAGGAGGTGGGGTTGGTTGTGGCGGTGATGGATTTTTTTGAGTGTTATATGTATGAGCAATGGTATTATGACTCAATTGCTGTGAAACATTGTTCGTAGGCAGGTAAAGGACAAGTTCGGGTTGGTTTAGGGTTGTAGGTTTGTTTGAAGGGGGATAAAGGATAAGTTTAGGTTGATTTTGAGTTTTTTGTTTGTGTGAAGGTGGGCAGAGAATTAGAAGGTTCTTAGGATGCCCCACAGGGTATACATGTATGAGGTTCGTTGATCGAGGGGGATCTAATGGAAACTTGTGTATTCATAACCTCAGTGGTCTGGGTTTGATGTACCTCTAATAAAGGGAAATCTAGAATCAACTTTTGATCTAAGGAAGACACATTAATATTGTTGTCATTTTCTAACACCATGATATTCTCCCTAGGAGGAGAGTTTTTAGGATAACTATGAATCAAATGTTTTTGACATTCATGGATTGGTTCTTCTAAAATGATTTCATCGCAAGTAGGGGAATCATCAATGGTTGAATCATCTTGCTCAATAAGGGTTGCCTTAGGTGAAAGGGGAAAAGTAAGATTCTCATGACACTCATTGATTGTGTTTTCTAACATTAATGCATCTTCCTTACAACTAGGGGATATACTACTAGGAGAAGAGCAAGTCTGATTATCATGATCATTTATGATTGCATTCCTTTGTTCCCTAATGTCTTCCAAAATAGGAGAGGTAAGGGAAGGATCAGAAAGAGGGTTGTTGTAGACCAACATATCCTCATCATTTATAATGTTATCTTCGTTGAAATAATTCTCACAAGCCAAAGGAGAATGGAAATTAGGTAAGGTGATGTTTAGGAATGTGTCTATGATTTCATTCTCTTGTGCTAAAATATCTTCCCAAAGGAGATGAGGAGAAGGACAAACAAGATCCTCATGATTCTCAACGATTGTATCTTCTTTCGCCAAGTTACCTTCGTCATTAAAAGAAGAGGTATCTTGAGAAGAACAAAGATGATCATCACGGTTATCTATGTTTGTATGCTCTTCTATCATATCATCCACACAAATAGGAGAGATAGGAGGGGGGTAAGTTTAAGGTTAACATTGTCATTTTCACTCTCTTGTGCTAAGAGACTTTCATAACTATGGAATGCAATAGATGAATGACTATCATGCTTATTGACTATCTTTTTCTTTGCAAATTTGGAGAAGATTGAGACTAACATTTGGAAAAAGTAAACTATACAAACTTGAAATGCAATGTAATAATGTAAAATGAAATGCAGTTTTCAATTGTCAAGCAAGATGATTTTCTGATTACTCAATGCAATGATCTGAAAGATGAAATGTTGTAGATGCAAAATTGAATTTGAACAATGCATGAAATGAGCTAATTTAAGCTAGATCTAATGAAATGTATGTTATAGAAACTCAGCCAACTAATACAGATAGGTAAGGGCAGCAAATAGAAGCTTAAAACAAGGTTTCCAGCTCTATAAAAGGAAGTTTTAGGGGTGAATAGGGACTAAGTCGCTCAAGGTGGCGAATTAGTCCCAATGGGGATTTTTTTCAGTTTTTTATGATTTTTTTGATTTATTTTTATGTTTTCTATGTTGGATGATGCAGATCTAAGATGCAAATACAAAATTTCAGAAATTTTGAATGATTTAAGATGCAAAAATGCAAGCTATATGCACTTTCACTAATGCAAAATTTGAAACCATAGAATGCAACTTAACTAATGCAAGATAATTCTAGCATGATGAAGGACTCCAAAATCAGAAAGGAAAGTATTCAAAAGGTAGGTTCACCAAAATGTGGACAAATATTTTGGCTTACAAGGGTCTTTCTAGCACTTCTAGGGTTTTTTTCCCTAAAAGGAGAAAGATGGGCCAAAATGCAATGTACACATTTAAGATTAATGCAAGGATGGATGAAATATGCCTAGATGCAATGTCTAAATGCAGTGAACTCATAAAAGAAATAACTTGTTAATGAAAAACCTAAGAGATGCACCTTGTTTGAAAACATAGTGTTGTATGCAAACATGTGATAAAGGACCTAGAAATGCAAACAAAACTAGACAGAAAGTTATGAAATAGAATGTGTGCACCTAGAGGTTGAAGAAGGATGGAATAAAGGTCTGGAAACCTGAAAAAATTGATGTAGAAGCCAACTGGGACACTTGTGCCAATCTCCAGGGGCGACTTAGTCTCAAATCTAGAAAAATTGCTTTGGAGCCTATTTCAGCCAAATGAGTGTCTGAATCTATAGAAATCACTTAAAGGCATGTACAGTGGGAAAAATTTGTCATTAGTGGTGACTTAGTCCACTTCTATATTTCTAAAAATTCAAAATGGGAAACGAAATCCCTCGATTTTCACTTTGATTATTTGCAGGTATCTGCTTCTGAAACTCTGATTTTTAGGCTTGAAAGTGACTTTTAGCAGATATTTTGGCTTTGCAAGCAAGGAGAGGTCTTCAACAAATCTTCATCCTAATCCTCAATGATTTTCAAACCCTTAAAGTATCTAAATCTGCAAACACACAAGGAAAGAGAAAGAAATGGTGAATGTTAGGGCATGGGGGTTTGCCTTGGTCAAACCCCTTTTTAGGTAATCAAACCAAAATGAAGAAATGATGTAATGAAGCATGAAACAATGGAGTTAGATACTTTCCATGATGTTTGATCTTTATTTTTTGTAGCAAAAGATGAAGAATTTTCCCTTGAATGTCCTTGAAAGCTATCTTGATGACTTAGAATGCTAAAACCCTAGCTTGCTTGACTTGATGACATGATGAATGAATGATGATGATTTTTTAGGTTATGAATTAGGGTTTAAAATCTTGTTTATATAGGAAATCCTCCTATAATTCCCATTAATTGGATCCCTAAGGCTGACATGAAAGAAAAATAAAATTAAAATACAAAATTTCCCACTCAAAACTCAAAAATAACCCAAATGGGACTAATTCGCCACTCTGGGCGACTTAGTCCCACCTGGCAGGGACTCATTTTCCCAAATGGGCGGCTTAGTCCCAGAGGGGCCCTTTTGCTAGCTGGAATGTTGGCGAATGAGGAATTTCAATTCTTATGTTGATTTCATCAGGTATTTGATCAAATTATGCCTTGGGATACACAATATGGGGCCATAGGGGCCTATTAATGATGATGTAAAGGTCAATTAGGGCTTGGGACACAAAATTCAATGTGAAAGTATGATTAAATACACTTTAAAACACTAAAATGAGGTCCACATAGCCTAGAAAGGCACAACATCTAATGTGAATGTATAAGAGACATTACAACACTAGATTAGAATTAGGTTTAGTTAACAGCCCTTCTAGATTGGTGTGAGAATTCCATTAAATACATTTTGCAACATTGAATTAGGGAAATATGGGTCCATTAAGTCTAGAGAGGCGTGAAATTCTTTTACAACACTTTACAACACCTTCACAAGACATTGTTAAATGCATTTTATTCAGTTTGCAAGGGTCCAAGACCTAGTGTGGATGTGTAAAACACCTCACAACACTAAATCAAGGCCTCATTAAGTCCAGTTTTTCATTAATTATTCCCATATCAAGCAAGCAAAAAGGGATACTTTTTCTGTTTCCACAATGAGACACTACTTATGGAACATAGGTCAATGAGTTAGACTCGTAAAACTACAGGGTTGAATCCTGATAGGAATATCACAATTTGACACGTAATGGAAAATACCTCCTAATTATCAATTGATGATCTAAAGGAGATCTATAATGAATGGTTCATAAGGCGCAACACTTGTTGAAGTTTTTTCAAATGGGTTGAAGCTAAGTGGGCTTAACCCTGAGAAAACTCGTGTGCTTGAGTTGGAGTAGTACTAGGATGGGTGACCTCCTGGGAAGGCCCAATGCTTCACCTCTGTCAGCATCACCTAGATGCAATGAGTGCTAAGTGGACCATTCATTATCATGAGAGATTGGTTCTTGTGAACCACTACTCATAAAATATGGTTCAATGAGTTTGACTCGTAAAACTACACGGTTGAATCCTAATAGAAATATCACAATTTGACATGTTGGGGAATATACCTCCAAATTATCAATTGATGAGCTAAAGGGGATCTATAATGAATGGTTCATAAGGCACAACACTTTTTGAAGGTTTTTCAAATAGGGTTCCAAGCTAAGTGGGCTTAACCTTGGGGGAAACTCTATAGTTAAGTGTGCTTGAGTTGGAGTATTACTAGGATGGGTGACCTCCCAAGAAGGCCCAGTGCTTCACCTCTGTGAACATCACCTAGATGAAATGAGTTCTAAGTGGACCATTCATTATCATGAGATATGGGTTCTTGTGAACCACTACTCATGAAACATCCAGGTCAATGAGTTTGACTCATAAAACTACATGGTTGAGTCTTAATAGCAATATCACAATTTGATACGTTGTGGAATATACCTCCTACTTATCAATTTATGAGTTAAAGGGGATCTATAATGAATGGTTAATAAGGCACAACACTTTCTGAAGTTTTTGCAAATGATTTTGCAAGCTAAGTGTGCTTAACCTTGGGGAAAACTTTGTGGTTAAGCGCGCTTGAGATGGAGTAGTACTGGAATGGGTGACCTCTCGGGAAGGCCCAATGCTTCACCTTTGTGAGCATCACCTAGATGCAATTACTATTAAGTGGACCTTTCATTATCATGAGAAATGGGTTCTTGTGAACCACTACTCATGAAACATGGGTCAATGAGTTTGACTCTTAAAACTACATAGTTGAATCCTGATAGCAATATCACAAATTGACATGTTGTGGAAAACACCTCCTACTTATTACTTAATGAGATAAAGGGGCTCTATAATGAATGGTTCATAATTCACAACACTTGATAAAGGTTTCACAAATTGGGTTTCAAGCTAAGTGGGCTTAACCTTGGGGAAAACTCTATGGTTAAGCACACTTGAGTTGGAGTAGTACTAGGATTGGTGACCTCTCAAGAAGGCCTAGTGCTTCACCTCTTTGATCATCACCTAGATGTACTGAATGCTAAGTGTACCATTCATTATCATGAGAGATGGGTTCTTGTGAACCACTACTCATGAAACATGGGTCAATGAGTTTGACTCATAAAACTACACGGTTGAATCCTAATAGAACTATCATAATTTGACACGCTATGGAAAATACCTCCTACTTCTCAATTGATGAGCTAAAGGGGCTCTATAATGAATGGTTCATAAGCCACAACACTTGCTAAATGTTTTTCAAATGGGGCTGCAAGCTAAGTGGGCTTAACCTTGGGGAAAAAAATTTGGTTAAGCGTGCTTAAGCTGGAGTAGTACAGAGATGGTTGACCTCTTGAGAAGGCCTAATGCTTCACCTATGTGAGCATCACCTAGATGTAATGAGTGCTAAGTTCTTGTGAACCACTACTCATAAAACATGGGTCAATGAGTTTGACTCGTAAAACTACATGGTTGAATCCTGATAGCAATATCACAATTTGACATGTTGTGGAAAATGCTTGCTAGTTATCAATTTATGAGATAAAGGGGCTCTATAATGAATGGTTCATAAGTCACAACACTTGATAAAGGTTTTTCAAATGGGATTGCAAGCTAAGTGGGCTTAAACCCTGGGGAAAACTTTGTGGTTAATCATGCTTGAGTTGGAGTAGTACTAGGATGGGTAACCTCTTAGGAAGGCCCAGTGCTTCACCTTTATGAGCATCACCTAGATGAAATGAGTGCTAAGTGGAACATTCATTATCATGAGATATGGGTTCTTGTGAAACACTACTCATTAAACATGGGTAGATGAGTTTGACTCATAAAACTACACAGTTAAATCTTGATAGCAATATCACAATTTGACATGCTATGGAAAATACCTCCTACTTATCAATTGATGAGATAAAGGGGCTCTATAATGAATGGTTCATAAGGAAAAACACTTGCTGAAAGTTTCGCAAATGTGGTTGCAAGCTAAGTGGGCTTAACCTTGGGGAAATATTTATGGTTAAGCACGCTTGAGCTAGAGTAGTAATAGGATGGGTGAATTCCTGAGAAGGAAGGTAGTGCTTCACCTCTGTGAGGATCACCTAGATACAATGAGTGCTAAATGGACCATTCATTATCATGAGAGATGGGTTCTTGTGAACTACTACTCATGAAACATGGGTCAATGAGTTTGACTCGTAAAACTACATGATTGAAACCTAATAGCAATATCACAATTCCTACTTATCAATTGATGAGCTAAAAGGGCTCTATAATGAATGGTTCATAAGGCACAACACTTGTTGAAGGTTATTCAAATGGGGTTGCAAGCTAAGTTGGATTAACCTTTGGGAAAACTCTATGGTTAAGTGCATTTGAGATGGAGTAGTACTGGGATAGGTGACCTCTTAGGAAGGCCCAATGCTTCACGTCTATGAGCATCACCTAGACGTAATGAGTTCTAAGCAGACCTTAATTATCATGAGATATGGGTTCTTGTGAACCACTACTCATGAAACATGGGTCAATGAGTTTGACTCATAAAACTACATGGTTGAATCTTGATAGCAATATCACAATTTGACACACTATGGAAAATACCTCCTACTTGTCAATTGATGGGATAAAGAGGCTCTATAATCAATGGTTCATAAGGCATAACACTTTCTGAAGGTTTTGTAAATTGGGTTGCAAGATAAGTGGGCTTAACCTTTTGGAAAACTTTGGGGTTAAGTATGTTTGAGTTGGAGTAGTATTGGGAAGGGTGACCTCCCGAGAAGGCCCAATGCTTCACCTCTATGAGCATCACCTAGATTGAATGAGTGCTAAGTGGACCATTCATTATCATGAGAGATGGATTCTTGTGAACCACTACTCATGAAACATGGATCAATGAATTTTACTTGTAAAACTACACAGTTGAATCCTGGTAGCAATATCACAATTTGACATGTGTGGAAGATACCTGCTACTTATCAATTGATGAGATAATAGGGCTCTATAATGAATGGTTCATAAGATAGAACACTTGCTAAATATTTTACAAATGGGGTTGCAAGCTAAGCGGGCTTAACCTTGGGGAAAACTCTATGGTTAAGCGTGCTTGAGCTAGAGTAGTACTAGGATGGGTGACCTCTCAGGAAGGCCCAGTGCTTCACCTCTATGAGCATCACCTATATGCAATGAGTGCTAAGTGTACCATTCATTATCTTGAGATATGGGTTCTTTTGTACCACTACTCATGAAACATAGGTCAATGAGTTTGACTCGTAAAACTACATGATTGAATCTTGATAGCAATATCACAATTTGACACACTATGAAAAATACCTCCTACTTATCAATTGATGAGCTAAAGAGGCTCTATAATGAATGGTTCATAAGCCACAACACTTTTTGAAGGTTTTGTAAATGGGTTGCAAGCTAAGTGGGCTTAACCTTGGGGAAAACTCAGTGGTTAAGTGTGCTTGAGCTGGAGTAGTACTGGGATGGGTGACCTCCCAGGAAGGCCTAGTGCTTCACCTCTATGAGCATCACCTAGATGCAATAAGTGATAAGTGTACCATACATTATCATGAGATATGGGTTCTTGTGAACCACTACTCATGAAACATGGTTCAATGAGTTTCACTCATAAAACTACACAATTGAATCATAATAGCAATATCAAAATTTGACACTCTAGAAAATACTTGGACTACTTATCAATTGATGAGCTAAAGGGTATCTTAATGAATGGTTCATAAGGCACAACACTTGTTTAAGTTTTTGCAAATGGTGTTGCAAGCTAAGTGGGCTTAACCTTGGGGAAAACTCTGTGGTTAAGTGCGCTTGAGCTGGATTAGTACTGGGATGGGTGACCTCCTAGGAAGGCCCAGTGCTTCACCTCTGTGAGTATCACTTATATGCAATGAGTTCTAAGTGGACCATTCATTATCATGAGATATATATTCTTATGAACCACTACTCATTAAACATGGGTCAATGAGTTTGACTTGTAAAACTACAGGTTGAATACAAATAACAATATCACAATTTGACATGTTGTTGAAAGTACCTCCTACTTATCAATTAATGAGCTAAAGGGGCTCTAGAATGAATGTTTCATAAGGCACAACACTTGTTGAAGGTTTCACAAATGGGTTTGCAAGCTAAGTGGGCTTAAGCTTGGGGAAAACTTGTGGTTAAGTGTGTTTGAGCTAGAGTAGTATTGGGATGCGTGAACTCTTGAGAAGGCCCAAATCTTCACCTCTGTGAGCATCACCTAGATGAAATGAGTTCTAAGTGGACCATTCATTATCATGAGAGATGGGTTCTTGTGAACCACTACTCATGAAACATGGATCAATGATTTTGACTCGTAAAACTACACAGTTTAATCTTGATAGCAATTTCACAATTTGACACGCTGTGGAAAATATCTCCTACTTATCAATTGATGAGATAAAGAGGCTCTATAATGAATTGTTTTTAAGGCACAACACTTTCTGAAGGTTTTTCAAATGTGGTTGCAAGCTAAGTGGGCTTAAGCTTGGGGAAAACTCTATGGTCAAGCGCACTTGAGCTAAAGTAGTATTGGGATGGGTGACCTCTCAAGAAGGCTTGGTGCTTTACCTTTGTGAGCATCACCTAGATGTAATGAGTGCTAAGTGTACCATTAATTATCATGAGATATGGGTTCTTGTGAACCACTACTCATGAAACATGGGTCAATGAGTTTAACTCGTAAAACTACAAGTTGAATCCTGATAGCAATATCACAATTTGTACATTGTGGAAAATACCTCCTACTTATAAATCGATGAGCTAAAGGGGCTCTATATTTAATGGTTCATAAGGCACAACACTTTCTAAAGGTTTTACAAATAGGTTGCAAGCTAAGTGGGCTTAACCTTGGGGAAAAATCTATGGTTAAGCGCGCTTGAGTTGGAGTAGTACTGGGATGGGTGACCTTTGAAGAAGGCCTAGTGTTTCACCTCTATGAGCATCACCCAAATTCAATGAGTGCTAAATGGACCATTCATTATTATGAGAGATGGGTTCTTGTGATCCACTACTCATGAAACATGGGTCAATGAGTTTGACTCGTAAAACTACACGATTGAGTCCTAATGGCAATATCCTAATTTGACACATGGAAAATACCTCCTACCTATCAATTGATGAGCTAAAGGGGCTCTATAGTGAATTTTTCATAAGCCATGACACTTGTTGAAATTTTTGCAAATGGGGTTGCAAGCTAAGTGGGCTTAACCTTGGGGAAAACTCTATGGTTAAGTAAACTTGAGCTAGAGTAGTACTAGGATGGGTGACCTCCCAGGAAGGCCCAGTTCTTCAACTCTATGAGTATCACCTATATGCAATGGGTGCTAAGTGGACCATTTAGTATCATGAAAGATGGGTTCTTGTGAACCACTACTCATGAAACATGGGTCAATGAGTTTGACTCATAAAACTATACGGTTGAATCCTAATAGCAATATCACAATTTGACATGCTATGGAAAATACCTCCTACTTATCAATTTATGAGCCAAAGGGGCTCTATGATGAATGGTTCATAAGGCACAACACTTGTTGAAGGTATCACAAATAGGATTTCCAGCTAAGTGGGCTTAACCTTGGGGAACACTCTATGGAACCTTAACTGTGCTTGAGTTGGAGTAGTATTAGGATGGGTGACCTCTCAAGAAGGGCTAGTGCTTCACCTCTGTGAGTATCACCTAGATACAATGAGTGCTAACTGGACCATTCCTTATCATGAGAGATAGGTTCTTCTGAACCACTACTCATGAAACATGGGTCAATGAGTTTGACTCATAAAACTACACGGTTGAATCCTAATAGTAATATCACAATTTGACATGTTGAAAATACCTCCTACTTATCAATTGGTTATCTATTAGGCAAATGATGATTGTGATACAAAGGATGAAAAATTTACTCTCTATAAGAGGATGGTTTATAGTTTCAAGTAGTATTTGGATGTCATTATCTTCAATCAAATTCTAAGAATTTAGAACAAATTAGCTAACACAATAGCCACCATAGGATCTCTCTTGAATATACCTAATAATGTTTTGTAGTATGAATTCTTAGTGGAACAATTGTTGATCCCCACATTCGATGTCCTCAAATCTGAGCTCATGTGTGAAATTTTTGGTCCTAATTCTCCTTGGTACAAAAACCTTTATAATTACTTACATGACCAAATTATCCCTCAGGACTTGTCCTCTAACCAACACAAGACCTTTATCTGACAAGCCTCTAAATATATCATCATCAATGATACCCTCTACCATCGTAGCCTAGATAGAACCCTCCTTAGATGTCTCAATTCAAATGAAGCAAAAAAAACTTTGCATGAAGTATACATTGGTATATGGAGAGCTCACTCTAGTGGTCCTACCTTAGCTAAGAATCTCATGCAAACAGGATACTATTGGCCTACTATGGAACGTGATGCTTATCACTTTGTTAAGAAATGTCGAAAGTGCCAGATAAATTACAATCTTGTGCATGCACCTTCCCAGGAACTTCATCCACTTATATCACCATGGCTATTCTCTCAATGGGGACTCGACCTCATGAGAAAGATTCACCCTACCTCCATCAATGGTCATAAGTTCATTCTTACAACAACTGAATATTTTATAAAATGAATCAAATCCACCCCCATGACCTATATTACTAGAAATAAAATAGCCAAATTCATCCTTAATTATATCATATACCAGTACGGTGTTCCCCAATCCATCATCATAGATAATGGTCATCCTTTCAAAAATCAGGATGTATGTGAGTTTTGTGAGAAATTCCATATTCATCACCATTTTGATACTCCATATTACCCCCAAGGTAATGCTCAAGTTGAGGTGTCTAATAAAACTATCCCTAAAATCCTAAAGAATACTTTCATTTATGCTAGCCATCATTAGCATATCCAACTTAGTCCTGCCCTTTAGGCCTATCGTACCAGTATCTGCACTCCTACTAGATCCACTTCATATTCCCTCATCTTTGGGTCTGAATCCATTCTTCCCATTGAGGTTGAGTTACCATCCTTGGGAGTATCTATGTAGTATTTCATTGATGATAAAGAATATCGTGTATCTCGATTGCATGAGCTAGAGCTACTCAATGAGCGATGATAGAATGTATTGGTTCATTTACAAGCTTATCAAAATTGTCTTCATCATAGCTACAATAAGAGAGTTCGAGTAAGACACTTTGATATCAGTGACTTGGTCTTAAAATAAAATCTAAAGAATCAAATGGATCAAGAGACGCCTAGAAAGTCTGAGCCTAATTGGTTGGGTCCTTATATCATAGCCACAACATATGGGTTTGGTGCTTATCAGCTCGCTACTCTTAAAGGTGAACCACTACTAGAGCCTATTAATAGAATGCACCTTTACAAGTACTATACTTAGTCTTCAGAGAATCCTACAAAAATTAAATCAAAAATAAAATAAAAAAATCATCACCCTGATGAAAACCTAGCAAATAGGCGTCTTGGTGACAACAATTTTTTTTAGGAAAATTAAAAAATTTGTAAAGAGAAATGATTTGTCTAATAGTGAAAACCACTTTGATGGAACTTTGGATAAGTACCATAGTGAAAACCTAAAAAACATGCTCCATGTGTAGTCGATATTTTCTCCATCTTCTACTATCATTCTATCTGGTTTTCCATCCCCATCCATGATCCTTTGCACATATCTCACTCTGTGATAAAATCTTATCCATAATAAAGCTTTGTCACCCCTCTTATGGCCTGAGAATTTTTTATGTTTAGTATCCTTCGTCTTACATATCTATCAATAAAAAAATCCACCCATCCAATCCCATCCATAATAAGTTGGTCCTATACTTGACTAGGGGAAAATCCTTGACTTAGGTTTCATACGAGATCCTAGCCATGGTATAAGCATTAAAACACTTCAAAACATCATAAAACCCAAAAACATTCAAATAATCATCAAAAAACCAAAAAAAATCCAAAACATTCCAAAAATCCAACAAAAAAATCAAAACATTCCAAAAATCCAAAAAAAATAGAACATTCCAAAATCCCAAAAAATCAAAATTCCAAAATCAAAACAAAAACTCTAAAACACCCAAAAATTCAAAAACTATCAAAACTCCAAAAAAAGAGTATGTGTCAGTCGAAGTGGTTGAACTACATTGCCTCTACGACTTCACGTAGGTAAGGCCATCATCGATGAGCGCTCGAGGCTTAGATCAATCCCTTAGGTTTTTTCATAATAAATAATCAATCCATCTGTAATTTGTATTCCCCAATAAACTATCCATGGTCAAGGTCAATCGAACTACGTTGTCTCTACACTTTACATAGGAAAGTCCATCTTCGATGAGCCCTTGATGTATTAGGTTAGTCCCTTAGGGTTTTACATAACAAGGTCTCCATCCATCAAAATCTACATCTCATAATAAGTTATCCCTTGCTAAGGTTGATACTTTGATTAGACACAAAAATGAAATCTTACATAGGGAATTCATCTCACCAAATCTTGGAATAACAAACAAGCTATCCAACTAGTCTCCAATCCTAATCAATCAATTTCCTAATCAAAAGTACCTATCCATCAACACAATGATCACTATCAGCTATCAAATAGTCTTATACAAAATGTTGCATTGTTGAAACTAGACCTCAGGTCTTATACAACACACCTCATTTATGAAACCAAACTTTATCCATCAACTATCATTTGTTTTGTACAGGTTGTTGTACCCTCAAAACCAAATCCTAGGTCTTATATGAGGTGTATCATTCCTGGAACCAGACACAATCCTATTCCTTGTCTTATACAGGATGTTGCATTATCGAAACCATATCTTGGGTCTTATACGACTTGCTTCATTTCTTGGAACCAGACACTATCATTATCTAGAATCTTATCATACAAGAATTTATTGGCAAGAAAATTTAAATGATTTTTGACTTGTTGGTCCATTTTTTCTTGTCTTTTATCTTATTTATCTTTGGTCATGTTACTATTCACCTTGAGGAAGTCCATAAGTGATGAGAGGAGCAATTATGGATCATGACCTTTTTCTCTTTGATTTTTGTTTGTGGTTTGTCTTGGAAATATGATTGGGGAAACTAGGTTCCTTTTTTGTGATTGGGGTTCCATTTAGCATAATCAAAATATCCTATGCAAGTGAAAGTTTATCTAAAACTTTATTTCATCAAGACTAACATGCTTTGTGGTTTCTTCCTCACATATTTCAACAAGGTTCTATAGTTACTAGTATGTGTCATGACACTCCTTGTCTATCATGTGTCTATTTTGCAAGGAATATCATATCACACCTTGGTGTAAGTCATACCTTGGTGTTCTTTATACATTTCCATAATATGTCTTGTGATTATAATCATGCAATAATACAAAAAGCTTAACCTTTGGTAGCAATATCTCAAGATGTTAATCCCATTTCGTCTATCTCACTCTTCTTTTTTTTTCTTCTCTAATCTTCTTTCCATGCTAACATTTTTCCCATCCATCCCTATAGTCATCTTGATGGTGTGCTATGACACACAAAAAAAAATGCATTAGTAACATAATCTTGCATACATAATCATGTTAACACATCATAAGTATCATTATCATTTACATATTAGGTCATCCATATTGCATCAGAAAATAAAAAACATACATGGCATTGCATCATATAGATTCATACATCCATATAAGCATTACATAAACATGTCATCAACATATAACATCATTCTGCATTTAGATCATATAGACATATTAAGCTCATTAAAACATGTTCATCCATTCATCCATCATAGCATAAATAAGCATAAGATAGCATCATTAACATCCATCCATACATCATAGCAGGTGTAAGTATAAAGCATACATCATAAATCTATAATCCATATCATATAGAAAGCATCACATAACCATAGAATGCATATCACAACATCACATCATATAAATCCACCACATATACAAAGAATATACATATAATCATACGCATCATGTAGCAATCACCAAAATCATGTATCTCGTATATACCAAAAAATAATGTCATAGTACAATATCAACATGGTCGTTAAAAATGGAGCTCACAGATTCGATCAAAAATATAAGTATCCAAAAACATATGAAAACGGACCTAGCCTATTTTTCCTTTATCACCAAAGGGAGATGGTCCTAATGGTGGTGTCCTATCATATTTGTGTCCTGGCCGTAAAGGTATGTCATATGGCAATTACCTCCTCTATTGTGAGACACCTACACTGCTCTATGTCCTATGAGAATGAGACCTAGTCTGGCTTTGGCTTTGGAAACTCGATGCTCTCTCAGGTACTAGCACTATGTGCTCATATAAATCTTTGTAATATTGAGCCTCCCTGATGGCTCGATACATGGTTTGTGTAAACTTTGCAGCAAGCTCGCTCACTATGGCAATGAAATCAATAGATCTTTGCTTGTCCCATTTTTCCCGTATGACTACCATATCTCTCTCTGCAGTAAGAAGTGAGATATGCTCATGTAACCCTAGTATTTACACCATATGATCCTATAGAATCTACACCTATATCTAAAGTGCCTGAATCTACACCTGGGGTCCCTACCCTACATCCTTAGCATCCTCTCCAACCATGTACATGATCACCTCCCTAGTCTATATGTCCTCCAATCCATCCTCCTCAATGGCCATATCTCTAGTCCCCTCCTCCTCAGCTGCAATGTCATCCTCCTCGACCTCCTCTATTATAAACTCACCAACCACCACCTGTTCACCAACATCACCGACTATCTCCTCCACCCTCACCTCCTCAACATCTATGTACATCTACCGTTGCACCCCAATACATAGGTTGTTGTATACACCTAAAAATGGTCTGGATAATTTAATTAATTAAATACGATTTATTTGATTAATTGACTCCTTTAATTCATCTACTTATAAATAAATAGAAATATTTATTTATATAGTTCACATTAAATTGTCCTATTTTAATCACATCATTCTATCTTAATTAAATAAACAAGTTCACATACTTTGTTTTATTTAATTATCTATTTCTTCCATCTTAATTTAATAAACAGCTTACTATAGTTTGTTTTATTAAATTAAATATCTTCTTTTACTAAATTGAATAAATCCAAATATTCAATTAAAGTATTTATCTATAGCTAATTCTCTTTTCACTCATCATATGCACCTACCAAATTAGATATTTGATATCTAATTAAATTCAACACAACCTTCACGGGTAAATTTGGAGACAAATTTGCAGGAAAACCTCTTCATCTTCTTCCATTGACTCTTCCTATCCTCTGGCTGAATGTTTTTGTGGGGAGGAACAATCTCCATAATCATCTCAGGCTTCTTCATCTTTCACCATTGAATCGTTCATATCAAATCCAAACCTTTGCTTTGTTGCCCCTTCACAAATGTGTTGTCGGGAATCTATCAATACAGTCTTTGTCTACAGGAAAATGATCCCAATTTTGTGCAAACTTACTCTACAGAAATATTAATTGATAAATCAAGCATTTTAGCAAATATAAATAGCAAATAGCATATCATTTAGTTTATAATCATGTATTTCATTATAGATTTCATCTTAATATAGCTTCTATTATCATATCACGACATATAGCTTTCATTATCAGCAATCAATATCATAGCTTGTTACATCATATAGCTTGCATGTCATTTAGCAATCATATAGCTTATCATTCTCATTCTCTAGATTGTCATTTTAATAGTCACAGTGCTTACAAAATCTGAGAGCCCCGTGATTTAATAAATCTTTGGAGTTAGAGAGAAATTAGACGCTTTCAATAGATTTATTTGCTTCTATTTAGATTAATCATTGTTTAAATCTATTGATATAATGTCTTATTGATTGTGTTTGTTATTACATTTGCACATATTTTTACTCACACATAAATTGGCACCCACCGTGGGGCCCAAAAACCCCATTTTTAACATCTTTTTTTTCTAAAAAGTATACTTGCAAGCTTCTAACATGTTTTGTTTTAGCGCGATCGAGAGTTTTTACAGTGCATACAACAAATCTTTTAGCGCATCTGAGCACTGTTGCAATGCATCCACATAATATTCTAGTGCATACGACCCTTGTTCCGGAGCATCCAAGTTTTTGTTTCACCAATCAGGGAGTTTGTTTCAGTGCATTGACCTTCTCTTTTAGCACATCCATAAATTTCTATAGCACATAGAACTATTATTATAGCGCATTTACATTATGCTTTTAGCGTATCTAATAACTCTTGTGGCGCATCTGAGTATTTTTGTAGAATTTTAAAAATATGAGGACTAATTTTTGTTTTTTGTGTTCCAGGTGCAAAATACGCTTGTCAAAGACAATTATTGGAAACACTTACGCTGGTCAAAGACGAAAAATTCACAAATTACTAATGGTGTTTGTAGGGATTTAATTTCATTATTGCTTTTTCCTTTGGTTAAGATAGTGCATCTAGCTTAATTAAAGAAATAGTTTGAACCCCATGTTCTATGTGTTTCAAAAGCAATAGGCTTATGCTCTCCCCTTAACTAGGTGATCAGAATGCTAGACTTGATATCCTGCTTTATTAACACCTTTAGAAGGTCTGCCATAGTGGGAAAAAGTACTCACCCTACGAGAACGACCTAAGTGGGAATTACCAAAGCCAGGTTTTCCAACCCACTCTAATCAAAAGTGAATTTGCGGAAACCCACAATTCAACGGAAGTGTGCAAGATAACCATCCCCAAAATATTTGTTCTAAAGATTGGGAGGTCTCCTAAGGGAGTTTATCATTTTTCGCTTCGAAAAAAATACCCTTTCTAAGAAAATAGTGTAGAATCCAACTATGCTAGTTTCTGAACACTTTTTATATCACGGTGCAAGGGGAGGGAAGAATCTACCCCCAAGACACTCACCATATAACCATCAGAGACCCTAGCCAAAAGTGGAGGATTCGACTTTGGTTAAGACTCGGGAAAGGAAAAAACACGGGTGCCCTCTAGGGGGTGATAGGGTTGTGTGAGATGACATAGTTGCAAGCTATGGGTTGTGATATTCTAAGTGACCTACTTGACAATTAGAAAAGTGCTTGAACTGTCTTTATTTGTGTCAAACTTGTGGAAATTCAAAGAATCAGACCTGATTCTAGAACACTCACTACATGTTTAATACATAGAATCTGAAACAACTGTTTACAATCTGGCTTTAGTGTGTGAAGTTATTTTCAAAGGTATCATCCAATTAGATCATCAAACTCCAAAGATTTACAAGAAAAACACCCCTCCAAAATATTCATTTGGTCATAAAATTACAACTTGGAATTAATCTTTTTACTAAGAAAAAGTAGAACAACCAGACAGAACTGTGAAAATACTAACAACTCCCAGACCAGCGCATTTACACTCTATTTTAGCACATATACCTAGTATTTTAGCGTATCTGCCTAGTTTAAACGGTGCATCAAAACTCTGTTTCAACACATTTGTCCAGTTTTATAGTGCATCTACAACTAGTCTGTCAACACATTTATCCAGAATATCAGCGCATTTGAACTCTGTTTCAGCCCATCTACCCAATTTTTCAGCTCATCTACCTAGTCTATCAGCACATTTACCCAGTCTGTCAACGCATGCACCCAATTTGGCAGTGCATACACCATATTTTATAGCACATCTACAATATCTTATAACGCATACACCCTATCTTTTAGCACATTCACATTTTTTTTTAGCGCATATGAGGTCTGTTATAGCACATCCAATAAACGAAAAACTAGAGAGTTATTTTTCCCATCAGTCAAACAGTTAACCTCGAAATCTATATTTTTATCATAACAAAAACATTTTATCAGTCAACACAATGTCTCAAATTTGTCAAAAACTAAAATTTTCAAAAAAAAATCCTAAATTAAACCAATATCTTATAATTTTAAAGTTCCTTATCATTAAAACAACTCTTGATTATTATGTTAAGTTTCATTATCAGGATCAGACATCCTACAATCACGAAATGAAGCAAGATAATCATATTTTAACTTTGTCTCATCAATAGAATTTTTCATTCTATTTGACTCTGTTAATATCCATTGGCACTCATCCAAACAAAAAGATCAAATTTTAGTGAAGATAACAACACTTGTATGCCAATTTTGACAAGGTTACAAAGACAGAAACTTAGAGAAAAAGAAATTGAAACACTAAATACCATGGCTGAAGAAAATCCCTTTCATAGATTCCACCAAAAGGACGGTAATGAAATAACCCAAGAGGACATTCAAACTGCACAACAAGATCCTAACTTTCACCAATTCATGGAAAAAGTTTTAGAACAAGATATGGAAAAATACCTTTTGATGCTAGAAGAATTAGGTGCAAAAATTCCAAAGGACTTTGACGTTAATTGACTAAAAGAAGCACCTATAGCAACTGAAATAGAACCACAAAACACATAACACACAGATCAAGTAAATGTCTTAACACATCAAATGCAAAACTTGCAACAACAACTTCAAGATATGCAAAAAGGGACCACAAAAAGGTACTCATTACAGGAAATTTGTCCCTATCCTTTTGATCCAAGTGTAGACATGATACCATTTCCTAGACATTGCAAATTCCCAAAATATGACAAGTACAATGGTAAAACTGATCCAATTGATCATGTGAGGGAATTTAGAACCATGAGTTTAGAATGTGCACAAGAGGAAACTTATCTAATGAGGTTGTTTCCAAGAAGCCT
The DNA here is from genome assembly GCA_007258455.2 of Sequoia sempervirens. Lineage (NCBI taxonomy): Eukaryota > Viridiplantae > Streptophyta > Pinopsida > Cupressales > Cupressaceae > Sequoia > Sequoia sempervirens. The sequence continues at coordinate 270,215,428 of VDFB02000017.1, forward strand.
AGGAGGTCAATGTATGGAATGGTTTTCTAAACTACAACCAAGATTTCGATCTTTTGAAGAACTAGTCAACAGGTTTATCTCACAATTCTCTTATAATATTCAACATGAGATAACAATATAAAGGACCTTTACAATACCAAACAAAAGAAAGGTGAAACATTCCTCTCATTTCTACAATGATGGTGAAGGTTTTTTGCTAGGTATCCTCATTCCATACCTGAAGAGGAAAAGATGGAACTATTCATTGACAATCTAATTGATGAAATAAGCTGCAGGCTTGAACTACAATGTCCACCTACATTTGAGAAAGTGATTTAAAATGGGCTCAAGATCGAAGAAGCCTTGGTCAAAAGAGGGGTAATAAAACATTACAATGAAGGATCAAACAATAGAAACTCCTCAAATCACTACAACAACAATGATAAACCCAAGTTTTGGCAAAAGAATAGAAATACTGGTAACAATGATGTTGCAAATGAAACAAAAAATGTGAAACCGGTATTTAACTTGATGGCAACAACTATGAAGACCAATCAAAACAATGACCAAAACATCAATCAAAATGTCAATAAAAACAACAATTCGATCAATGGAGAATCTAAACCACAATCATATCAAAAACCATAAAATCGAAGAAGGTTCACACCATTGGGACAAACATTAGAATCAGCAATGAGAGAACTTCTTACACATGGACTTATCACATTACTTGAAGCAAGAAATTGGGAACCAAGAGTCAAGCCATCTTGGTGGAATGATGCATATTTTTGTGACTTTCATAAAAATAAAGGACATAAAATGAATGATTGTATGTAGTTGAAACATCTAGTACAAGATTTGATTGACAATAGGAAAGTATTCATAGAAGGACATCAAACAAACAATGATCATAGTGCATTTAAAAATCCTTTACCAAATTATGAAAAGGGAGAATCTTCCTCTGCAAACAGAAAAGGTAAAACTATAAACTACATTTATGATAGCACTATTCATTGTATCTCTGCAGTTGAGAAGAATGATACCGTTGATAATCGAACTGATAACGTTGGAATCAATGACATCATACCATTAAATCTTATTCCAAACATGGTCCCATCAAACAATCAAATTAATGTCATAAAAATTAGGGAAAACCAAGATTACCAACCAATCAATGTGACAACAAGGGGGAAATCCAAAGTAATATTGAAAGGAGTTTCATCTAAAACCACTATGGCCCCTTCAAATCATTACAACATAGTTGACCAACTACAGAAAATACCAACACATATATCAATTTTAGAACTCCTTAAAATCTCACGATCTCATAAGGAGGTTTTGGAACAAGATCTTGTGGCCACAACAGTACCCAATAATCTAGATGTTTTCCAATTCCAGGCTATGGTGGGACACTTAATCACACCACACTGCCTATCATTTTCTGAACAAGATGACGTATCACTTACTCATCCGCACAATGCCGCAATTCACATTGAATTCTTAATCCACAAACATCGAGTAAAACATGTCTTAATAGATGGTGGAGCTGGTTTAAACATTTACACTTTGAAACTGATCTGTGCACTAGGATATTTCGATAATGCTATTGATATCAGAAGGAAAATCACAATAAAAGCCTATGACGAAGAAGAGAGATCCTCCAAGGGATTGATTATGTTGCCTATTCAAGTGGGACCAATTGTGAAGAATATAGTTTTCCAAGTGTTAGACAAAGAGCTGACTTATAATATACTCTTGGGACGTCCCTAGATTCATGAAATGCAAGCAATACCTTCAACTTATCATTAGTGATTAAAGTTTCTTGTCAATGGACAAGAAATCACTATTTCAGCTGACTACAACAATCCCCAATATTGTAGCACGCTTAAAATAGCTCAAGACACTTTTGTGCCCCATAATAGGGAAGCAAACACTCCTAGTTCATCCAACAGTGAAAGGAAACTAAATGTGGTATCTAAATGGGTTGAGAAAAAGGACTAGTCAAAAGATAAAAATATTGCTAATTCTACTCCATTAAACAATGAAGATCAACTGGATTCTCTATCACAACAATTCAAAGGAAATATCTAGTTAAAAGACAAAGGCATGGGAGAGTATTCCATTGAGCAATATTTATGTCTTTCATAGTTGCTGCCATCTCCAAAATCATATGGGCAGTCGCCAACATTAACACAACAATCATCACAACCTACCACTGTTTTAGATGATAGATTTGTAAAAGCAGGTACTTTAGAAGATGAATCTGAAGATAAGGCCATCCTCAATTGGCTCTACAAAGATGAGGAAGCATCTACATCGGCAACTATCAGCATAAAGACAGATCAATATGGAAAGGGAAAAATAATATTATAGAAAATGGGGTATGAAGGACAAGGACCTATTGGCAAAAGAAAAGAGGGCATTGTAAACCCATTCAACCTCTCACACTTCAGTCAAAGGACAAAACAGGACTGGGTTATATAGGGGAAACAAAAGAAGAAAAAACTCATAGAGTTGTTGAAAGTGTTAGAGTAAAGGTTTTAACTTAATTATGTTAATTAAGTTACCTTTATTCCTCTCTTAAGATTTCACTTTAGTTTGCATATTGTGACATTTAATAATTATATTAATTATTAAATGTCTACCTATTAGGGTTTCTTTAGGGTTGCACAATCTCCTTTTATAAGGATTGATCATTGTATTTTATCCCTCTCTCTGATTAATACATTTTCAGCTTTCAGAGCACCTTTGTCTTTTGTCTCGAATGTCTTCTTTTTGTGACAGGTTATTTGCATGCAAGTGATCTTCGAGGTTTGTGAGGTTGGCTTTCACAACTTCAACATGGTATCAGAGCTCCAGACCTGTGGCTCCCTGTTTGTGATTTGAATATATTCTCTCACATCATCTTTTTCTGTGCAAGGGTTTAATTCTAGGTATTTTTTGCCAGATCATAGGGTTTTTCCATCATTTTTTGAGAAATTTTGACCTGGATATCTCAAATAGTGCATGCTAATGCAAAACAGACTTCATGGGTGCACTCAGAAGGCCTAAAAACCCATATTTTCATATGAAATATGATAGGGTTTGCTGAAAATTGATTTTTTAGTGTTTTTTGGGGAATCTCAAAATTATTGTCAAAAATCTGTACAATTGTACGGATCCGTACAAACATCTCTATTTCTATGCCATTTTTTAGGTGTTTGCGTCAATTTTGAGTTGCCTCAATTTTTGTGCCATTTTGCATCAATTTCCGTGCCCTTTTCATTTATGTGCTACGTCGATTTTCATGCCATGAAGGTACAGCTGAATATTTTATTAATTTTTTAATCTTTAAATTAATAAAATGTTTGGTTTAAAGCCTAAATGAGCATATTTAGTAAAATGGTCATATCTTGAGCATATGGTGTCAGTTTTTTGAAAACAAGATATCGTCGGAAAGCTGGTTCCGAGAACTATCCAGTGATGTAGGTGTGATTTCTAGGTTTTTAGTTTTGATGCATTTTTCTGCAGTCAAAGTCAAATCAGTTTTTTGCACTCCCCAGGGTGTAACTTTTGCATCTGGACTCCATTTTGAGAAAACGAATAGGCGTCGGAAATCTAGTTCGGTGCTCTGCACAATGATCATAGTTATTTTCCTAGATTCTAACCTAGGTATATTTTATTTAGTGTTTTGTGTTTTCACAATTTGCTTAGTTACTTGGACGTTTTGGCACTTGGGAACCTCCTGTTTACGTCATTAGGCTCTATTTCATTTGATCTACATGTTGTAAGGTCATTTTTTTAGATTTTTTAATTTGAAGAGTTATCATGGGTTTTTCTACTCACCCTTTAGTTGTAATTCTAGAATGGGGTAATTATGAGTCATGGGAAAAGGGCATACTTACACATTGTAGGTGGCTTAATATTTTTCCTTATTTATATGATCTCATACCTAAACCAACCACTTCAGAGGGAAAACTAGCTTGGGATATCATTAGAGATCACATAGTAGGACTTATATTGTCTTGTGTTGATGATGACACTGTGTGGGCTATATCGGACATTGATTGTCCCCACCCACTTTGGACACGTCTTTGGGAGATCTATGGAGACCCCAATCTCTCTCCATTCCCAGAGGATCCTGCATCAAATTATCTCTTACCCATTGCTTGGAGAGATAATACACCCTTTGATCATGATACTTTAGAGGAGCTTGAGTATTTAGACACCCTTGCATGTTCTGATGGATCAAAGGCTTGACTCATAGTTCCTACCCTTCAGACTAAGATCATACATGTATCATCTGTTGTTCCTGATGACATCAGTATCACCACATTGGCCCCTATGGATTCAATTCAACATTATGACCATCTTGGTCATTCATTATCTGCTATATCATGGGATTCTTATCTTGCAGACATATTCTTGTTTGTTGAGTCTCACACTGCAGATCTTGAGGATTATTTTGAGGACATTCATCTCCTCTACCTTGATAGTTAGGTTATCACTATACGCCCACCATTATCCATGCATTCAGAGGTTGCATTTCAGGATTCTCCACATCAGTTTGGATTTGGCATCATTTGTTTCAATTCAGACAGAGAGATTCTTCAACATCCTATTATGGCACACATCTTGAGACAGATTGGTTCATCACTCTTCACAGGGTTTCTTCAAAATCGTCCTTTGGATTTGTTTCTTCCCAAGGGGAGGAATATTATATGTCGCTTAAGGATCTCCTTTTGGATTCTACATCAGGCATCTACCATTGCGACAGGAGTTTCTTCATTGTGGGGGGGCCTTCTTGTCTCTTTATATCTCTCCTATGGAGACCATTGTATATGTACTTATATGATAGAAGTTTTCTATGGGGGATATCATGTAATCCACCTCCTATCCTTCTTTCATTAGTGCATTTCATTCTTTTATTTTCTCTCTTTTGGGGGGGAGTTTTGTTCCCATGAGGTTTTCTCCCTTTCTCCACTTTACAAAGATTTGGTTGTATTCAGGTACCTGATCAGACCTAGTTGTCGGAACCCTTGTTTGCTTTCATGCATTGTAGTTACCTTTGCTTTCTTGCACATGTTTGTAGCTGCACTCTTGCTCATCTTAAGGGGGGGTGTTAGAGTAAAGGTTTTAACTTAATTATGTTAATTAAGTTACCTTTATTCCTCTCTTAAGATTTCACTTTAGTTTGCATATTGTGACATTTAATAATTATATTAATTATTAAATGTCTACCTATTAGGGTTTCTTTAGGGTTGCGCAATCTCCTTTTATAAGGATTGATCATTGTATTTTATCCCTCTCTCTAATTAATACATTTTCAGCTTTCAGAGCACCTTTTCCTTTTATCTCAAATGTCTTCTTTTTGTGACAGGTTATTTGCATGCAGGTGATCTTCGGGGTCTATGAGGTTGGCTTTCACAACTTCAACAAAAATAATCCTTCAAATGCAGGATAGCTCTAAAATAGATTCTAATGAGTATGAGTGGGACTCTTTATCAAAAGCATCATACAAGGAAATACTAATTGATGTCATAATAGAGTATGCACCCACATGTGAGGAGGGACAAAGCTCAGGGGCTAGACCCCTTTTATTTGGATTACAAAATATAGATGACTCAAGTGAGGATGGACAGATATCGAGTGAGATAGATGACTTGGAGGAGAGTAATATCATAGACCTAGACATCACCACTGACAACTTTGACAACATTGTTATTTGAACCTTTACTGTCATTGACCTTAGCCAATCTGATGACCTTTTACCCTTAATGCATCCTGAACTTATCGACTAGGAACCAACTTAACCTATCAATATTCCTATCTTTGGGAATGATGATGCTATCGTAAATTTCCTTTGTTGTGACGAAATTGACACAAGTTCTAATCATAATTCTCATAACGACACTTTGGGTCAGGAGGGTGTCAAATCTTTTAGTTGCAAAATTGAAAACAAGAATAATGGATCTAATGGTGAAAACCATTTAATGGAAGCATTAGATCTCAAAAAAGTAAAAATAAAGAATGCATTTGATGGTGAAAACCTCTCTAAGGCACCAAAATATGGGAGATTTGACATCCTTCCAGAACACTATCATAAAAGATCATCAGTATTGGTGGAGCCTACACAGTCTATCAATATTGGCACAACAAAAAAAGCAAAGACTCTACATCTAGCAGCATCTATGATTGAACAAGAAAAGCCTGAATTCACCAAGTTCTTTGAAGAAAGACACATTAACTTTGCTTGGTCTTACTCTGATATGCCAGGGTTAGGCCAAGCTAAAAAAGTTGTTAGATGCAGGATTCATCAGATCTATTGATTACGCTGAGTGGATTTCTAATATTGTACATGTTTCTAAACCGAATAATAGTATCAGAATATGTACTAACTTTAGAGATCTCAACAAGGCATGTCCAAAGGATGATTTTCCTTTGCCAAACATTGACATTATTGTCGATTTAATAGCAGGACATGCCATGTTATCACTAATGGATGGCTTCTCAGGTTACAACCAAATCAAGATAGCACCAAAGATCAGTTGAAGACAGCATTCGCATGTCCATGGGGAACATTCTGTTGGAATGTCATGCCTTTTGGTTTGAAAAACACAAGAGCTACATATCAGCGAGCAATGACCACCATTTTCCATGACATGATGCATACCTTTATGGAAGATTTTGTGGATGATATATTAGCAAAGTCATATACCAGAGAAGGACATTTAGAGATTGTGGATAAAATCTTTACCAGATTAGAGAAGTTCAATGTCAGATTAAATCCTAAGAAATGTGTGTTCAGCATTACATCAGCAAAGCTTCTAGGGTACATAGTTTCAGAGAAGGGTATCGAAGTGGATCCCACCAAGGTTAAGGCCATAATGGAAATGTCGCCACCAAAGAATATTAGTCAACTATGATCTCTATAAGGAAGGCTACAATCAATCAGGAGATTTATCTCCTAATTAGAAGACAAAAGTCAACCATTCAATCATTTGCTACATAAGAATGTCTCTTTCAAATGGGATCAAGGGTGTGAAACAACGTTCAATCAAATAAAGTAATATCTGATGTCACCACCCATTCTAATTCCACCTACAGAAGATAGACCATTATTACTATACATTGCAACTACTGAGATTTCTTTGGGTGCTTTATTAGCACAGGATGATCTTGCGGGAAAGGAATAGACTATCTATTATATCAACAGGACTTTGAATGGTTATGAGATAAATTACACCTTCATCGAAAAAGCTTGTTTAACGGTGGTATTTTTTACCCAGCAATTGTGGCATTACATGTTAACCCACACAGTCAAACTCATAGCGAAGATTGATTCATTAAAGTATTTACTCAGCAAGGCTACTATAATAGGAAGACCTACCAAGTGGGTCATGATCTTGAGTGAATTTGATATCTAGTATGTGGATCGAAGAGCTATCAAGGGTCAAGTGATAGCCGATCAGTTAGTTGAAGCTCCATTACCAAATGATCATCCAATGAACATTGAATTTCCTGATGCAGACATTCTTACAATGACAACACAACAATGGAGGCTTTATTTTGATGGGTCCTACACACAACATGGGTCGGGTGCAAGAATTCTATTTGTTACACTTAAAGGACATACCATCCCAAAGTCCTATAGACTCGTGTTTCCATGTACAAATAAGGTAGCTGAATATCAGGCATTAATTATTCGCATCAAAGTGGCAATTGAATGGAAGATCACAAAGCTACAAGTATATGGAAATTCACAACTAGTCATTTATCAGGTAAATGATGAATATCAGAAAAAATATGAGAAGTTGATGTCGTATAAGAAAATGGTGGATGATTTCAAAAATTACTTTGTGGATATCAAGTTTGAATAGATTCCAAGGGTGGAAAATAAAGTTGTTGATGCTATGGTGATGATTGCTTCTCTCTTACAGTTTCCAGAAAAGTGAGGTCATTATGAGTTTGTGGTGGAACAAGTGTCTAACCCTGCTTATGATAATCTAGAATCTAAAACCATATGCCATTTAGTTGACATTGGATCCTCAATTTATGGAGACCTACGCTTACCTAAAAGATAATATCCTTCCTCTCGATCTTTCCAGAAACCAAAAATGCAACTTCATTCACCAAACCGCACGACATACCTTAATTGCTGACATACTTTACCATCGAGGTCTAGATGGCACTCTTCTTTGGTGTCTAGAACATAATGAGTCTAAGACAGATTTACGTGAGGTTCATGATGGTATGTGTGGAACTCATTCAAGCGGACTAACCCTAGCGAAGAAACTCCTCCATTTGGGGTATTACTGGCCGAACATGGAGAAGGAGTCTTTTCAATTTGTTAAGAAGTACGAAAAATGTCAAATACATGGTAACCTAATCTATGCATCAGTGCAAGAATTGCAACCGTTCACTTCAACATGGCCTTTTTGTCAGTGGGGACTGGACCTGGTAGGAAAGATTAATTTTTCTTCATCCAATGGACACAAATTTATAATCACACCAACGGAGTACCTTACAAAGTGGATAGAAGTGGTTCCCTTAACAACAATCACTAGAAAATAGATTTCTTCTTTCATACTGAATTACCTCATTTGTAGGTATGGAATTCCTCAGTCCATTGTCACATACAATAATCGAACTTTTAAGAACTAGGATGTTCAAGAACTATGTGAGAGGTTTCATATCCAACATCATTTTTCAACATTGTACTATCCTCAAGGAAATGGCCAAGAAGAGGCCTCAAACAAAACTATTCTGAAAATCCTGAAGAAGATTGTCAACAATGTCGGACGTGATTGGAACGTTCAATTAAATCCTGCTCTTTGGGCATACCAAACCAACATCAAAACACCTACAGGAGCTACACCATATGCCTTGGTATATGGATCAGACGCCATACTACCTATTGAGGTTGAGATACCATCACTCCATGTGTCACTAAAGGGAATTATTTCAGATGAGGATTATAGAGTGTCTAGACTTCAAGAGCTAGAACTGTTGGATGAACATCGTCAACAAGCTATGAACCATTTGAAGCATATCAACAGATAATTTCCAAAAGCTACAATCACAAGGTAAAACCTAGAGTATTTCAGGTTGGTGACTAGGTCCTAAAGGAAAACCCTCAAAATCAACAATACAAAGAAAAGAAATGGAAATTTGAACCTAACTAGCTAGGTCCCTTTGTTGTAATATCAGTCTATGGATCTGGAGTCTATCAGTTGTCTACACCTGAAGGGCATTTGTTTGGTGAACCTATCAACAATCTCCATCTCAAGAAATTCTATACTTGAATCAACTAGTGCATGGGAAAATGGTCGCCTTGATGAAAACTTGGCAAACAGGTGTCTTGGTGATAGAAAAATACAATAAAAAAATGAAAAATACAAAAATACAAAAAAATCATAAAGTCTGAAAAAGTGCAATAAAAACACTAGTGAAAACCTGAAAACGGGCGCTACTTGTTATTTAAACTAGCTTTTCCATCTATTTGAGACATGTCTTGATCTTTCACTTTCACCATCATTTCCGTTTATCATTTGTTAGGACCTCTTGTACATATCTTGGCAACGTGGTTGTGTCTCACCCTAGCTTGGGGGACAAATCCTGAACTCACTGGGGGCAATAAACTTGAGCTTAAAACTAATAGAAAAATAGCAGTATGACAAACACAACAAACAAAATGATCACAATGAAACCCAACATTGAACATACATGGAACATCAGAACAGTATAGAAAATCAACTATCCATATCAAACAACTGAAATTAAATCAATCCAAACAACTGTAGATGGATGATACTCTTTTGAATCATGATTTTATCGCTTCAGCTTGAATGTTCAAATGTTTTACTTTGATTTTTTTATCACTTCTTAGGAGCAACTCGATGATGTATTGAGCTAGAGAAGCTAGGAAGGAGAATGGTATTTTATTTGTCTATTGTCTGTGAGTTAATCATTATTATTGTGTGAATTATCACGAGACGTTCTCTACAAAGTATCACTGATGACATTCTGAATTCACATAGTAAAATGATTGATTCTTGTATTTTTGCGCAAGAAATGCTCAGGTCATCTCGGTTTAATTATACCTAGATGCTTGTGTTAACTTGCAACATCAAAAATCATGAAATTAGTACTCAGGTCATCATTGGTCTAAATTATACCATTGATGCTTGTACTCACTTTCAACATTTTAAAGGCTCAATGATGATAAAAAGAATGATAAATTGACTATTAAGATGAAAATGCTTGCATATGTAGATTTGCATGGTAAAATTAGATTACATACATGTTATATTTTGCATCTACAGAGTATTTTGTTACAAAAGCTGGTGAAAAATTCAAAAACACGATGTTATCTATTATCATTAATGGATTGAGTATACTTGACATTAACAAAAAAATCATCACTATCATATAGTTGCATAATCATTTCCATTGCATACATTAGAAAGCATTATTATATCATATAAATCATTTCATAAATACATCATCATATAAATCATCACATGGCATGTAGAACAGGAAATTAAATGCATCCATCATTAGAACCATATAGAACGCATATAGATTGATCAATTTGTTGCATATCATATAAATCTCAAAAATCATAATGTCAAGTATACAATGATGTCTAAAATATAAAGAAATACAACATCAAAAATGGTTGTGAATCAAAAAATAAAAGCATGCATCATGTCTCAAAAGATATCAAAGAATCCAATCATGAGGTTGCATGCTACTAGCTCCCGACGGTGTTGGCATCTCTGGACCAGTGCCTCCCCCACCAGACATCCCAGGATCTCTCGAATCTCTAGGAAGAGGTTGTGTCATACCCCTACTCATAGTCCTGGACTGGCTCCTTCCTAATCGAGACTGAGCATAACTAGCTCTCTGCTCTGAGGGAACTGCATCATGGTATCAGCCTCTATAATACTCAGCCTCTCTACCCACACCGAGAACCTCTCTCATATAATCGGCCACAGAGGCACCATCGGCTAATCTCTACAATCTCTCAGCCAACCCATGTGCCTCCTCTATGGCTCGTCTGGCTACATCTCTCTCGGCTATCAAGGAGGATATCTATGCCTGTGAAGTTGCCGATTGTGCATGTACCTAGGAAAAAGCCTGTGCATGAGCCTGTGCCTGTGACTGCATTTGTGTCTGCGTCTACACTAATAACCCCTGGGCCTATATCAGTTGACTAACATCAATAGTTGGACCACCTCCTCCACCATCTCCACCACCTCCACCCCCATCTCCACCATCTCCATCTCCCTCCTCATCACCACTACTCTCCTCGTCATCACTACTCTCCACATCTTCCTCCTCCTCACATCCCTCATCTCTCCTGTGTTGGTCACCATGTGCAACTGTAATCTCCTCCTCACTGAGTAGTGGCAATGGCTCATCTGGAATAGATATACGTGGAAAAGGATGAAAGAAAAATACTATGAATAATCTACTGTGACAGGAGCCTCAATGATCTCAGGATGAATCTCCCAAACCAAAGGTTGTAGACCCTAGTACTCCTAAACTGTAGTATCATATGATAGGTCAGACCCCCAATCAGTGGAATCAACCTGACGTTGGGCATAATGTGCAACACCCTGGGGCATGCCCTTTACTATGTTGTATTGTCTGAGTACCCTCCTAAATAAAAATATCTCAATAAAAAAATGAGTCCTACCAATTAGATACATGGACTAGCAGAGGTATGGAATCTTTGTATCATCATCATCCCAGTGCTCAAAATCCAAATAAGGCCACCATGTAATAGCCTCTACATCATCTAGAAATCTCCTCCAATGCTCCAACTTGCTCAGTCTAGGCTAAGCAAGTTGACCTACGTATATATCAACATATGGCCTCATGGCGGGTCATTGCCTGACCATCACAAGATGCATAACAACTATATGCTCCCACACCCACACTTGAAGTAATGTAACCCCAAAAGACAAACTGCCACCTCGAAGGTAGACCACTTGATGTAAATCATGATAAAGATGAGTGAGCATACACATACCCCAAGCATATTTGGTACCATGAATGATCATGCTCTCCAAAATACGGCCCCACCTAACAGAAAGTCCCCTTGACCTACGATCAGGACAAAGGAATCCTCCAATGAAACCAACAAGTATTGATGGCAAGGTAGCATAGGTATCAACCATCTCTCACCATGGAATCTCGAATCCATAAATATGGTCATCCTAAAACACTCAGCGTAAAGCATCGGTCTTGCCCTACTCTGAAGAATCATAAACAAGCACCTCCCTAACAACAGGTATCCGCAAAATCCGCCACACATCCTCAAGAGTCACTATCATCTCATCGGTGGGCAAGTGGAAAGTATTGTGCTCACTATGTTGGATCTCTCTACAAGGGCTTTCAAGAGACTCCGATTAATCCTAATCTAGGGCATAGATAAAAGAGAAGATAAACCACAACATGTGATAACTATTGTCTCAGGCTGCACTAGCTCCGGTATCAAATTGAATGTCCTAGGAAACTACTCTCAAATCTATAAGTTCGTTAATGACTCCTATCATCACGAAATATTGGAAGTTAGTAATCTTTGTCAATTCATCAAACATCAAATAGCCTATCAAACCTAATCAGCTCTGGTGAGACTTTGATAAAATATCATGAGCAACTATCATTGAACCTCACCTATCATGAGGTCAATCATCAATCTAAAATTACACCTCGCTTATCATGAGGTTTATCAATCAAACTATAATTATTCCTCGCCTATCATGAGGTTAATTATCATCAATCAATCATCACACCTCGCCTATCATGAGGTTTATCAACATATAATCTATCAAGATCATCAATCAACATCAAATCAAAGGCTGACATGATCAAAATTCAACAAAATCAAGGAGTAAATTGATAAATCTATCATTCTAACTTGGATGTGCCAAAAAATTCAATGTGCCATTAAAACCTCTCAATGCGCTAAAATAGGCGGTCAATGAGCTAGATCATTAGATGAGCCATTTCAGGAAGTCAATGCACCATTTCAGGAAACCAATGTGCTAGATCATTGAATACGCCATTACAGGGGGTCAATGCGCTAAACTACGAAGTCTATGTGCTAAATCAATCTATGTGCTACTTTAGCCTATGGATGCGCTAAACTATCCGACCTATGCACTAAATTATCTATGTGCTATAACAGTTTACCTATGTGCTAAAATAGTGAATGCGCTAAAACAGCAGTTCGATGCGCTACATCAGACAATGTATGCGCTAAAAGAAACTAAAAAGATTCAAAACAGAATAATACGCGCAAAATTCAAAAACACAAATTACGAGGAGGTTTCAAGGGTACATACTGGAGGTCCGTAGGTGGTCGGGCGATTGTGTCAATGCACGCGCTCGAAATGGTGAGTGTGGTATGGGATTGACATTTTGCTCAAAATCACTTTCACTCCAATTTTCAAAACACAATAGGCATAAATGAATTCAAAACTTAACTTTTTAACCTTTTAAAGGTTAATTAAGAGGAATTTTATGGGATTTATTTAATTTAATTTCTATGGGACTTAATTCAATTTTCATCACAGGGGCAATTTTCACAATTATTTGTCGGGAGATAAATCGCTACTTCATCAAAACTTTATCGAATCATCATCAAAACATCACAAAAATCATAAAAATTTGTAAAATTCTGAAAAATCCAAAAAATCCAAAAATTCATCAATTTATCTCTCAAGGGGGCATATATCCATCATTACTTCAAAATCAACATCTGGGGCATACTGAAAAACATTTGTCAATACTGGCAGCAGCAGCAAAATTTTCTTTGAAGCAATGCATAAACACATCACTTCAAAGAGGGGAAAAATGTATACACCTAAAAATGGTCTGGATAATTTAATTAATTAAATACGATTTATTTGATTAATTGACTCCTTCAATTCATCTACTTATAAATAAATAGAAATATTTATTTATATAGTTCACATTAAATTCTCCTATTTTAATCACATCATTTTATCTTAATTAAATAAACAAGTTCACATACTTTGTTTTATTTAATTATCTATTTCTTTCATCTTAATTTAATAAACTTACTATAGTTTTTTTTATTAAATTAAATATCTTCTTTTACTAAATTGAATAAATCCAAATATTCAATTAAAGTATTTATCTACAGCTAATTCCTCTTTTCACTCATCATATGCACCTTCCAAATTAGATATTTGATATCTAATTAAATTCAACACAACCTTCACGGGTAAATTTAGAGGCAAATTGGAGACAAATTTGCAGGCAAACCTCTTCATCTTCTTCTATTGATTCTTCCTATCCTCTAGCTGAATGTTTTTGTGGGGAGGAACAATCTCCATAATCATCTCAGGCTTCTTCATCTTTCACCATTGAATCCTTCAGATCAAATCCAAACTTTTGCTTTGTTGCCCCTTCACAAATGTGTTGTCGGGAAGCTATAAATATAGCCTCTATCTACAAGAAAAGGATCCAAATTTTGTGTGAACTTACTCTACAGAAATATCAATTGATAAATCAAGCATTTTAGCAAATAGAAATAGCATATAGCATATCATTTAGTTTATAATCATGTCTTTCAATATAGATTTCATCTTAATATAGCTTCTATTATCATATCACAGCATATAGCTTTCATTATCAACAATCAATATCATAGCTTGTTACATCATATAGCTCGCATATCATTTAGCAATCATATAGCTTATCATTCTCATTCTCTAGATTGGCATTTTAACAGTCAGTTCTTACAAAATCTGAGAGCCCCATGATTTAATAAATCTTTGAAGTTAGAGAGCAATTAGACGCTTTCAATAGATTTCTTGCTTCTATTTAGATTAATCATTGTTTAAATCTATTGATATAATGTCTTATTAATTATGTTTGTTATTACATTTGCACATATTTTTACTCAAACAGTTGTAGCTCCACTAACTCCTGCATCACCACCTAAAATTTGATCATCGGGCCCCACTATGGGACCTCTTGTGTGGACCTCGTCTACTCTACTATACCAATTGGGACACCTTGTCGCTCTCCAAACTACCGGAGAACTCTCTCTGGTAGGTGTCGCTCAATAATATGTTGAGTCAACACTGTCTTACCAATCAAATATCTTGTGTGATGGCAGTATGGCAAGTTATCTGCATCATCATCCCATGATGCACAATCCTTGTAAGGCCTCCATGTGAACCCATCTAACAGATCAATGCCATCTCTCCAATAACCCACATCGTCGACCCATATCTGAGTCACTACCCCTCCATAAATATAAACATAAGGAAAGCCTAGAGGTAGGTACCTTTCTACTGGTGGTCTAAATATAGCAATATGATCCCATGCCCATACTATGAGAAGTGTCATCCCATAGCTAATAAATTGTGCATCCCTGTATGCCACATAATGTAAATGAAAATATAACATCGCTAATAGGAAAGACCCCCAACAATAAACTATCACCTGCTCCATCATCCCCTCCAACATCTCTCCCCACCCCACCAAAAATTTGTCGCCTTGTCGATCTAGAATGGCCCCGCCCCCAATAACAATGCATCGTACTACAATCAATCTATTATATCTATCTACTAGGATGTCCCATCTAATATCATAGTCCTCAATGCTTGGCTACATAAGATCCTGAGTCTTGAACACCCTCTGAATTGCAGCCAATCCTCTCTCTGGGTCGTATAAAAATCACTCCCCATGAATAGGCAGCCAAAAAATCTACCATACGTCCTCTAGAGTGACTTTCGCCTCTCCAATCGGCAGGTGAAAGGAAATCATCTCCAAGTGCCATCTCTCTGCAAGCATTGTGAGGAAACCCATGTTAGCCTACACACAGGCATGAAGGTCACATGATAAATTCCAAGCGTAGTCAGGGTATCCTGCTCCTCCTCGCTGAGATGATCTCGTAGATTGAACAACATCGATCAGCTCTCTCATGTGTAGATAGGTGGAAGTTTCTCCTACATTCACAAAAGGCATATCATGTTAATCACAACACCTAAATTGTTAGGAAATGTTGCATTTAACCCATGATCTTAATCCATTTCCTACATAACCCATGAGAGATAAACATGCATACAAGTAACCACAATGCATAGATCAAATAGACAAGCCACAAGATAACACAAGATATACCCTAGGAAAACCCTCAAGAGGGAAAAACCCAACCTCCAAAAGAATCCACACTCCATCATATTATTTAGCAATAAAGCAATACAAGATTTTTAATGAATACCTCTGAAGCATCAAGCCTTCCAATGCATTCCCATGTGTCCCAGCATGAATCCACACATCCATGCCATTCTTCACAAATGCACTTCTCTGAAAGACTCAATAATGATAGCCAAACCACTCATCCAACCTAAACCATTAGACATGTGTTTGCTTTTATAGACACAATCTCACACAAAATACTAGTGGTAAGGTAAAACCACGTACCGCAAAACCATGTGAATACAAAACCACTAACCCTTTATTTAATATTGGGTACTAAGACTTCACTTTATTTAATATTCGGACCCAATATTAAATTATTATCACATGTCTCCCACACATTAAATAATAATACAATGTTACAATACAACATCAAGTGGTCCCCAAATAATTACCAAGTGTGATTATCCACACCACCTAGATGCATTATAACTAAATAATTACTTAATTAGAACATTATAATAAATCATTTTACGCAATGGTGTACAATACCATATCCCAACATTCTCCCACTTGTTGTATACATTGCATAAGGTATCAATACATGAAATACATCATCATAGCCATACATGAAACAACATGAATCTCCAACATGGTCTCATGCTCCATCAAGATACCTAAAATAAGAACAAAGTGACCACCATCTCAAGCAAGAACTCCTATCATCCTCCAATGTGCCACCTATGGAAGAAAAGGAACATTCCAAGTTGAAGATGCACCAATCCAAGAACACAAGCATCAAATCCAAGCAATAACAAAAGGCTCCAACTAAGTTGTTGTCAACTGTAAAAAACCCACACGATCAAAAATGGCATCCACAACACATGCTAATACATCCAACCATCCATACCTCTGAGGTATCAATACATCAGCAAACTCATGCCAAGAACATATGCAACCCATAAACTACAACCACAAGCTCCTTGTATCAAATCTTTCAATGAAGAACATACATATCCAGGAACTCCCATTGCATAGGTAATGTCAAAACATATCAACTCTACCAATCAACACTATATCAAGGTGTGATAAGTAAATTAAAGCATGAAGTACCAAGAACAATAATAATGATCCACACATGCAACCCAAATGTAAGGAAAGCTAAGGTGCGGAACTAATTCTCCTAACGTCAAAACCTTAGGGAAGAATGCAGAGGTGCTTTTAAATTTTCAATTACAGTCCAATTAAGATACACTTCTAAGAAATAACAGAAACAGAGAATATAACATACACAGATGAACACCAAATTTATGTGGGAAAACCCTTATGGGAGAAAAACCCACCACACCAAGAAAAACCCCTTTGTATTATAGTAATGAAATTACATACAGAGTACGGGCTTCACTCTCTGATGTCAATTTACAACAGCATAAATCCTTGATCAACCTTGTACAGAACATTCAAGATACAATGCTCTCAGAATCAAATTCTCACTGATCACACATCGAACTATTCATCCCACTGTTCATCACACTGATCGTCCAACTCTTGATCGAACCGAACATCATCTGCAATTGTAGAGTATATCCATGTCGTCCCTATCTGTTGAACTTCCTCACAGAATGGCCACAACAGACTAACTTCCAACGATTCCCATTCGGCTTCTCTGATTGGTCGAAGACACACCACGTAGGATAGTCTTCCAATCAGTCAACAACGTTCAACCTGTGTTCGCATGTCGGTGAGACACTAATCGTGTCTCCCCGATGCCACAAGACCCGATTGTAGTTATCGCCAAGAGTCCTCACCATCGGCAAGACATTATACCGAGTTCATAAACTGTTGCTCGGACTTCCCCTTGTCGCCAAGACATCATACCGATATCCATCACATGTATCACTATCGCCAAGACAATCGCTAGTCGGTGAGAGGTCATACTGATGTTCCAAAGGTCACTTAGACATTAGCATTCCCATCAGTGAGACTATCGCTATTCGCCAAGAGATCATACCGAGCCCTTCAAGTCATACCGAAAAGAACACTCGTCAGCAAGACTTACCGCTATCACTAAGAGGTAATACCGAAGTCTTCAAGTCACCCTGAGATCATCCTTCGCCAGGAGTCATACCGACAACAGACTAGCTCATCGGTGAGACATACCATCTGTCGCCAAGACTTCAAACCGAAGCCTTCATGTTACCTCAATGACTCCAAGTGTAACACTGTCGCGAGACATCTTACATCGCTAATACTTCATACTAAAAACAAACCTTTCGGCCAAGAGTCTCCCCGATAACTGCAGTTGCCATGAGTCTCCCTGACATCCGCTAGGAATCAAACCGTCGGCAAGACCAATCCACTCGACAGAGGGTTACAGTGAGCACAACGAGTCACAGCGATAGCTCCAGTCGGAAAGACATCAACAAGGTCTCGGTGACCTGAACATTTCACAAGGTTCCTCAACTGCTAGTCGGCCAGAAAATAAAGATGTCACACCGACTTTGCTCTTTCAGAGGTTTCAGCCTGTGAGATTGAGGCACAATATTCCAACAATCTCCCACTTGACGAAGATCACACAGGCACCTCCAGACCACAACAAAACTACTAAAATTCATGGGCACTGAGGCCCATCGAATTGGCACACCACCTGAACTTGTCTATGCCCATTGGCTTCGTCAATGCATCTGCAAAATTCTACAGAGTATCCACTTTTTCTAAAGAGACCTTTCCATCCTCCACTATATCTCATACAAAATTATACTGTACATCTATATGTTTCATCCTGGCATGGAAAGTAGGATTATTTGCCAAACAAATAGCACTCTGACTGTCACAGTAAATTGTTATTTTCCCTGCATCAAAACCAATGTTAGAACACAAACGTCTTAACCAGATTACTTCTTTATAGGCTTGTGTTCTTGCCATGTATTATGCCTTTGTAGTGGACAAAGCGACTACAGCCTGCCACTTACTCATCCAACTCACTGCACCACCATTCAACATGAAAATATATCCACTGGTGGATCTTCTGCTGTCAATGTCCCCTGCCCAATTAGAATCCACATAGCGTCAAATACTAAGAGTCCTTTGTGATTCAACCAAGTTCTCATGGTAACACAAAGCATATTCTGAAGTTCCCTTCAAATATTTGAATACTCTTTTCATAGCATCCCAATGTGTCCTTCTAGGATTAGCCATAAACTGACTAAGTACTCCCACTGCTTGGGCAATGCCTGGCCTTGTACAGACCATTGCATACATTAGACTACCAACCGCACTAGCATAAGGTACACTGGTCATTTCCACCATCTCAGTAGGAGATTTTGGATAGTCTTCAATAGATAGCTTTGTTCCCTGCAAAATTGGAACAACTAGCTACTTGCAATCATTCATGCAAAATCTCTCTAGAACAGTCTTGATATACTTACTCTGACTGATCCAAATTTTTCTACTATTCCTATCCTTGGTTATTTCCATTCCCAGAATATACCTAGCTGTATCAAGATCTTTCATTTCGAACTTTGCAGACAACTGAGACTTAAGATCAGAAATCATTAGCTTACTATTGCCTATGAACAACATATCATCAACATAGAGAGCAATAATAAGAACTCGATCACTTTCAGCTTTGTAATACACACAATGATCAGATTTTGATCTTACAAATCCCAATGACAACAAAAAAGTGTCAAACTTTTGGTACCACATTCTACGAGATTGCTTTAATCCATACAGAGATTTATTCAACTTGCAAACCATTTTTTCTTTACCTTTCTCCACAAAGTGCTCAGGCTAGGACATATAAATTTCGTCTTCAAAATCACCATGAAGAAATGTTGTCTTCACATCCATTTGTTTAATCTCTAAGTCATACACTGCTGCAAGTCACAAAAGAAATCTAATAGATGTCAACTTAGCTACAGGAGAAAATTTTTCTCCATAATCAATTCCCTCTACCTGGGAATAACCCTTTGCAACCAACCTTGCCTTGTATTTTTCCACACTGCCATCCAAACCTATTTTCTTTTTAAATACCCATTTGCAGACAACAACTTTTATGCCTTTAGGCAAGGGCACCAAACTCCAAGTATCATTCTTTTCTAATGATGCCATTTCTTCATTCATGGCTTCCAACCAAGAGTTTGAATCAAACATTCTAAAAGCCTCTTTCACAGTCCTAGGCTCATCTGCTAGAAATTAAAGCATAGGAACAAGTAGAATCTATCAAAGAAAACCCATACCTATTAGGTTGCTTTCTTTCACGAGTTGACCTCCTCACTTGCTGAGGCTGAGGTTGTTCTTCTTCTTCAGAACTCTCGAGCTACTTGAGCTCTCCTCAGTTTCAGGTACATTTTGAATTTTCAATTCCTCTTTATCTGGTGTCGGAGGAATTTCAACTACATCCTTTTTGTTTTCTGATTTTGTCTTTGACTACAGATCCAAGGTAGAAGGCTTCAGCTCATGAAAGATAACACTTATGTTGTATAGAACCTTCTCCGTATTAGGATTCCAAAGCTTGTATCCTTTTATGCCAGCACTATAACCTATAAAAAAACATTTAATAGCCTTGTTCTCCAATTTAAATCTTTTCTCATTCAGCACATATGCATATGCCTCACAGCCAAAAACACGAATGTGTCTCAGAGAGGGCTTCTTACCAGACCATGCTTCCAAAAGTGTTTTTTCAACAAGAGCAGAATTAGGAGAATGGTTTATCAAGTAACATGTTGTAGCAACTGCCTCAGCTCAGAACTTCTCCTCCAAGCTAGCACTGCTCAGCATACTTCATGCTCTTTCCATCACTGTCCTGTTGAACCTTTCTGCAACTCCATTTTGCTGCAGAGTGTAAGGTGTAGTTTTATGTCTTTTAATCCCATGATCTTTACAGTACCTCTCAAAATCATCAGAACAAAACTCACCGCCATTGTCAATCCTTAAACATTTTATTTTTCTTCCAGTTTGATTTTCTACAAGGTTCTTAAATTCCTTAAACCAACTGAACACTTCAGATTTACTTTTCAAAAAATAAACAAATGCTCTTCTTGAATAATCATCAATGAACGATACATAATACCTTGACTTAGACAAAGAAGGAACATTCACAGGACCAAAAACATCATAATGTATATAATCAAGCAAACCAGAAGATTTGTGAGGACTGGAGTAAAATGAAACATGGTGTTGTTTACCATATATACAATGTTCACAAAACTCGAATTCGAGGTTACAATCTTCAAGCCCCTCAACCAGGTTTTTAAACCTTTTTCTCCAATGTGGCCTAACCTATGATGCCAGAGCATAGTCTTTTCTGCTAGAAGTTTAACTTCCATAGAGTTTACACTATCAGGAATTTCTTCCTCTTTTCCCCCATGAGTAGCTTTTTGTGACTTGGTAGAGACACTATTGCATTGCATAGCATGTGCATCAAGCTTATACAAGGTACCAGTACGAGTACCTCTTGCTAGCACCATAGAGCCTTTAGTCATCTTGCAGCCATTTCCAGAGAATGTGACTTGCACTCCAATATCATTCAGCTTACTAACAGAAAGTAGATTTCGAGCCAGACCTAGTATATGCATTACATCATTGATTCCCTTCACTCTTCCATCAGGGAATTGAATTCTGACTCTTCCACGGCCAACTATTTCCAAAGATGAATCACTTGCCAAATACACCTTTCCACCATCGTATTTTTCATACTTTGTGAACCAATCTCTATGAGATGTCATGTGGAAAGATGCTCCAGAATCAATCAGCCAGACATCATCTGATGCATGTGTAGCCAAGGCTGCAATGAAAGCGTCTGCATCACTCTGAGAATAATCATTGTCGGAAGAATACTTCTTCTTCTTTTTCTCCTCTTTACAATCCTTTCAGACATGACCAGGTTGCCCATAATTCCAGCACTTCACCTTGGACTTCTTGCCAAGAGACTTTGATCTCCCATCTGATTTGGATTTGGAGTTCTTGTCCTTCTTCTTGCCTTTTTCTTTCGATCTGCCTCTAATAGCAAGAGTCTCCTTCGCCATCTCAGAAGATTTCCTTCTCATCTCTTCTGATAACAAAGAAGCAACAACATCTTCCATCTTAAAAGTGGATGTCGTACTCCCAATAGCCATCACCAAGTGATCCCAAGAATCTAGCAAAGAACATAATAATAGCATATAGCGATCTTCTTCATCAATCTTCACACCCACAGATGTTAACTATGCAATCAGCATGTTGAAAGCGTTCAAATGATCAACAACGGACCCTCCTTCCTGCATTCTCAAAGAGTACAACTTCTTCCTCAAGAACAATTTATTCACCAAGGACTTGCCCTAATAAATAGCTGCCAGTCTTTTCCACAAGGAAGATGCAGTCTTTTCTTCATGAACATTCAGAAGAACAGAGTCTGCTAAACATAGTCTTATCATCCCCTTTGATTTTCTATCTGCAAGATCCCAATCCTTTTGCTTCATGCATGTAGGCTTCGTTCCAGACACAGCAATCCAAAGATCATGATCAACCAACAGATCTTTCGTTTTAAGTTTCCACAACTCAAAATTGTTGTCATTGAATTTCTCAATTTCAATCTTTCCTGACGTGCTTGCCATCTTAACCTGTAATTCGAATTACCAAACTTCTACAAGACTCCCACTGAATAGAAATTGACACAAAAAACCCAATGTACCCACAAGGATAACACAACTGGCCAAGCTCTGATACCACTTGTAAGGAAAGCTAAGGTGCGGAACTAACTCTCCTAACATCAAAACCTCAGGGAAGAATGCAGAGGTGCTTTTAAATTTTCAATTACAGTCCAATTAAGATACACTTCTAAGAAATAATAGAAACAGAGAATATAACATACACAGATGAACACCAGATTTACGTGGGAAAACCCTTACAGGAGAAAAACCCACCACACCAAGAAAAAACCCTTTGTATTACAGTAATGAAATTACATACAGAGTATGGGCTTCACTCTCTGATGTCAATTTACAACAGTATAAATCCTTGATCAACCTTGTACAGAACATTCAAGATACAATGCTCTTAGAATCGAATTCTCACTGATCACACATCAAACTATTCATCCCACTGTTCATCACACTAATCATCCAACTCTTGATCAAACCGAACATCATCTGCAATTGCAGAGTATATCCATGTCATCCCTGTCTGTTGAACTTCCTCACAGAACGGCCACAACAGACTAACTTCCAACGGTTCCCATTTGGCTTCTCTGATTGGTTGAAGACACACCACATAGGATAGTCTTCCAATCGATCAACAACGTTCAACCTCTATTCACATGTCGGTGAGACACTAACCATGTCTCCCTGATGCCACAAGACTCGATTGTAGTTATCACTAAGAGTCCTCACCATCGGCAAGATGTTATACCAAGTTCACAAACTGTCGCTCAGACTTCCCCTTGTCACCAAGACATCATACCGATATCCATCACATGTATCGCTATCGCCAAGACAATCGCTAATCAGTGAGAGGTCATACTGATGTTCCAAAGGTCACTTAGACATTAGCATTCCCATCAGCGAGACTAACGCTATTCACCAAGAGATCATACCGAGCCCTTTAAGTCATACCGAAAAGAACACTCATCGGCAAGACTTACCGCTATTGCTGAGAGGTAATATCGAAGTCTTCAAGTCACCCCGAGATCATCCTTCACCAGGAGTCATACCGACAACAAACTAGCTCATTGGTGAGACATACCATCTGTCGCCAAGACTTCATACCGAAGCCTTCATGTTACCCCAATGACTCCAAGTGTAACACTGTCAGCGAGACATCTTACATCACTAAGACTTCATACCGAAAGCAAACCTTTCGGCCAAGAGTCTCCCTGATAATTGTAGTCGCCATGAGTCTCCCCGACATCCGCTAGGAATCAAACCGTCGGCAAGACCAATCCACTCGGTAGAGGGTTACAGTGAACACAACGAGTCACAGCGATAGCTCCAGCCGGCAAGACATCAACAAGGTCTTGGCGACCTGAACATTTCACAAGGTTCCTCAGCTGCTAGTCGGCTAGACAATAAAGATGTCACGCCGACTTTTCTCTTTCAGAGGTTTCAACTTGTGAGATTGAGGCACAATATTCCAACACCAAAGAGTTGCATAATCTCTCACAACATGTTGCCACCATCCTCCCCAAATCATATGAACATAAACATCCAAGGAAGGAACCATGAAGAGAGAAAACCTGTAAACCATAATGTCCTCCTACCAACACATCAAAAGTGTATTGTTGTGTCAAGTATGATCTCCTAATAACCCCAAATGAAAATCCTCAACAACATCCATAACACTCAATCTCATAGACCAAGTACAACATATGAGTCAATGTAATAATGCCAACATGAATGCAAGCCTCTCTAATCAAGAAGATCAAACTCAAAGTAACCATCCCCAAAACTAGAAATCATCCCATAAACCATCTCCTATCAATCCTCATCAAAGAATGGTATCATAAACTCAAATGCTCAAGGAGATAACCATGCCATAGCATCCCTCAAAATGAATCCTCTAGAACTAACTATCCATAGCTCAAGAATCGTATCTATGAAAGATAGAGCATATAAACTCATGATAACCAATCCTCAAATGAGTCCCCATAATAAATCACCATTCAAATCAACTCAATCTCATGAGAAATCAAAGCACAAAACATAAAACATCTAAAAGATATAATGGGAAAATACCTCTCAAATAATAAACTTCCAAGTAGACCAAGAGTGGGAATGAGAATGCTCCTCTAGGATAACCAAGCCATCATGACTCACTCCAAGAACAATCTCCTCTATTGATCCATCATGAACTCACGTCCATACCCAGGTGAAAGCTCCTCAGTCTTTCTATTGAAACCTCCAAAGAGTAATTGTCTCTAATCACAAGAGAACTCCAATCATCACCTACGTCTCCAAGTATCCATGAGTACTTGTAACCAATCAATACATGCCAAACTTCAAATGCAACATAGCACCATCATGAAGTAATCAAGAAAATGATCAATGTACTTGTTACCTATTTTTCACTACCAGCTCAAAACAGGTAGAGCTGAATTGCATCCATCAAAGAAGGTACAAAAATTTTCTGCTTAAGTATTCATTATGTTCTAGAACTTTGATTACTTATGAATTTCAAGTTTTATTATGCAAATCTTAGACAAAGGAACTCATAAATTTGCATAAAAGAATGTTGCTTTATTCATATTGGAAAGGTTGAAGTCCTGCACAAGCCGCGGGAGTAACTAAATTTGATTTACACAATCAAATGATGAATACAGAAAGGAAGTGTATATCATACAACTGAAAATAATGTAAACATAAGGTAGAAGGTGATTTTTCATTGCCTGGAATGATGAATCATCATTACACTTGAGGTCTTCAGTTGTCGTGCTTTCAAATTGATCCAGCTCTAGGCTCCAAAAGCATCTGCAAGAACGATAAAGAATGGCGTTAGAGATGGTCTCTAAGCAATGACAAATCATATCCTATCATATGCCTACACTACCAACATAAATATAACATACATTCAATCAGGCATTCATCAGATGATTTCACTGTTCAAAAGTGAAACAGAATTCAATGGAAGCTTTCAACTTCTTTTATTTTGCTAACATGTTTGTTTCAATGTGCAAGAATAGGTTCATCATATTTATGATCATCTTATCAAATATGTGGAGTAAAACGGGCTCCCACAAGGGTTGAGCCCGGCATATCAAAAGGACACCTCTCATTCACATCATATATGATATTTATTTAATCAAAGGAAGAAATAGTCATCATCTAAGACTGTCATCAAGAAGTCTAATTCAGCATGGTAAAACAGATTGCGCAATTATTTTTTCTCATCATTCAAAGGAAACAATTAGAAATATATTATATTTATCATCTCTTGTTCTAGCTCTGCCTTTCATATTATTCACATTTTTAATAAGGCATTGAGCCCCTTTATACTGAAGGGAAAGCAAAGTATTCAGCAAGATAATTGTTTCTTACAATTGAAAAGCAACATTCTCATATTTTACAATCAAATGCAAATCATCAGCAAGAATTTCAGCTGATCAAAAAAAAAAAAAGAGATGACAGTCTAATAGTATTAGGGACAACATATAAAGTCACGAAATGAAAAGGAGTATTAGCATAATCAGTTGTCAAGCATTTACTACAGCTGAATGTAAGAGCAAGACAGAAGACAACTATTATGTTTTGATACAATGCATTGCTTCAACTAAAACAAACGCAGAAGTTTTAGGATTTCATGATCAAAAGAATGTGAACAACATCACAATGGCATTAAAGTAACTTACAGGAAATCGCTGGAAACAATGTATTTGAAAGAACTGTGATGACAAATGCCTTCATGCACAGCAGTATTAAGGACAGCACTTTCAGCCATTTTCAAGGATTCTTATTGTCAAAAATAATGAAGGCTATGAAGATCACATAAAGATATAAAATCTTTATAATCAAGTGTTTCAAATGATATTAATGGACAAGTATGAGATTAATCAAGATGCAATCCAAGCAATTCATGAGCATGGCAAATATTTGAGGGAAAGGAATTGTGGTCATAAGCTCATTGCTTTAATAATGACAACCCCACATAAGTCAAATGCAAGGAGTGACAGACAGTAAATGTTGTAATTTGCTGGAGTAAGACATCATTTTGATTACATATTGTGCAAGAATAAATAACCATAGTCAATAGTCAAAAGGAGAGTTTACGCAGGACAGTGAGATGTTGTCTAGATATAAATTTATCTTAGCCAGAATGATTTTGAAAGTGTGTATACCATTCATATCATGTTACAGGTTTATTAAGTGTAGAGTTTTCAATAAACATTTATACTGTGCAATAAAAGATGGAGAGGCAACTATGGAAGTCTCAAATGCTAACTGTGATTTAAGATGCTTTTATTTCAAGGTAATTGTGATTCACCAATGCAAGGTTGCTTATTTATTTGTATAAGCATGTGATGCACAGAGGATAGAATTTAGGAGGAGCAGGTGAACATTTGACGGGGAAGAGCATTAAGTTCCCTGTAGAGTCAAAGATTATACTAAATCTTTTGAAATCAGAAACAAAGGTAGTCATGGAGATAATACAGAACTGAGTTTTCATAAAAAGTCAATGATACCCACAATTACATGGACTCCAAGCACCTAGATCAAGCTTCCATTGGCGGCCAGTTTACACAGGAATATGGAGCAAAATGAAAATAAAGTCAGAAGACTATATGCTAAACCCGCAGCCTCGAGGCCAAAAGATTGTTTCAGAATATGGAAATCAAAAAAAGAAAGGCGAGCTTACATAGAAGACAAAATAGATTCAGTTGGAAAATATCCAGAAGAAAATCCATTATGGCGGCCTGAAAGAGGTGGAAAATATTCATGAGAAGGAAGGAAATCAACTTACTAGCACTGCCATATACTTCTAGAGGTTCTTTCTTGACATGTGTTTTCCAGTTCAATTCATATAGCGACCATAGCAGAGGGTAAATCACAACCATGGCGTCCAAGGAAAACAACAAGGAAAAGAAAGTAATAGAATATATCAGATAGTGAACTCAGTCGCAGTTTTAAAGCCTTAAAAATGCTACATAATCGAGTTAAGATACCTCGACTGGTAAAGAATGAACTTACCATGTGAAAATCGCAAGTTTCAGCTCAGAAAATATTTAAAAAGTACATATTCGAGCCATTTCATGGTCAATTTCGAGCTTCAAACCCTACTCCATGGCGGCTGACAGCTTCTTCGTGAAGCTTCTTTCCAAGTCAAGAGAGAAACATAATGATTTTTATGGTTCAATATTTCTTTTTCTTCATGGGTCAATGATTTTTCTTTTGACTATCTTTTGAGTGAAAATCATTTGTGTTTTTATTCTTCATGGTCATGACTTTTAGGTCAATATGCCTAGTGATGATGTGTCGACCTTTCTCATAAAACACTTAGAGCTAATTATAGTGTTTACATACTATAATGTTTATTTCAATAATGCACGGTGGTCGGCTGGTGATTGTTTAGAGAAGAATGCAAAGTATGATTTAATGCATATTGATCGCCAATGTTGATTTAGTGGAGGATGTATATTTTTTTAAATATATAAGCTAAGTATGATATATGAAATGGAGAATATGCTTTATGGATTAGCTTTATCCTTCATGTTTATTTGCATTAAATAATGTAAATGGATTAATTCAATGATGTGTTATAAATCATTTAATTAATTCATCATCTTAAAATGCAAATAAAGATATTATGTAAAGCTAAATCACAATTTACTTCAGTTACACATCATATTCAACTGAAGACTTAGACGTGAAGATGGAGTTCCAATGTGCATGGGAAAATTGATAAGAACGGGACAGTTTTGCATGCTTTAGCCCACCTTTTCAGGGATTTCCAGTTCAGTTTGAGTTGTAGATCAGTTGCATGCTTTATGATTGCAAGTTCGAGACTGAGTTCACTCATTTTTGCATGAGTTTGAACCTCATTTTTAGGGATTTTTACTTCTGCTTGGATTTCACGTTGGAATTGTCACTTTCGCACTGAAATTGACTTTCAGTTGCTTGTTCATGCACTTTGAAGTGCATTCATTCTCAATTGTATATATTGAAAAAGTTTATCTTTTTCAATTTAGTTCTTGTTTTTCAGCCTTTGCACTCTGCAAAGTGAATCATCTTGTAACTCAGCTTTTGCTTTCAGATTAATACAGCAGTGTTTTTACAGGTTCAAATTGTGTTATTGCAGAAGATTCCTTTAATTTTTAGTATTTTAGAATTTGCCTTCTAGATTTCAAGCATCGTTTTGTGAGGAATTTGATCGAAGAATTATTGTGTTTCAGTTCTGAAACCTCTGATTTTTTGTCTTTTTCACATATTTGTATGCAATTTAGTTTAAGTTCACTGGTTATGCACTGTGCTTGTAATTGATTAATCAATTTAGTCGTGAAAACCTCGTTTTCCCTCAATATTGCATTAGGTCAAAGCCTCTGTTTAAATCATTCAATTGATTAAATTATTAAATCAGGTTGTGCAGATTGGAGTGTTGAGAAGTTTATTGTGAGTCATAGTTGCAAATCATTATCGGTTAGGTGCATTACCTTCAATTTAGAGTTTCTCGCATTTAGATTTAGTCTTTCTCCTTTTTCCAGCAAATCACTCAATTATTAACCAGAAAATTAAATAGGAACCAGCCTAGAATCTAGAGGTCTAATTCCTTATAGGATACCCACAGCCTAGAATTAGTTCCAATGTTTCAACAGATTGTCGAATTTCAATATTCAAGCATTCGGGTACAATCTGATTGACAACAGTACTCAATATAAATAAAACTACCACGATCAATGTCAAAGCTCCAACCATAGAATCAAGAACCTATTGTGAAAACATGACCTAACCATCTCCTCCTAGGAGATCACATGCACCATAACATACATCTCGGTCTCAAGAGAACAAGTACCATGCCAAACTCTAAACTAGTATCAAGAGTAAACCATGACATAATAGAAAACACTCTAAGCTAAGAAAATATATCTCCAAAACCATAACCAATGATGCATCCATGTCATTGCCAACAACTCCCACTAAACTGTGCTACGAGCTACACATGGCATCATGACTACCATCTCCTCCATGAAGATCATCCAAGTTTGCACACACTCAACTACAATATCAGTAACATACAAGTGAAACCAAGATCTCCAAGCCAAGAAGATACATACAACCGCCAACAAAACATCACAAACCAATCCAACACCACCAAGCCATCACTATCAAAATCTCCCACTAAAAGTGTATAACCAATGAAATGCAACAAGTTATCCTAACATCAGGATCAAACCACATGATACAAGTCCCATCACCTAACTAATAAAAAAATCTAACCATCCATCCTCTCAATCCCAAAGCAACATACCAATGTACAAATGACCACAGACAAGGCTAACTAATGAAATCTACAACAATAATGAATCGAACCTAGTGGATATAGACAGCCCACATTTGAGTCATTCCATTGCAATTAATAGGTTGTGCATACGTACCAATCACATAACTCGTAGATCCAACCACTAAAACATGCAAACTCATCATCATATTAGTAACCTACAAAATGAGATATCAAAGAAGATAATCCTGTAGACATCAAGACTCGAACACCAAATCAACCACAGATCTAATTTTCCAACCATGTCCAAAAATGAGTAATCATATTCAAGGAACCAAATAAGCATCAAGAAGATAAGATCAATCTCCTAACACAAATCCATATCACCACCAAACAACCACATACATGATCATGTCGTGCCAATGCATCAAATGTACTTGCATACCCATGACACCATAACCATAGCCATCGGTGTACCTACACTCAACTATCACCCATATAAGACTCCAAGTCTCAAACCATGTCCAACCATGTCCTCAAAATTGAAGACAACCTGTGTACCTGTCACCATCAAACTCCAACTTTGAAAAACACCTTTAAACCTGTACCTAGAAGCACCAATCTGATAATCAGCTATAGCATCATAGATAGCATATAAAAGCATGTACTCCCTCAAGGTTTTGCCTCTTGACTTGTAAAGATGTTCACACAATCACACCCTGAATCTCAATCTCCTACAAGTGATCAAACAAATACCAAATTCATCCTTCTCCTCAAATTGATAAATAATCTAAACCACTATGTATTACACTTCAAATTATCTCCAATGCCTCTTTGAAATCAAAAATTTGACTCCGTATGCAAAATTTATGCTCGAAATAGTGAAAACAAGAACATTTGTCTTTCAGGCCTCCAAAACATGTCAAAAAATAAAAGAACAAAAGAACAAACCAACTCCATAGCGTAGAGCTCGGAACCAGCTTTCCAATGACTACAAGAAGTTGAAAATTGAACATACTAGGAAAAATTTATGCCTCGCGGAATAAAATCTCTCCTATCTAGCCATAAGGGTGGTGCAGGGGTAGCCCCAGGCGGCCCCACCAATGGTTCGCCAACAGCGGTGGCTAGCCGGTGGCGCTCGAGTGAAGGAGTAGTGGCAGACTTCAAAAGTATTTTAAATATAATTTAATTTTTATCTTCAAAATTTTTTGCTCCCCCCACATGTGGACCCGACGCCACATTAAAATCTAGTTGATAAATATTTTGATGTCCGGCATTTAATATCGGTAGATTTTTCACATATTAAAATAACATTTAATAAAAAGTTTTTAAAGGTATTTTAACTACTGGCCCTCCCAGCCCCACCGACAACCGACAAAACTAGCCTGTCACATCGCAGCAATGGTCAACGCAGGGAGGTACAGGGGAAGTTTGTAGACTCCCCCGCCTCCCAAAAATTTGTTTTTTATTTTTAAATATTAAAAAAAAAATTACCTTTGATTTTTTTATTTTTCTAGGTTTTTCAAATAAATCTTAAAAACCTGATCCAATAATCTTTCTGCAAAAAATTTAAAAGGTTCATAATTTATTTTTTAATATTTTTCTCTACACATGGCAAAATTGGGCAACCTAAATGCTCAGGCTAAAAAAAAAATTTCCTTTTTTTCAACTTTTCCAAAATCTAGGTTGAATTTTATGTCAATCTTCATCTCTTGGCCAACCTAAATCCAACCATGAGGTCCATTTTGTCTCAAGAGGTCATCTATGAAATTTCCCCTACAAAACCTTCATATGAAAACTCAAACCAAGAAACCCTCTTTCACCCAAATTTGGAAAACTTCAAGTTTACAATAAACCCAACAAATCTTGACAACCCAAAAGACCAAATCTACATACAAACATCTACAACATGTGTTCCATATCTTGTAATGCCTCAAACCCTACATGCATTTCCATGGCTTCAACTTTGCAAAAAACTCTCAAACTAGGGTTATAACCACAATTCTTCAACCATGAAATCTTTGATACCACTTGTTAGGAAATATTGCATTTAACCCATAATCTTAATCCATTTCCTACATAACCCATGAGAGATAAACATGTATACAAGTAACCACAATGCATAGATCAAATAGACAAGCCACAAGATAACACAAGTTATACCCTGGGAAAACCCTCAAGAGGGAAAAACCCAACCTCCAAAAGCATCCATACTTCATCATATTATTCAACAATAAAGCAATACAAGAGTTACAATGAATACCTCTGAAGCATCAAGCCTTCCAATGCATTCCCATGTGTCCAAGCATGAATCAACACATCCCATGCCATGCTTCACAAATGCACTCCTCAAAAAGACTCGATAATGATAGCCAAACCACTCAGCCAACCTAAACCACTACACATGTGTTTGCTTTTATAGACACAAGCTCACTCAAAATACTAGTGGTAAGGTAAAACCATGTACCACAAAACCATGTGAATACAAAACCACTAACCCCTTATTTAATATTGGGTACTAAGACTTGAATTTATTTAATATTTCCCCAATATTAAATTATTATCACATGTCTCCCACACATTAAATAATAATACAATGTTACAATACAACATCAAATGGTCCCCAAATAAGTACCTAGTGTGATTATCCACACCACCAAGGTGCATCACAACTAAACAATTATTTAATTACAACATTATAATAAATTTCTATGCAATGGTGTACAACACCATATCCCAACATAAATTAGCCTATTCGACCTATTTCATATTCAAAATTTTGTCAAAAGTTGCTTTAATTTGTTTATCAGTCAAATGTGTCGTACAATCTGTCATATGTGTCACACCTTTGCAGTGCACTTTGCAATTGTGAGTTGACTTTACATATACGTTGCTTTATCATTCATATGCATTGCACTTTCACCCATGTGTCGCACCATCCAAGATTTGTGGTGCAGTTTTACACATGTGTCGTACTAGCCTACAGTTGTGGTGCACCAAATAGTTGTGAGTAGTCTAATACCCATGTCATACCTATGTGTTGCCAATTTATAAATGCATCACACATTTCAAATGCGATGACAACATCACAAATGCAGTGAACATGATATTAAATGTGGCACAAAAACTGCACCGCATCTATTTGCCCTTCTTTGAGCCCTAGAATCTATCAAAAATGATAAAATCATGAAGCAAGGATTAGATACATATTGTTGCACCCAAGCCTTCTACACACCCAAACGATCGTACTTGATATCCTCTATGTGCAGTGACTAGTATAGGTGACCTTTTGACAACAGTGCTGCTCAAAATCTCAAAAAATCAAAGCTCCTAGATCTCTAAACTCACAATGCACAAATGGCCTATTTTCACCCCCTTAGGGCCTATTTATAACCTAATTTGACCTAATAGGGCCCCTACCTTTATAATTGGTTGCATCAACTTTTGCCTTTGAATGCAAATATCAAGCCCTAGATCAACTTTTGGGCCTAGTTCTTCATCGCCAATGCCTTTGAACCTATCCAATTGACCTATCGATAAACTTGCCAAATTTTTTGGAATTTTTTGAAAATTTATCAATTTTCCCAAGGGGGCATCATCCTATCCCACCTTAATCAGGGAATGTAGGGGCACACTGGGGCAAGTCTTGAGCTAAATTTTCTGATTATTCTTTAACACAATGCTCAAAATCTCATTATATCAAAAAGGGACAAAATGTAGACATTGAAAAATGTCTCGAGCCTACAAGTAACATTTTTCATACTAATTTCTATATTTCATACATAATTAAATAATTTTAATTATTTTATCATTTTCTAAGGTTATATTCTTCTATTAATTAAATAATTCTTAATTATTTAATTAATTCACCTTATTTTAATTCTTCTTAGACTAATTAAATAAATTTCAATTTATTTAAATTCAATCACTAATTATCTCTTTTCCTCTATAATTAAATAAATGAACTTATTTATTTAATTATTCATTTTTTTATTTTTCCTTCCTTTCTTCTATAATTAAATAATTGTTTTAATTATTTAATTATTTATTATTTTTTCCCTCCATAATTAAATAAATTATTATTTATTTAATTATTTATGATTTACCTCCCTCTATAATTAAATAATTGTTTCTAATTATTTAATTATTTATCATTTCCCTTCACCCCTTATTAAATAATTATTAAATTAATTATTTAATATTTCACATCCTACCTTTCTTCTATCATTAAATAATTATTTAATTATTCATACACCATTTCTTAAATTAAATAATTGTTGTAATTATTTAATTTACCTGTTCTTAGCCAAGCCCTAAATCTTAACTAATTTCTTGAGTTTTGATCAATCCTTTCCATCCTTATCTCTTTTCTTCTAAATTAATCTCATCCATTGATCATCATACTTCATCTCTCAATCCTCACCCTTCATTAGAATTGGGATTTCTATAAAATCAAGCCATCACCTTCATTTTAAGGTTAACCATAGTCTTTAAAAAATTTATATCTTGAGATCTTGCTATTAATTGTCAACATCAAGCTTATCAAATACATTATTGATGAAAAGAGAGAATCTCCCTTTCAAATATGATTAAAAACACACAAAATATGCTATGCAAGAAGGCTGTAAATACATATAAAGAACTGAAAAATGAAAGAGAAATCTGCAACTTTATTTCATTCAAATATGCAAATAGTTTACATCAAAATGAAGCTCATGGGCTCCCCTTCAATCCTACATGCAACACCTGCAACAAATATGTTTTCAACAATCTGGCATAATTTTGGCAACATATGGGTATGGAAAAATAACTTCTCCAAAGCCCCTCTCTCCAAATGAAAAGGCGTCAATAAATAGAGATTGAGAAAAGAGAATACAATCCATGGTTTCACAAAACAACCCCCTGAAACCACCTTGAGAAATCCACGCCCAACCTTGGAAGTTTCAAAATCTACAATAAAAAAATGAGGTCCAATGCATGTCAACCTTCTCTTGGGTACCTAAACTCTTGTCCAATCAGATTTAGTTGTTTATGTCATCTTACAACCTCTTACATATTCCTTACAGCTTGTCGATTACACTTTACATGCAAAGACATGCAAGCAACATGCAAGATTCTTTACAGACCACCTTATGAAAAATTATGACACATTTACATGCATATCTTGCCAAAACCTCTAGAAGACTTCACAATTTGTCCTCATCCAAAAGTGGACGCCTAAAGAGAATACTCCTTCACAAGATGCTTTTACCGTATTACCGGGGTCCTTTTTCCAATCAAAATTACATTTGCATTTTCACACATAGGGAAAATTACATTGTTGCAAATGAAAATATTAATTTCATATCACTTAAGCCCTTATTGAAATCAAACAAAGCAAAATTAAAATATTTTTGGTGACACAGGATTGCATGTACACCTTGGATGCTCCTACATCAGATACCTAGAGTAGAAGAAAAGTGACCCTATCACTTCTCAAGAGGCTAACCAATACATTCAACTTCAGCTTCTGACAACCAAGATGAGTCCTCAACAGGCCTCCCAAACCATTTGACTAAGTACTCAAAGTATTGTTTGTGCCTTATACTCCTACTAACTCTACTATCCAAAATTACCTCTATTTTCCCCTCTTCTGAAGTAGGTGTTGGTATATGAATTGTTTCACCTATTGTACCTTCATCACTTTCAGCTTCATGAAAATTTGTTAGATTATAAATATTAAAGATAGGTGAAATATTGAGTCCACTAGGCAACTCTACTTCATATGCATAACTTGAATCATGCCTACTCACAATTTGGCAAGGCCTAAACTTCTTCATTTTTAACTTATTATAGGTACCAAATGGAAATATTTCTTTTCTCAAGTGTACCATTGCCTCATCACCCATCTGAAACTCCTTATGCCTCCTCTTCAAATAAGCTTTATACTTGTACTAAAAGTTCATTTTGTCGATATGATTTTGCACCTCCTCATGTAATCTCTTTATGTGTTCAGTAAAGTCCTCTATTTTTGCACTCTTCTTATCAACATTATCCATCTTTTTCAGATCTGAAACAACTCTTGGGCTGCTGCCATAAACAATTTGGAATGGTGATTTACTTGTACTTCTATTCATTGATTTGTTATATGCAAATTTTTCTTGAGGTAGAATCAAATCCCACCCCTTTGGCTTATCTCCAACTGGGCATCTCAAAAAATTACCCAAGCTTATGTTTACCACCTCTATTTGACCATTTATTTGTGGATGGTAGACTAAATAAAACTTCAAATTATTCTTCATCTTCTTCCATAATTTCCTCCAAAATTACCACATAAACTTTGTATCTCTATCTGAAACAATGCTCTTCAAAAGACCATGTAACCTCACAACTTACCTAAAAAATAATTTTGCAACATTCACAGCATCATTACTCTTCTTGCATGGAATAAAATGAGCAATCTTGGAAAATATAACTAATACAAAAAATATTGAATCATATCCCCTTTAGTTCCTTGGAAAACTCAAAACAAAATCCATGCTAATCTCCTCCCATGGCCTCTCAGGTACTGGTAGTGGTTGATATAAACCTGTGTTTTGACTAGTTCCTTTTTCCACCTGACAAATTCTACAACCTTGCACATATTTTCTGATATCTTGTTGTAACTGAGGCCAATAATATTTCTCCCCAACAAGTGCTATGGTTTTATCAAAACCAAAATGTCATGCAAGTCCTCCACTATATTTCTCCTTAATCAAATTTACTCTCATTGAACTTCTAGGAATACACAACTTATTACCTTTGAACAACATACCATCTTGGATTAAATAATCCAACCACTTGGTTCTATCACCAGGAATAGGCTCTTTGCAATCCTTCCAAGCCTCTCCAAAATCTAGATCCTCCTCATACAACTCCTTCAACTCATTGAATCCAACAACCTCAACCTGCATTTCAATCAACAAACCATGTCTTCTACTCAAAGCATCTGCAACCCTGTTAGACTACCCACTCCTATGTTTCGAAACAAAAGTATAACTTTGAAAGAACTCTACCCATTTCATATTCCTCTGATTTAACTTCCCTTGACTACTAAAATACTGAAGTGCTTGATTATCAGTAAATAAAACAAACTTCTTAGGTAAAAGATAGTGTCTCCACTTTTCCAGTGCTTGCACAATGGCATAAAATTCTTGATCATACACTGAATATTTTCTTTTTAAATCATTTAACTTCTCACTAAAGTAAAATATGGGTTTACCTTCTTGACTTAGGACAGCTCCAATCATATTACCACTTGCATCACAATCAACTTGGAATACCTTACTAAAATCTGGAAGTGCTAAAACAGGTTGCTCTGTCACTTTGGCCTTCAACAAACCAAAACTTCTTGCTGCTCCTGTAGTCCATTTGAAATCTCTTTTATCTCCTCTCATGGTCTCAGTTAGTGGTGCACAAATACTACTTAAACCTCTAATAAACTTTCTATAAAAAAAATTCCAAACCATGAAATGATCTCACCTCAGTAGCACTTCTAGGTGTAGACCATTCTAAAATAGCTCTCACCTTTTCTGGGTCCATCTTGAGACCTCCTCCTGAAACAACAAAACCCAAGTATACCAATTCCCTCTTCATAAAGCTGCACTTTTTCAAGTTAATAAGCAACTTTTCTTCCCTAAAATTTTCAAAAACAAATCTAATATGCATCAAAACCTCTTCTAGTGTCTTACTAAATATCAATATATCATCTAGATAAACAATGACAAATCTGCCCAAAAACTCTTTCAATACCCCATTCATCTTGATCTCATAAATGTACTAGGATCATTGGTTAGTCCAAAAGGCATGGTCAACCATTCATAGAAACCTTCCTTGGTCTCAAAAGTTGTCTTCCACTCATCACCTTCTCGGATTCGTATTTGATGATAACCACTCTTCAAATCAATCTTGGTGAAGTATTCAGCCCCACTCAAACAATCCATAATATCATCCATTCTTGGTAATGGAAATCTATATTTGATGGTAATATTTTTGATAGCCCTTGAATCTATGCACATCCTCCATTCTCCTCTTTTCTTTGGTTCCAAAATAGTAGGTAGTGCACATGGGCTTAGGCTCTCCCGAATCAAGTCTTTCTAGAACAATTCTTGAACTTGCTTATTTAACTCTTCACTCTCGATTGGATACATTCTATGGGTTGCTTTGTTTGGAAAACTTTCTCTTGGTATTAGGTCAATTTGATGACTTATCTTCCTCATAGGTGGAAGCCCCTTAAGTGCATTTTCATAAACAATCTCTTGAAACTCTTGTAACAAATTTGCAACCTCCATTGGAACATCTTCCACATTTTCACAGTGAGACTTAGGAATCAAAGAAAAAAAAACTTTCTCATGCCTCATACCATCTAAGAATTTTCTTGCATCCACTAAAAAAACTCTTGCATTACCACAAACTTGAACCAAATCTTCTTTCAAAGGTTTCAATTTATGTTTCACACCATCCTTAACTATGGTATATGTATTAGCACAACCATCATGTATTGTCTTCCTATCATACTGCCAAGGCCTTCCTAACAAAATATGAAATGCATCCATTGGATTTATATCACACAATATTTCATCAAAATAACCTCCTATTTTAAATTTTACCAAACATTGTTCACTTATCAAAAGCTTTTGATTATCTTGTACACACAATATTCGATACGGTTTTGGGTGCTTCCTCCTTTCTAGCTTCAATTTTCTCATGCCATTTCTTCAAATACCAAGTTATCCATGCTTCCACTATCTATGATAACATTACAAGATTTCCCTTTTTATTTGCATCTTGTCTTGAATAATCTCTTTCTTTGAACCAGTTCATCTTTCTCATTCAACAATGCTCTTCTTTTCATCAAGACTTCGCCTCCTTTTGCTTCTTCGGAATGCAATGAGGGTGCATCCTCCTCATTGATTTTTGTTGCTCTATTCTGATTTTTAGGTCTTCTATTAGTCCTTTCTTGATTATGAGGGAAGTCATATGCTCTATGCCCCTCTTCACCACATCGAAAACAGGTTCCTTGAAAGCCACCTCTTATGAATCCTCTACCCAATCTTCGTCTACCTCTAGGATTTTGATCTTTGGGAGGGTAATAATTTTTTTATTTTTGATTTTTACTGCTGCCTTGGTCTTCAAATTTCTGTTTTTTATTATTTCCGTCATAACTTCTTCATGTGGTTCTTCCATCATGACCTCTTCCTCTTTGTTTACTTTCATATTTTCTATTCAGTCTTTCTTCAACTTTCAATGAAAATTGATATGCATCCTCAATGGTGGTCATTCTCACCAATGCCAATTCTTATTTTATGCTTGGCTTTATCCCATTAATGTAACAAGCTACCTTTTCCTTGTTTGCTTCAAAATTTCCTGTTCAAATCAGGACCTTGTGAAATTCTTCAATGTATTCTTTCACAGTCCTCATTCCTTGTCTCAAGCTCTACATCTTTTTTAGCAGCTCTAACTCATAATCTACTGGGATAAATTATCTTTTCATTTTTTCCACCATTCTATCCCATTTGGAAAAAAATTATTTCCCTTGTCTTCCTCTTTCAAGCTAGGTTTCTTTCCACCAAATGCTTGCATTTTAACTTTGTTTTTGCAAACCTCACTTTGTGAGGGTCTTCAATCTCTTCAAACTCGAAAAACTCTTCTATGTCATTAATCCATTCTATCAACTCTTCAAGATTTAAACTTTCATTAAAGGTTGAAACCTCCATTTTTGGTTTCTTTCCAATTTGTGATATTGCTCCCAAAAATATAATTTCTCTAGGATCTATTTGATCATATTCTTCCTCTTCCTCTTCCTCTTCAATTTCATCTTCACTATCATCTCTTTCCTTATGCACTTCTCTCCTACGAATCTCTTCCTACAAAGTTTATAGTTGCCTTATGAGGGATCTAATTTCATCTCTAGGAGGGTCTCTTCCTCCACCACCTTTTCCTCTACCTCTACCACGATTGGTAATACTTGGAGGCATTTTAATCTTCACCCACAACTCACAGGTCCTACTGTAAACTGCCTCTCTTCAGCGCTCTGTTTACAATCTCAAGACAACCTGCTCTAATACCACTGATAAAAAGGGAGAATATCCCTTTCAAATCTGATTACAAACACACAAAATATGCTATGCAAGAAGGTTGCAAATACATATAAAGAACTAAAAATAAAAGAAAAATCTGCAACTTTATTTCATTCAAATATGCAAATGGTTTACATCAAAATGAAGCTCATGGGCTCCCCTTCAATCCTACATGCAACACCTACAACAAATATGTCTTCAACAATCTAACATAACTTCGGAAACATTTGGGTATGCAAACTTAACTTCTACAAAGCCCCTCTCCAAATTAAAAGGCATCAATAAATAGAGATTGAGCAAAGAGAATATAATCCATGGTTTCACAAAACAACCTCCTGAAACCACCTTGAGAAATCCACACCCAACCTTGGGAGTTTCAAAATCTGTAATAAGAAATGAGGTCCAATGCATGCCAACCTTCTCTTGGGTGCCTAAACTCTTGTCCAATCAGATTTGGTTGTTTATGACATCTTACAACCTCTTCCTTACGGCTTGCCAGTTACACTTTACATGCAAAGACATGCAAGATTCTTTGCATCCCACCTTATGACAAATTATGACACATGTACATGAAAATATTTCCAAAAACTCTAGAAGAATTGACAATTTTTCCTCATCCAAAAGTGGACACCTAAAGAGAATATTCCTTCACAAGATGCTTTTACTATATTACTGGGGTCCTTTTCCAATCAAAATTACATTTACATTTTCACACCTAGGGAAAATTACATTGTTGCAAATGAAAATATTAATTTCCTATCACTTAAGCCGTTATTGAAATCAAACAAAGAAAAATTAAAATATTTTTGGTGACACAATATTTCTCGTACACCTTGGATGCTCCTGCATCAATTACATACTACAAATATGAGAAAAAACAAAGCAAAATGGAGAAGAACAATGGAGGTGATTCAACTATGGCATGGGAATTGAGGTTTTATGGTTTTATTATATGGATTTCTATTGTCATTTGTGCTTCATTGTTGGATTAGGGTCTTCATGGCTTGAATTTAGGTAGTTTTGTGGTTGCTATCATTAATTCATGTTTTTCTCTGAATTTTACCTGATCTATATCTCCAAAAGACAAGTAAAATTCTCAACCAAAAGAACCCCTCCTTTGGTTTTCCAAAGGATAGATATAGGGATCAAGGATTCAAATATTTGAATGAGGGAGTGACACATGTCACTCTCTCATTCATCCCTTTGGATACATCTCCCTATAATTTCTCACACATGTGTGTGAGAACTCTTGGAGAAGTGAAGAGACAAAGAGTGTTCAACACTCCAAAAAGAGCTCTCCAATCTCATTAATAATATTTTGGAGGCAACACTCAACCCCTTCCCCAAAATCCATCACCCTTCTTAATGTGAAATTAAAAAGGGCCATACCTTGAGTAATCTCCAAGATATGGGCATGATTTGACCCCTAACCCATAGTTATTCATCCTAGAGGTTCAAAAATGGTCAATTAACTCAATTTGAAGATTTTGTTCAACCCCTCAAATCCCAAAAAGAGTAAAATCTAAATTTGAAATATAACAAGGGTAAATCAAAATATTAAAACCCCCATCTAGGACCTAATTAACTTTTAAACATTAATCACATTATCCAATATTCAATAATCACATCACAAGTTAAGCACAACACATAAGAGACTATAGTCCTTCCAAATAGACTATTATCCTTCCAAAGAGACTATCATGGCTTAACACATATAGGGTGCCTTTGATTTCCTCTGATCCCATTGGAAATGGGGTATCTACTTGCACACTCGAAGCTACATGTCAACATATCCAATACATGATAGTCGAAGAAACTAAATCAATAATTTCATATATGTTTAACATAATCTAATCTTTGAAATTAATTTATTAAAATATCAATATCAAATAATTTATCCTTTCTCTTTGTAAGTAACATATTCTAAATTAATTCAAAAATAAATAATTTTAATATTATGAAGCAAATCACATGATCATCTAACTGGAATTTATGTCTCATCAAATCTATGACACAACACACTCATCCATTTTTACCATGACAGTAATATTAATAAGAGCATAGTAAATAGTGAAAGCATTCATATGTATCTATAATCATCATGCAACATAATAATCAAAAAATCAGCAAAGTATCAATGTCTATAATCATCCATAATAATCTAAAACACATAGGGTATCAAAATGATCAAACCAAAATAAATTCAAACTAGGTGTGTCAAATAGTAGGCCTCACAAGTACTTTATCTCCTACTGAGAATAGTTGTAGAGTACATATGGCATTAGCATAGCATTCATGCCGATCATTTTCTTCTACTAATCTGTCAACTATTAGCTTAATTTTTTCTTCCATTTTTATAGCATTTCCAACCCAAGGCTAATCTTATCTTCTAGTTTATCCCAAATGATAGGAGTTTGACACTTATTTTCATATAATGCTTCATAAGGAGCCATATTAATTTCATGATGATATGAGTTATTATAATAAAAATCAACCAGTAGTAGGTACTCATCCCACTTATATTGTTGATCCGTGCAGTACATCCTCAAAAATCCTCCAATACTTGATTTACTCTTTTGTTTGACCATTTGTCTCCAAATGATAATATGAGCTCATGTTCAACTAAGTTCCTAGCATTGAAAATATGGTTTTCCAAAACCTTGAAGTCATCCATGCATATCTATCTAAGATAATCTTCTCAAAAATTCCATACAATTTGAAGATTTCTTGCACAAATTTTCTTGCTATGATATGTGATTCATCTATAAGATTTCTTGGTATAAAGTGTGCTACCTTAGTGAGCTTATCTACTACCACAAGAATTATGTCATGTCAATTTCTCGACATGGGTAAGACTTGAACAAAATCCATGCTAATTACTTGTCATTTCTATTCATGGACTTCATGGGGGTATAAAAATCCTACTAGATGTTGATGTTCAGCCTTGACTCGCTGACATTCCAAGAATCTTGCTACAATTATTGTCATTTATTATTTTATTCTTTTCTAAAAATAAAATGGTTTCACATTTGCCATCAATTTTCCTACTTTAGAGTGTATGAAATATGGAGCACAATGTGCTTCTCTTAACACAAATTTCCTCATATCATTATGATCTGGAGCATACATTCTACCTTTAAATCTCAAAATTCCATCAGACTTAAAATGATACCCATCGTATCTTTTATCCTAGGGATTTTTGGCAAGGCTTCCTTAACTTGAAGATTTTTTCTCCAATACAATTCCTTATTACTTGTTCCCAAAATTGGATTGAATTGAAACCATTGTTGCAATGTGTCTCTTGTGACTCAATGCATCAACAACTTGGTTTTCCTTCCCTTTAATATAATTTAAATTCCAAATTCGTAACTTGATAGCAATTCTATCCATCGTTTTTGCCAAGAATTGAGATTTGGTTGAGTGAAAATATACTTGAGACCCTAATTATCTTATTTGAGCTTGAGTTTCTTCCCTAGTAAATAGTGTCTCCACACTTGGAGAGCATGAATAATTGCTACTAACTATAAATTATGTGATACATAGTTCTTCTCATATGGTCATAACTTTCTAGACTCATAGAACACT
Source organism: Sequoia sempervirens (assembly GCA_007258455.2). Lineage (NCBI taxonomy): Eukaryota > Viridiplantae > Streptophyta > Pinopsida > Cupressales > Cupressaceae > Sequoia > Sequoia sempervirens. The sequence goes on from VDFB02000017.1 coordinate 270,259,161, forward strand.
ACTTGTCCATCCTAGATAAGTATGCCACCTAAACCTTTACTTAAAGCATCTATAATGACTACAAAATGACCTTTTGGGTTTGGAACTCTAAGGATGGGTGCACTAGTTAGCTTCTCCTTAAAAATATGGAAAGACTCTTCACACTTTTCTAACCATTTGAATCATTTTCCCTTTCTTTGAAGAGAAGTAATAAGGTTGGAAATCTTCAAAAAGTTTAAAACAAACTTCCTATAGTACCCAGCCAAACCAATAAAACTATACACTTCATGCACATTCTTAGGTACTTGCACCATTCTAAGATAGCCTTACTCTTTGAAGGATCTACTATAATTCCTTATGTGGAAATAATGTGACCCAAATATTACACCTCCTTTTATAAGAAGGTTTATTTCGATAGCTTACTATACAAAAAAATTTAAATGTTGCAAATCCTCTTCTTTGTTCTTGAAATATATCAAAATATCATCCAAGAACACCACTATAAACTTATCTAAACAATCTATGAAGACAAAGTTCATCAAGTTCATGATTTTTTTAGGCATTGGTTAGTCCAAAAGGTAAAACAATGAATTCATAATGCACATACCTTGTCCTAAAGGTTGTTTTATGGATGTCTTCACCCTTTCACCTCATTTGGTGGTATTTTGACCTTAGTTCAATCTTTGAAAAGATACTTTTACCATGCATTTGATCAAAAATATCATCGATGCGAGGTAAGGGGTATTTATTCTTTATTATTTCTTTGTTATCCATATAATAATCTATGCACAAGTGCAATGTTTTGTCCTTCTTGACAAAAATCATTGGCACTCCCCAAGGTGATACATTGGTTCTAACCAATACTTTGGTTAACAACTGTTGCAATTGATCTTTTAACTCCATTAACTATGTTGTAGTCATACGGTAAGTTTCTTTGGACACTGATTTTGAGCCAAGTATGATATAAATTGCAAAATTGGAGACTCTTTTGGGAGGTAGCCCTATTAATTCCTTATGATAAAACTCCTAGAACTCATAAAGGAACGGGTAATTCTAAATAGATGATTCCTTAGTTTTCTTATTTTATTCCTCATTAACTTCATACATTTTCTAAGAATTCAAGAAGAATAGATTGTCAAGAATGGATAACTCTTTAGTCTCTTCTATTTGCTCCATTTTGACTATAAACATATAACACCCTTTTCTTTTGGCTCTTTTTAATTACATGGAAAAGATCTGCTTGATCTTAACTTTATATTGAATCCCTTGGATTATAGTTGTATTCCTAAAATCATCTAGACAATCAACTATTTTGTCAAAACAACCTACTTTTTCTCTATGATTACATCATCAATTCATTCATAGAGTGACATTATATGACACCAAGGGAGCTACATAGAGGTTTAATTCTATTGAAAAAGTTGGTAATCTCACTTTGGATTCAAATAGGTATTTCCTTACTTGAGGTCTTGACTAGTTTTCATATTTGATTGGCCATGATTTTTCTATATAACCAACCCATTTTGGGATTTTATTTAACAAAATAGGAGCTATAAAGTTTTTAGTTGCACCAATATCTATTAAAATTGAAATAGGAATTCCAAATAAAGTGCCTATAATTTCAATTGCAATGATCTGATAATGTGCTTGGTGATTATCAGCAAATACTTGAGTCCTTTGTTAAAACGTTATTTGTTGGTAAGATATAAAGTGACTTCAATATTGGTTCCCTTGACTTTTGTTTTGGTATTAGTGCACCTAATGATCTCCTCCACGGTTGAAAAATCCACTAAGAGGTCCTTTCTTTTCTGTGGAATGACCATTCTTGAAGTTTTCTATTTTCTTGAAATCCTTATTTCTTTTTATTTCTTTTTAGGATCATTTCAATTATTTCTAGATAGTTTTCCATTTGCCTTTGAATTGGAATCTTGACCAACTCTTCTTCTTGGATGAGGGTGACAACTTGGTCCATCCAAACTTCTTCCTAGCCTTATCTTAGAATGTTGAGATAAACTTCGTTTTTCTTATTTCTTTATTTATTTTTCAAAAACTTAGTCCATGGTAGTTGGACAATGAACATCTACCTCACCTCCAATTTTGGCATTCAAACCCATGATGAGTTTCCTTATTTGAAATCTCTCATATTTTTGATATTGTGGCACATATTTCAATAGCCTAATGAACTTTTCCTAATAATTTGTTATAGGCATGTCTCCTTGATGCAAATTCTAGAAATTATTCAAGTTCTTATCAAAGTTCAACTAAGGTAACCACCTCTCTCTAAAAATGACCACAAATTGGTCCTTGGTCAAACTTAGGGAACTTAACCATAATTTAGTCTTCTTATTCATCCACAAAGTGGGTGCTTCACCTAACAACTAATATGCTTCCCAAACCTCCTTAGTTATCTTTGAATAGTTTTTGATTTCAAATTACTTTTTTATATTAGTGAGCCATGCTTTGACACCATCTTATGTCATTGTTCCATCAAATTTTCTTAGGATAATCTCCTTCATATCTATTTCCAATTTATTAGTCAAAAAATCTATCACCTCTCCTTGAATTTATTGGTCTTGATCGATTCCCCTTTTCCCTTCATGAGCACTATGCTCCAAATCATTATTATTACCATTTCTTGACTTTTATTTTCTTCATTCTCATGATCATTTGTCCCTCTCACTTCTTGTTCCAAGAATCCTATGTTATCTTTAAAGATTTTTTTAAAATGGTCAAGATTTTATCCAAATTCATCATAGGATTATCTGAAGGTTGATCAGAACCATCCTGATTACTTCTAGGGTTTACTCTTGTTCGCACCATGATTGAACCTAGTAAATCATCATGGTCTTATTAGTTTTCTTGCTTAAAGAAAAGTAAGAATAGTTTAAAATTTACTCAAAGACAACATGTATTTAATTTTTTTTCCTAAAGAAAAATTGAGATTTATTTCAAACTCATCATTTTTGGAATCAACAAAAGATAAGTGATTTTATTCATATAATTGGATTCACACATCCTAATTTACATAGGGTTTCTCAAAGTTTACAAATCACTCTCATAGATAGGAATTTCTTCAATTTCCTCCTCCCCACCAGAGTCTAGTAGTATTAAATTTGAGGTTGGATGTATACGCGAGTTCTTCTCAATCACCTGTTTACCTAAAACTAGCACTTTAAGACCACACCCAAAATGTATATCAAAATTCAAATGGTTTCCTAAGTTTAACTAGAGTAGATACTAATTGTTCAATTCATTTTTCTCTTTCTATCTTGATTTTATTGGGAGTATTAGCTAGAGATTTAGAATCAAAGAGGCAGGCCTCTCCTATGTAGCTCATCATCTAAAAACACTTTTTTAAAATAAATATATTTGATACAAAAATATTTGAAATGCATAACATCATAAGGTAAAATAGTAGACCCTTTTAAGTTCATGTTGTGTAGTGAGGAGCTGGAAGAGGTAGATCACTTGTTTGTCAAATGCAGTTTTGCAGAACAATGTTGGACCTTTGTGTTGAACAAACTTAATTTTCATACCCATTTTCCAAATTCTTTATGGGATTTGTTTCAAAGTTGGCTAGTTCTATTCAAATCTTCCTTTTCTGCGTGCATTTGGAAAGTGGTACCATTTTTAGTTATATGGAGTTTATGGTGGGAGTGTAACTTACGTATTTTCAGAAAATTAGCATCATCTGTTGAGATAGTAAATGGAAAAATTAAAAAGGAATTTTTTGAGCCTGTCAATACAAGTGTTCAAAAGCATAAGGGTCTCAATCCAGTCTTTACAAGTTGGGATGATTTGATTCTACATAATTGGAAGATTTTAAAGTTTCCATTCCCAGGCAGCCTTCTACAATCAAAAGTAGTGAAAACTGACAGGAAGCATGTTAAATGGAAGGCACCTCAAGATGGCTTCATAAAATTGAACTTTTATGGGGCCTCAAGAGGAAACCCAGGGGAATTAGGAGCAGGAATTTTTCTAAGAGATTCAAGGGGAAAGGTAATTGCAATTAGTTCAAATCATCTTTCAAAAGGGTCGAACAATCTTGCAAAATCAAAAGCGTTATTGATAGGCTTGGAAATTGCATTGAAGCTTGGCATTAGAAGTTTGCATATTGAAGGTGATTCTTTGGTGATTATTAATGTTTGCAAAGTAAAAAACATTCAAAATTGGAATTTATAATATGTTCTTGAAAGAGCTTGGTTTTTTATGGAGAATTTTTAGAATTATCAAATCACTCATACATATCATGAAGGCAGCAAATTAGCAGATTGCTTAGCAAATATGGGGTGTAATATTAGGAAGTTTATTTAGCTCAAGATATTAGTCGTATTCAAGATTATCCAAAATTAGAGGAAATTGCACAATAAGATGCATTAAATCTTGATTAGGCTAAAGACACAAATGAGACTTTTGTGAAATTTTTGCATATTCATCTCATGTCAGTAAAAAAGGGATGTGTAGTAGAAAACACAATTAGCTAATAGGGTATCTCTACTATGTAATGATTTTAAGTCTCATCATGCATAAATGGGGCTTACATGCCATGATGATTTAGTATGATAGAGGATATAAAATGTACTATGTCTGGCTTTGCAATTTGCGTCACATGCAAACAAAGGCTATCCTTCCTCCATGTGGCAATTTTTCTGTCATTTTTGAGCTAACATGTGTTGTTTGCATGTACCATCTTAATGATGATAAGAAAAGGGTTTGTTTTCCCACTTTTTTTCAGGCGAGGGAGTAGAAATGATTTTGCAGATGGGGATCTCTAACACAAACAATCTTTATTTGAGGATCATGCCAAATCTGGAGGCTGTAGATTTCAAGGTTCTTGTAATAATGTTGATGATCAAAGATTTCATTAAAGTTTATGTTGTCAAATGGGATAACTTTTATTTAAGCCGCATTTCCTTACATATTTCATATGTTGCATTATCTGTTGGGCGAGAAGAAGTGGAAGTTTTTGGAAACAAATTAGCAAAGACTAAAGTGGGTTTGGTCGCAAGTGATAGTATTCAAGATATAATGGCTTATTAGCCATGGAACTTCTGAGTGCAACTGAAATCATAGAAGTGGGAGAGGTCGTTCAAGGGTATTTGGCATAGGAGGATTTAACAGTCTTTTTCAAGCTAAATTGTCCAAGGGTTGAAGATTTTATCCACACAATCATTGGCTTCCATGTTATCAACCCCAAAGCAAGGAGAATTATTCAGCCATCCCAGGTGTTGTCAATTTTTCTTTCAAATTTAATGGATTTTTGTCAATCTTTAGGGGATGTTGAAAAAGTAGCAGGGAAATTTGTGAAAGAATAATTTCTCCAAGAAGATGCTTTGCAATTGGATGTGCAAAATTACAATCTTTTTAAGGGAAAAGGGTATTTAGGGGGGTTATTTCCCAGGAAATTCCTCAGATAGTGTCAAGGTTCTTAAGAAATCTATGATGGGGTTAGGATGGCTTTTGAATATAATAATGACAATATCTTTCTGAAAGCTTTGAAGAAAAATTCTCAATTTATTTGTCCAAATATGGAGGTTGGTTTTAAAGAGAAATACTATTCCATATCTCTGCTCCGTTCACATGATTGTGTGTTTTCTATCCCCAATTCGCGAATGGATCAATTACTCATGTCAAACCAAGTTTTCTTTGTTTTGGGCTCCCATTCATCTCCAAACATAATAGTGGATTGTGGCATTCGCATTTCAGGTTGCAAGAGGAAAGTGCAAGAATTGGATGTAGATTAGGAAGAAGAACAAGGTGGCTACAAGGAAGGCCAGGGTGAAAACTCTAAGGCATGAATGGAAGAAGATTAATTTTTTAACAAAGTTAACATTTTGATTAAGTATCATGTAGCTCTATCCAGGTTTTTTTAATTTTTCTATTGAAATTCAGGACTGTAAGGATCAAAATATATGTATATTCTAGTTAGTCTGTGCTTTAGTAAGCACAAGTATAAATGATTTTAATTGGGTATGGTATGGGCTTTGGGCAGGGGTTAGTTAAAAAAATTCAACTATTCCAGAAAGTTATTCATGCAGTCAGGTTGTTTGAAAGAGATTTTGGTTTGACAAAATACAGTATTCTAATATAACTGTATGTAAATATTTTATATATTAATATACAATATAGGCATATCTTGACTTTTATCAAAAAAAAAACCGTAAAATATTTTATCATTTATTGTTTACCATGTTTTTCTCATTCATTCACATACATATACTTTTATAAAAAATGAACATCATCAACTTTCTCTAAAATTATATCATTTCAGTACATCAAAATTACATATTACTTTTGCTAACATTACATCATTACAAGAATAGTTCAATATTACATGTCACATATGTCATATCATAGATGTGAAATAAATTGCTTTAAAATAATGCAAAATCATTAATGATAATAAACTGTCTTTGATAAACCAAGTCTTTGGCATCTCAACTACAAGAGGGAGATCATCACCTAAGTGCTTATCCTCCAACCATAGACTAGTAGTCCCCTACACACCTTCCTATTGGAAGTGGTTGTACCCTTAATGAGGGTAGTAGATTCAATGAATCCCATGGTCACCATGCCATCTGAAAACTAGTGTTGTGTTCTAAACTACAACAATTTGTCATACAACTCTAGATTCCCTCTAGTTGAGTATGACCTATCTAAATGATTGTAACGTATTAGACATTATGAATTTATAATGTATGTGGTTATTTCACATTATATTGGCCAAATATTTTAATATACATGTTTAAAAAAATAACGTAAGTCATGTTCACTCACCTCTTTCTCAAATTGGTTATCAACAATATAGATTTCTTAAATTTGAATAATTTGATTGTCAAAATATTTACACCTCAAGGGTGGAATTTTACTCAATTCAATAGCAATTTTATCATTGTTGTCTTCTAATTGCATTTCTTTCAAATTTATAGTGTGAACAAATACATTCATTCACTCATAAAATTTATATATATGTATGTGTGTGTGTATACTTACATATATATGTAGATAGGTCTTCATATATATATATATATATATATATATATATATATATATATATATATTCATGTAATTAAAACAATAACTGCATTCATGTGTTCATGCTAATATATAGTGCAAATAAATGTTGTGGGTAGTGGTGTATTAACTTCTCATAATTATTTATACACATAAAATAATATCAGGCTTACTAAAAAATATTCCTTAAACCAATACTTAATTCATAACAAAACACCAATATTTTAGAACATGTTCACATTATATATACTTAGAAAAAACACATTGGTTTCACAACAATCATATTTCACTAAACACAAAAAAAATCATCATTAACCTTCACAACTAGATAAACTTCCTATAAAACATAACATAAGGTTCATCATGACCTTAGTACATACTTCTAATTTACCACAATTGTGTGGTTAGAATGTAATCCCATTTGATAGTTTTTTTGATATGTGGAGTCTGATTTGACTTGATGTTTAATTTTTCCCTCTTTATCCAGCGTGTTTTCCACCCAAATCAATCAACAGGGAATGCAAGGAGTGTGGAGCCCCTCTTGTAGGTTCTAGGGAGTATTATCCCCCCAATGGAGGCCCAAGGGTGGAGCCCATGGTGGGGTCTAGGGGCAACACCCTCGGTGGGGGTTTGTTGGGGATAGTAGCCTCAAAGAAAAAATTGGTTAATTTTGTTAAAGTAAATTTGTTGCAAATTTAAATTTGAATTCTATTTAAAACAATAATAAACTTCCCAAAAGTTGAAGAGTTTATTTTGTTGTGAATTGGAAAACCAATTGTCAAGAATTGAACAGTTTGTTGCACATGTGCACATGGGAATTCAGACAACCACGTGATGTTTATTTTTTTGTTGTAGGCTATGTGAGTAATGGTTGGAAGAAATTCATGGTTTTGTGACAATGATTAATGTAGATATTGCATTGAGTGCATGTAGCATTGTGTGTAGAAATACAAAGCAGTGAAAATTGTTTGAATCGATCGCTGCATGTTGCAGCTATTGCTACAAGTTACTATAAATTATATGTGTTGGAATTTTATTAATAAATGGAATTTTTTTTGTGGATGTATCCCAAGCATAGGGTGTACCAGGTTAAAAAAATCTTGTTGTCTCGCTATTTTTTATGAATTTTTTTCATTCTTTAGTATTTCTATTCATGTTAATTTAATCTGCATATAATTGATAATTTGATCTCTTTATTTATTGTGTGCAATTCCTAACTAGTGGTATCAGAGTGGGTTGTGTTCGATAGTTTTGGCAAGAAGATCTCCTAGTTGAGTGGGAGAAATGTCAGACAAGGGGAAATTGAAGGTTGATAAATTCAATGGACAAAATTATTAGTTATGGAAGATGTTGATGGAGGATTATCTCTACTAGAAAGATTTATGGTATTCATTACAAGGAAAAGCAAAGAAACCGACGTCATTGTCTGATGAGGAATGAGAAATTCTAGACAGAAAGACACTGGGAAGTATTTGATTGTGCCTAGTGCCATCGATGGTATTCAATATTTCACAAGACAATGGAAGAATTCATGCAGACATTGGCGAAATTATATAAAAAGCCTTTAGCTTCAAACAAGGTATTCTTAATGAAGCATTTTTTAATTAGAAAATGGAGGGTGGATCGGTTACTGATCATTTAAATGAATTCAATATGGTTATTGGTCAATTGACTTCTGTAAATGTAAATTTTAATGAAGTTAGAGCTCTCTTGATTTTATGTTCTTTACCTAAAAGCTGGAATAGCTTGGTTATGGTTGTTAGTAACTTTATTTCTTGTTCAAATATATTGAAATTTGATGATGTTGTTGGTGTGATTTTGAGTGAGGAAATTCATAGGAAAAACATAGGTGGAACTTCTCAACAAATAGTGTTTTGAATGCAGAAAATAGGGGCAAATCATAGGAGAGGGAAAAGATATAGAGGTCATGGGAAGTCACGAGAAAAATAAAAGGAAAAAAGGTCACAATCTAGAGGAAAGAAGGATTGTTGGTATTGTGGCAAACCAGGTCATTTGAAGAAATATTTTTTTGTCTCAAAAGAATAAGGAAGGAGACAAACAAGAAGGCAATAAGGAGGCAAATGTGGTAAGTAAATATGAAGATGATGCTTTAATTCTTTCCCTAGATAATATTGATGATTCAAGGGTTTTAGATTCAGGGGCCTCATTTCATGCTACGCCCCAAATAAGTTATTTTCTTGATTATGTCCAAGGGGATTTTGGGCTAGTTTATTTAGGAGATCATGAACCCTATCAGATATTAGAAAGGGAAGAATTAAGATTAAGTTTGGAAATGGGAATAATTGGATACTACAAGAGGTAAGACATGTTCCAAGGTCGAGTAGAAATTTAATTTCAATGGGACATCTAGGTGATGAAGGTTGCATTATTGTATTTAGTGATAAAGTTTGGAAGGTTACAAAAGGTTCCTTAACAGTAGCAAAAGGTGTGAAATTAGGCACCTTATTTGTACAAGTCATATTGTTCCATCTACTTTAGTTGTTGTAGAGAAAAATCAAATAGGAGAGTTGTTGGAAAAAATAGCTACAATAGTTGTTGCAAATTCAACAGTAATTGTTGCAGATTCAACAGTAGTTGTTGCAGATTCTATAACAGACTCGAGAATAGTTGTTGTAGGTTCTGAGACAACACTGTGGCATAACAAAATTGGGCACATGAGTGAAAAAGTTATGAAATTACTTCATTCTAGGAAGTTATTACCAGGTATGAAATATATTAATATGGATTTCTATGAAAGTTGTGTGTATGGAAAACAAAAGAGAGTTAGATTTCTCAAGGATGGGAAGCAAAAGAAAGATGAGAAGTTGGAGCTTGTGCATACAGATGTATGGGGACCAACTCAGGTATCTTCTCTTGGTGTCTCTTGGTATTATGTTACTTTTATAGATGATGCAATTAGGAAGACTTGGGTCAATTTCCTTAAATAAAAATATAATGTGTTTGAAACATTTAAAAAATGGAAAAGCTTGGTTGAGAATGAGATGGGTAAAAGATTAAAATGTTTCAGATCTAATAATGGGTGGTGAGTATTATAGAAAAGAGTTTGAGGATTATTGTTCATCTAATAGAATTTGTAGGCGAAAAATGGTTCAGGGACTCCACAAGAAAATGGAGTGGCTGAGCATATGAATAGGACAATAATGGAGTGTGTCTGAAGTATGAGATTGAATGTTGGGTTGCCTTTAAACTTATAGGAAGAGGTTTTTAATACCACTAATTATTTTCCAAAGGAAGCATGGATAGGTAAGAAGGTGAGTTATTATTTTCTCAAAACCTTCAATTGTGAATCATTTGCACATGTAGATTATGAAAATAGAACCAAGATGGAAGAAAAATCAAGAAAGTGTACCTTCGTTGGGTATGGCATTGATGAATTTCGTTATAGGCTTTGGGATTTTGAAAATCTAAAAATTGTTACAAGTAGGGATGTTGAATTCAATGAGAAGGTGTCATACAAATATCAGTTGCAGCAACATGAGAAGAAAGAAAAGGATTACATGTAGTGTTGGATGATACTCCAAAAAATGATATTCTAGTGGTTCCTCATTCTACACAACAACAACAACAAGACATGTCATAAACTCCAGTGAATATTAGATGATCAACAAGGATAAGTAGACCTCCTGAAATATTTTCTCCTTCTTTGTATATTTTATTTTATTAACTGATGTTGGCGAACTAAAAGAGTATGATGAGGCTATGAAGGTGGATACAAAGGATCAGTGGGAGTGAGGAATGGAAGAAGAAATGGATTCCTTCTTGAAAAATTAGACTTGGGAATTATGCAAGTTGTCTGTAGGTAAAAAGGCTTTACCAAATAAATGGGTTTACAAGCTGAAAGAGGAAGGAGGTAAGAATAGATTTAAAGAAAGACTTGTAGTAAAAGGATTTGCACAAAAAAAAGGCAATGATTTTGATGAAATATTTTCTCCATTTGTTAAGATGACTTCTATTCCTATTGTTTTAAGTATTATGGCTATTGAATATTTGCATCTTGAATAGCTAGATGTGAAAACCACCTTTCTACATGGGGATTTGGAAGAGGAAATTTATATGCAGTAACCATAGGGAGTTGAGGTCAAAGATAAGGAGAAATTGGTGTCCAAATTGAAAAAGAGTTTATATGGCTTGAAATAGGCACCTCAGCAATGGTATTTAAAATTTTATAATTTATGGCTAAGCAAGGAGCTACAACCATTGTCATTTTGACCATTGTGTTTATTTTAAAAGGTTGGATAATGATAGTTACATTATGTTATGTTTATATGTTGATGATATACTTGTAGCGGGGTCTAACATGGATCACATAAGAGAGTTAAAACACCAGTTAGAAAAATATTTTGCTATGAAGGATTTGGGGGCAGCAAAACAAATCCTTGGTATGAGAATTTCTAGATATAGGGAGAATAGAAAATTAACTCTATCTCAATCTGATTATGTTGAAAAGGCGTTGTAGAAATTTCATATGGAGAATTCAAAATTTGTGAGCACACCTTTTTCTAGTCATTTTAAATTGACTAAGGAGATGTGTCCAAAGACATAAGAGGAAGAAAGAATATCCAAGGTACCATACTCTTTAGCTGTTGGAAGTTTAATGTACACAATGGTATGTACGAAACTAGCTATTGCACATGTCGTAGGAGTTGTGAGAAGTTATATGAGTAATCCCAAAATGGAGCATTAGAATGCAGTAAAATGGATTCTCAAGTATTTGAGAGATGCATCCAATAAGAAATTATTTTTTAGGGGATCTAATACTGATTTAAAAGGCTATGTTGACTCAGATTTGGTAGGTGATATTAATACTAGGTAGAGCACTACAGGTTATGTGTTTATTGTTGGTGGTAAAATGGTAAGTTGGATTTCAAGGCTACAAAAAGTTGTTTCTTTATCAACCATGGAGGTAGAGTATGTAGTTGCAACAAAGGCAAGCACGGAGATTATTTAGCTACATTTTTTCTTAAAAGAGGGGAAAACAGCGGGCTGAAAGTTATTTGTTTACAGACATCTAGAGTGTCATACATCTTATAAAGAATTTTGTCATACATTTGAAGACCAAAATACAATTGAGATATCACTTCATTCGATCAATGTTGGAGGATGGACAATTAAAGTTTCAAAATATTCATACAAATGACAATCTAGTGGATATGTTTACAAAGGCGGTGAAAAGGGAGAAGTTGAGATCCTCTTCAACTTTAGTTGGCCTTCCAAATTAAACATAATAAAATTAGAATAGTAGAGTCCATGGGTGTTATTTCTAGTGGGAGCTATATAGGGGCAGTGGTGTTATGATTTGTCTCCAAGTGGGAGATGTTATGGTGTGGATTCTGATCAGTCTCCAAGTGGGAGATTGTTGATATGTGGAGCCTGATCCAACTTGATGTTTATATTTTTCCCTATTTACTTGGCATGTTTTCCCCGCATATCAATCAATGGGGAATGTAAGGGGGTGAAGCCCCTCTTGCAAGTTCTAGGGGTATTATTCCCCCAGTAGGGGCCTAGGGATGGACCCCATGATAAGGGTCTAAGGCAACACCCCTAACGAGGGTTGTTGGGGGTAGCGCCCATGAAGAAAAAATTGGCTAATTTTGTTAAAGGAAATTTACTACATATTTGAATTTGAAATTTTGTTTAAAACTACCTAAAATTTTAAGATTTTGTTTTGTGTGAATTGAAAAATGATGCAGAGTAGGGGTGGAAAACTCCAAAAAATCCTCAAAAAAACAAACTTTCAATCTCTAAGCATTCAAATGATGGGTTTTCATTCATTAGCCCTCATTCTCCTTATAGCCTTCCCAAACTGGTTTTTCCTTCATAACTTTCAGAGGAAGCATGGCATTCAAATTTTAAAATTACTTTAAAATGATATTTTTTTCATTTACAAACATATCTCAAAAATAGGGCATAGTCCTTTGTACGGAAACCATAAAAAAATGACAACTTGCTCTTAAAACTTAAAACATGGGAGCAACAATTTGAGTTTTTTCGATCATAACTTTTAGTGAAAAAATGATATCACAAATGTAAACATAGTTTTAGACACCCATTTGGACTTTATACAACATATCTCAGAATCAAGGTAGGTTAATTTGTACAAAATCCTAAAAAAATGGACTCTCCTACCAATTAGGCCTAAAACATGGGAAGATCAGACCTAAGGCATCACCAAAACACGTGCCAACCAAAACCCTGGTACCTGCAATTTTGAGGAATGAAAATATACATAATGAAAATTCATTCCACCAATTTTTAGGAATTTCTACCATGGGAATGGCAAGAAATGCAATTTACAAGTCCACTAGGAACCCTACCTAGGATTTTGGACTGTTTTTAGAAAAACGCTTGTAACTTATACAAAACTTAATGAAAATCGATGAAACAAAAACCAAAATTTAGAGGATTTATGTGCCAACACTATCCAATAGGTTTTAGAGTCATTACTGATTTGTACAGACCGTACTATTCACCATATCAGGAAAGAACACATTTAGAAAATTGTAGAAAACAGGGTTTTTATTACTCAAACTTCAAATCTCCAAAAACCCAACCTCATGGTCAATGGTACAAGACCTTTTAAGGCATTTCCTATAGATTCTCAATAGTCACAAACCACATTTCAACTTCCAACCGTTCATATTCCCATTTGATAACAAAAAGTGTAAAAGTTTTTTTTGCAACATTATGCAACTTTACAATATTTTGCAACTAAACTCTAATTCACCCTTAAGCACTCAAAATAGACCTAAACAAACATGAAATGGTCCTTAAAGACCTTATTACATGAAAATAACTCAAACAAAACAAAATATCAATCTTTGACCCCTTGGAAACATGAATTGACCTGGGTGCCCCTACACCATACTCCCGGGGAAGAAAGATTCAAGCTCCACTTGAATGGAGGGTAGCAACATGAGAAATATGCTTGAAAGCTCTTGAATGATGTATTTATATCCCTTCATATTACCTTCTTTGGAATAGTTCTATTCTCTCTTCATCTTCACTGTAGGTTTCTTAAACACTTGGCAAAGACAACTAGATAAACTATGTTGCAACTCACCTTCCAGAGATACCTTATACAATGATAGATAAAATTGATCACTCTTCCCAGCAGATTGTTCACACTCTTCCTCCTACACTTGGATGATAACAATGATAACATTGTTCTCTGACACTATTTGTTTAACACCATCACCAGTTATGCCTTCTTTGCTTTGTTGCTCACACTCTTTTAATAACCTTGTCAACATGGAAACATTTGATTGAAGTAACTTGGTCTACAAATGCACAATAGAAACTTGATCTTCCCCATCAACATCCTCATCTATTGTCCTAGCAGCAAACAAAAATCTCTTTGCATCCTCAAACTCAAATGGTAAATGTGTACCATGGTGGTCTAAATGGAAATCGTTGTCCTTGCATTCAAATAACTGAAAATTTGAACCCGACAATTCACCTTGCTCAACTTGCACATTAGACTCAAATGCACTCTTTTCAAAAAAACTGTAAAACGATTGATACTTGGCATTGGGAATAAAGAATGTGAAAACTCATCCACAACTATGTCTATACCATCCTTCAACATGATTTGGATCTCCCATGACATAAATGTCAACTATTGTCCTAACAATCTGAGGTTTGATCATGATTTCAAAATCCACCTTTTCCTCCTTCATAGGCTTTAGGAACTATTTTTGACTCATGAACATTACACTTGCTTCTACTTTTGGATTTTTGTCTTCCTTCTTTATGACTTGGACAAACTCCTTTTCATGACTCATAACATTAGAACCCACTTGTGATTCATGAATTTCCTTTTTCTCAAATGGTTTTTACTCTTCCTTCATCAACAAAGATTCTTCAATGTCTGTTCTACTGTCCCCTCTTGCCTTCTTCTCTTCTACATGATTTCTTTGATAGACCACTTAACCTTCTTCCTTATTGGCCAATGTCAACCATTCTCTTGGTTTTCTCTCTCAAGCAACTGTTGCATCTTAAGTTCTATTATTTTTTCCATTTCTTCCAAGATGTGTCTCAACTCCATTATTTTTTGTTACACTTTTATATGTTATTCCTTCTCATTTTTCTTCTTTATCTCACTTCTCTCTTTTCTCATCACTTTTTTTTTGCTTGGTACCTCCTTACTCTACAAGTCTCCACGAAAAAATCTTCTCAACATTTCTATTTTCCTTTCTCAAGCAAGTCTCTTTCACCTTGTTTCTTCTTGTCTTTGTGATAGCTCACCTAAGGCCTCTTTATTTTCTATTGGCCTAGTCTTTTGGCATCTAGGTTACTCCTTCAACTTGCAAAAAGATAATGCAAACTCCAAAAACTTATCTTGCACAAATTTTCGGGCTCTGATACCAATTTGATGTAGAAAAGAGGTGTAAAAATCCAAACAATCCTCAAACAAAGGAAGTTTCAATCTTTAAGCATTTAAATGGTAAGTTTTCATTTATTAGCCCTCATTCTCTTTATAGCCTTCTCAAACTAGTTTTTCCTTCATAAATTTTAGAGGAAACATGACATTCAAAATGTAAAAGTACTTTCAGATACCCTTTTCCCCATTTACAAACATATCACAAAAATAGGGCATAGTCCTTTGTACGGAAATCATAAAAATTTGACAACTTGCTCTTAAAACCTAAAACATGGGAACAACAATTTGGGTTTTTTTTTTTCATAACTTTCAGTGCAAACATGATATCACAAATGTAAACATATTTTTAAACACCCATTTGGACATTATACAACATATCTCATAATCAAGGTAGGTTAATTTGTACATAATCCTTCAAAAATGGATTGTCCTTCTGCCAATTAGGTCTAAAACATGGGAAGATCAAACTTAGGGCATCACCAAAACACGTGCCAACCAAAACCATGGTACCTTAAACTTTGAGAAATTAAAATATACACAATTATAAGCCATTCCACCAATTTTTAGGAATTTCTACCATGGGAATGGCAAGAAATGTGATTCACAAGTCCACTACGAACCCTACCTAGGATTCTGGACTGTTTAAAAACACTTGTAACTTATACAAAACTTAATGAAAATCAATGAAATAAAAACAAAAATTTAGAGGATTCATGTTCCAACACTATCCAATAGGTTTTAGAGCCATTATTGATATGTACAAACCATTCTATTCACCAAATCAGGAAAGAACACGTTTAGAAAATTGTAGAAAATAGGGTTTTTATTACTCAAACTTTAAATCTCCAAAAACCCAACCTCATTGTCGATGGTACAAGACTTTTTAAATATTTTATAATAGATTCCCAACAGTTACAAACCACATTTCAACTTCCAACCGTTCATATTCCCATTTGACAACAAAAAGTGTAAAAATTGCTTTTGCAACATTATGCAACTTTACAATATGTTGCAACTAAACTCTAATTCACCCTTAAGCACTCAAACTAGACCTAAAAAAGCATGAAATGGTCCTTAAAGACCTTATTACATGAAAATAACTCAAATAAAACAAAATATCAATCTTTGACCCCTTGGAGGCATGAATTGACCTAGGTGCCCCTGCACCAGAAAATGTCTGTCATGAACTGAACAGTCTATTACATAGGTGCACGTGGAAATTCAAACAACCATGTGATGTTTATTTTTTTGTTGCAAGGAATGTGAGTAATGGTTAGCAAAAATTCATAGTTTTATGACAATGATTAATGTAGGTATTGTGTTGGACACACGTACCACTGTGCGCAAAAATACAAAGCAGTGGAAGTTGTTTGAATCGATTATTACACATTGCAGCTATTGTTGCAAGTTATTTTAAATTGTATTTTCTAGAATTTTATTAATAAATGGACTATTTTTTGTGGACATAGCCCAATCATAGGGTGAACCACATTAAAAACTCTTGTTGTCTCGTTGTTTTCTATGAATTTGTTTCATTCTTCAATATTTCTTTTTGTGTTAATTTAATTTGCATATAATTGATAATTCAATCTCTCTATTTCCTACCTTCAATTCCTAACAAGCTCAAAATATGGTAACCCATAAATAATATCTATAAATAATAATAACACTCAAATACCCCAACCTAATCAGTCGCTAAATGTTTCACAAAATGCATGCAAACACTTGACAAATCTAATGCAGCTACGATTTATCCCATTGAATACATGAATACACAGTGACTTATATCGTCATGGTTTAATTCCATAGTATGCATAAAAACATTGTGAATCCAATGTCACAATTTATACCATAGAATACATGATAACATGGTGACTTCGATGTCACAATTTATACCACATAATGCATGATAACACAATGACTCCAACGTCATGATTTTTACCACAAAATTCATGATAACATAGTGACTCCAATATCACAATTTATACCATAGAATGCATGATAACACAATGACTCTACTGTCACAATTTATACCATAAAATGCATGATAACACAATGACTCCAATGTCATGATTTATACCACAGTATACATGATAACACAATGTCTCCAATGTCACGATTTATACCACAAAATACATGATAACACAATGACCATTTTATGGTCATTTCATCCTCCATATATACATATATGTATACATGTATATATATGTATATATATGTATATGCATTTATGCATATATGTATATATGTGTATATATATGTATATATGTATATATATGTATATATGTATATATATGTATATATGTATATATATGTATATATGTATATATATGTATATATGTATATATATGTGTAGTGTAGAAAAATGTACACCTTTACATTTTCACACGATGTTTGCATCTCCTTAATTAATTGGACTTAATTAAGCTTCTAATTATCTAAATTATGCATTATTATTCATGATTTATACTACAAAATACATGATAACACAATGACCATTTTATGGTCATTTCATCCTCTATATATATATGGAATAAGAATATGTGTGTGTGTGTGTAGTGTAGAAAAATGTACACCTTTACATTTTCACACTATGTTTGCATCCCCTTAATTAATTGGACTTAATTAAGCTTCTAATTACTTAAATTATGCATTTTAAAGCCTTATTATTTTTGTTTTCTGAAAGGGAAACTTATATTAAACAATTGCCAACATTAATTTAACCACATTTTAAATTGTGTGTCGTAGATTTAGGTTCAAGGACCCATTCGCCCTTGGGTCCCCTTTAAGTGCTAAGACCCAATTTTTAATATGTTTTTGGTGGTATTTTAATGTTTCAAATGTTGGCTTGTGGAATCTAATTTTTGAGAAATTAGATAAACACCTATAAATAACTAGTCTTTTTATCAATTCAAATCTAAGTGGCATAATCAAGAGATCAATCATAAGAGATAATATTATTGTCAAGATCATTGAAGATTTATCAGTCATCTACAATAGAAATCAAGATCATACCATCATGTCAAAGTATATGCATCTTCATGTCATGTTTTAGAGCTTACATTGTGATATAGGTTTCAATCATTCAAGCATCAAATCAAGCAAGCAATCAAGCCAATTCATGCAAGATCCAAACCTTAGAGAGATGTGTTAGACTTCAATCCTCTAAGGGAATCCATTGAGGGTTTGGTGAGTTGTGACATAGCTTTATTCATTCATCAATTCCTTCCATTTATCATCATTTTATTATCAAGGTTTAATTACCAACATGGGGTTTGACTAAGGCAAACCCCCATTTACCCAAAAACAAACATTTTTCTTCTCTCTTTGTATGTATAGATTTATAGGTGAAGAAGGATCTAAGATTGATCAAAGGAGCAATTTTGCAAAGTTTTCAAAGTTGTCAAAATTGTTGTCAAGCTACGAAAACTCATCTACAAATTTTATTTCCAGCTTTCTGACAATGAAACTTGGAGAAATCAAAAGCCTAGATTTGGGAACTAAGGACTGTAAAATCAAAATTTGGACCCGTATACAAAGACCCATTCACCCTAGGGCGAATTTATCCTTCAATGGTGTTCAAAACCCACTTTTGGTGCTAGGTAAATACCATTCTAACCTCTCATATTTTCCTATAACTTGTTTTTGTTTCGACTATCATAATAATCTACATTTCAAGTATTAGGTCATGTAATTGAGTTTGTTAATAAATTTAAATATATCTCCCAAAATAGCCAATCAGTCATTTTTGTCATAAGAAAATAGCAGATCCCTCCCAATAGGGTTGACTCACCTCAAGGTTGGAAGTCAATACTATCCTTGGGAGATCTATTTTCTAATGAAATTAACAAAAGTATAAGTGTGCTAGATCATTCCATCACATATAAGCATAAGAGCTCATTTTGATGCACTACACACCACATTTTTGTATGTTTCGTTTTGGTGAACCCGACATTCTTACACTATAAGCTTTCTAAGATTGGAAGTCCTTCAAACCCTAGATCTAGGATTTACATTAGTTTGCATTACATCTCATTTAGGGTTTTAACAATTGCATTAGTTTGAATTTTATATAGGGCTTTAAAATTGCATATTGCATCCTTTAAAATCTCAAAAATCGAAAAATATTGCACACATATTACATTCATTTTACATACTAGTCTGCGTATTAGTGCTTTTCATTCATTTACATCAAAAAATTCAATCAAAATTGCATCTAAAAAGTTGTCATTTTGCTTGTTGTTTGTCATCAAATTGTATTTGCATCTAATCATAAAATTTTAGAAATATATAATTGAAAGAATTTGTTTGCAACCTGAAACAAAGACCTTAAACATTAACTTAAAAACTCATAATTTAATTTTTCAAACCCCTGTGCAAAGACCCATTCGCCCTAGGGTGAATTTGTCCTTGTATAGGTCAATTTCCAAATTTTTGAGCATCAGTTTGTCTATGTCTATTTTATTCCTTGTTGTTTGTAGATCTCAATTTCAATTTCTAAAATTGCAATTTTATGTAGTTGTTTGCATTCATATCAATTGGTCAAAATAAGAGCATTGTTCAAAAGTAAAATTTGCTAATAATAATATAAATATGGTCAACCTCATTTACGTTCAACTTCGTAATGGCCAAACCAAAATGTCTCTTGACATTTCTTTCTCACAAATTGACATAATTAAATATGCACCTGGTGGTCCTCTTTACATAGCCAGAAGAATCAATGACAAGCCTACTAATGGGATATAAATTGATCCCATGTGTGTATAGAATGTAATCACTGAGGAATTATTGTTTGTGCATAAACTTTACCAAGACTCTTATAAATAGTCGAAAGCATGGCTCAAAACACAATGATTTTTCTTTCCCTATGATAGGTTTTGTAACATCCCGCTATGCAACCTCGAAGGGTAAGATCCAAAAGAGGACAAGATTTTTTTTTCTTTTAAAACATGAAGAATAACCTACACAAAAAGCAGTTACCAATATGATATATTGACAACATACAAGGCCAAGCATGGTTGAATGCACTACCAAGAGGAGAGGATTGATTTACCCTCCAGAGAAAATCTGAACAGGAGCAAACAGGATAGCTCAAAAAAAAATTCTTTGAAACTTCCTGCTATGGAACTTTCTACACTAGTGCTCTAGAAATTTTCTGCGTCGATGCTCCAGAATTTTTTTGCTCTGATGCTCTAGAAATTTTCTGTGTTGGTGCTCTGAAAATTTTTGCGCTGGTGCTCCAGAACTTTCTACTGTAACATCATAGAACACATACAAAAATCTCTGATGCACCGAAACTTTAGCAGCAGCAACACAGAGCAACAAATAGAAAGCGGTGTTACGCCAGAACTTTAGCAAACTATTACATGAAGGAAATACACAACCAAAGCTCTAATTTTTGCATGAAAACTTCTGAAAGAAAGGCCAAAATGATCATCATAGTACAAGTGAGTCCAATACCAACACCGAAACCCATAAGTCAAATAAAAAACATCACATTTCTTCTCATTAATTTATATGATTACATCTCTCTCAAGAAAGTACAATATGCATAAATGAATATACATGAATACAATGGCATAGCCATGAATAAGATACATCAACAGATAAAATAAGTACAAGAGAGAACACCTCCAACTGATGCTCCAATAACCTATACACTGGTCCATAATGGTGGTAGCAATGCCTCCCTACCATGTGGACTCAAAAGAGACCACCCCACCATGCTCGGAGATAGCCATAGGCCCAAACAGAGATAACAAGGCAAGGGTAACATATGGCCAACACTCACATCAGACACAGAGCAAACACGAAATACCATGCATTAAAACCAATGTCACAACATGAAGATGCTCATACCCTAACATGTCAGGTACTACTCACGACTAGTAAGGTACTAGGTAGTAGAGTGCAGATCGGATGGAGTGTCATCATGCGTGCTTGAAGGGATGGAACCACATGGAATCAAGTACACCTCTCATATAGACGATGAGACTCAATCATACCCGAATCAATGCCTTGCAGACGGATAACTCAACACCCCGCAGATGGATAGGCCTTTTCGAGTGCATCTTTAGCTTTTGCAAGCGCTCAAGGCCATGCACGAAGACTCATTATCTTATTAGTTTTTTACCCCAATGCTTTTCCTTACTTAACACTTGTTTACAATAACTCTGCTACTAGTTCCCCTGGCAGCCACTTGCGGACCCCAGGCCCATAGAAAACCACTCTAATACCTAGACCTAAGCTCTTCTCCTTTAACCAAATGAGGAACCCATAGCAAACATGAAACAATGAAAAATCCACTAAAATCCATCATTAAAACCATTTAACACAGCCAAGCAAACATTATTGTGAAATCATTTCAACAACTGATCACATCCATTAACAAATAGATCAAATACCATTCAAACATTCACCATTAAATTCATAAAAAGAAACCAATCATATAATCGATATTAACTTTATTAAATCATTCTGCAAAACCACTTTTAAATCAATTGGAAACTACTATGTTGTTGTGGCCTAGCACAAGGTTCTAGTTGTTGCTCAATGGAATGAAAAAAGAGCATAAAAATTCAAAGTGCCCAACTCTAAAATCGAAGCTTGACCCAGTTCATATTTTGACATTTCCAGTTGGATTCCACCTTTGGTTTTAAAATTTATGACAAAAAATAAGGTGTTGTTCTGAAAAACGCATTTTTAGCCAAGTTGGACAAAAAACATGAAAAATGAAAGTGTTTGGATTAAAAGTTGGACAACAACCCAATTGAGATATGGGTGTTTTTACATGGAATCCACATTTATTTTTCATTAATAATAGGTGGTTAAAGAGCAACAACAAAAAATGTGTTTTACCAAATATGCACAAATTTGACCAAAAATGAAAAAAGTTCATAATTGAATTTTAACTTCGACCCAGTTGAGATATGGGTGTTTCTACATGAAATCCACCTTTAGTTTGCATTTATAATAGGTGGTTAAAGAGCAGCAACAAAAAAGTGTGTTTTAACAAGCTGGACAAAAAGAGAAAGAAAATGAAAGTGCCCAAAAATCAATTTTTCCAGCAACCCATTTTAGATTTACTGGAATGCATAAAAATCTACCATACAGAAAAACTACAGAGCAGCAAATCAAACCCAAAACAAACATTATCCAACCTCTCAATTTTCATCCAACCTCTCAATGTTCACACAAATAAAACAAAGGAATAAATATGCCATAAGGAGATGCAAAGCATACCATTTCTAAGCTAAATCACATTCAATATCACCAAAAATTCAAGGGATTCAAGAACCACAGAAAAATACCTCAATGTTGCCCCAAAATTGAAATGAAAGAATGCTCTATATGTAAGGAACGACTGGGTTCCAAAATAGGACATCAAGGAGGAAATGGCATGCTGAAATCAACAATCAGATGCCCACAAATTTCTTCTCAACAAAATCTCCACATTTATCCCCAACTCTACCGCCCAAATCATGGGGTTTCTCCTCCATCCAAAACAACAAATTCCTTCTCTAAAAAGATAACTCCCCCAAAACAAATCTTCCTTCCCTTTTATATTTTCTCAAAACAATAAAAATAAAATAAGGCATTTGATTAAACAAGCTATTAAAGCTCCCAAAAACAATTAATTAAGTCACTAAATATACAGCATTAAAATACACAAGGCTCCCCAAAAAGGATTAAATAAGACTATAAAAGCTCACAAGAAGGATTAATCAAATCATTTAAAATTTTCAAATGAAATATATTGTTCCCTCGAATGATCAATAAAAGTCACTTAAAACAACATATTTAAAACCTCATGGATATAACCATTGAAAACTCCAATCAATTAAACACTATAAAATGCCATATCATAACACTGACAACCAAAATATAGCCACATAACATATTAACGGAAACCATGACAAAATACCTCAACAAAACATACTGGTAAACCACATACAACCGAAAGGTGCTCTGGAAGCTACTGTTAGGTAACTGGACGATAAGACAACAATATAGGAACATTGCACTAACAAGGTGCAGTGGGATAGGGTAGGGGACGTTTGGCCTATGACTACCTCCGGTAACCACCATTGGGGAATACAAGTATGCTCAGTCCTATGGATCCAAGTGAAGTCGATACTCAGTACCTACATCACTCCAATCACACATCAAAGTACATGTGCATATAACATATATCATATAGTCAAAGCAACATCAATCATCAAGAAGAGGGTCATGATATCGTAAGCCTCTCAGATACGAGTGTTATGACAACATCCCTTTCATATCCATAATCATACAAAAGCAATGATAATAGTATATAAACATATAAACATGTAATCCAAAATAATAACTAATCATGATAACATTTTCCCATAATCATCAATGTCTAATCTCATTATGATAACATTTAACATTTAAAATATCAAATCAAAATCAAAATGCTATCTTACCCAGGTTGGGGTCAGAGAGGTGTTACAGGTTTGATCACTCTCCCCTTAAAAGTTGGACCAAAGCAATTAAATGTCTCATTCTACATCATCCCATCGTCATACCAATTATGTGTGAAGCTAGGCTATCCATGGCTATGCTCCATGGATTGCATCCCGTCGGTAATGCATAAATGCTTCAAAATTTCCATTTGGTAATGAAATTCTCACTATGCATCATAGCGGTTTTAATCCTTTGTCTTCCCCTAGGAATTTCTCATTGAATTTCTTTTGGCCCAAACCTATGGAACCTATTAAGCCTCATGAGGACTTCTTTTTCATATCTTACCAAAAGTTCAAGGAAAAGTGCATAGAATAATTATCTCTTAGCAATATCCCTCAACCCTTGATTGAGCCTCCTATCATTAATGAAACCATGATTGAACCAAAATCCCTTCCAAGTAACCAAGATAAATCCATGACAAATCCTCAACCTATTTCCTATAAGGGACCAAGAGATAACCCTACAATTCATGTTGTGCCTCATAAGATCAAACAAGTTTATAAACCCAAAGAGAAAGTGGTTGACCAACCCTCGATGGTTCCTTGTGTTCCTCCCTTACGGGAAGAAAAGAAACCTATGGTTGTTGAACCCGCTCCTACACAATCACAACTTAAAACCATGCAAAAAGAAACATAAATACTAAAGAGTGTAGGTGTAGGTGTCATGCTATTGCTCATAAGTTAAGAGAAACGAACAAACCAGCAAACCAATATCAAAATATAACTCCACCAAAGCATGATGAGTCTCTACCTTCGCTACAACAACAACATGAAACCTCTATGGACATTTCCATAAGACCTACTATGATAAATTTGGATGATGATGGTGAGATTGTTGATATTGATGAGAAAGTGCATAATGAGCTGAATTTATTATTTTCCTCTTCTACAAGCTTAAATTACAACAATCGTGATGATCCTCCTAACAAGAATGACTCACCACATGTTAAACCTAGTGATTGTCCTAGTACAACACTTTTTGTTACCCCTTTGGCTAGTCATTTGCCTTCCACATATGATGAACAAGATTGGGATGCAGACGAATTGCTTTAGGTTGGATCACATGTTTCACAATAGATTTATGTTTATCTTTGTGATATCATGTGTGTAATGTGATCCCCATACTATATTTCTTGGTGTGTCTTTATGTTTGTGAGCCTAATTTCCTTGTCACTTTGTTGTTGCAAGGATACAAAGGAAGCAAATCTGTTGTGACATTCTTCTATTTGTATCTTCATTCTTTTATTTGTTGTAACCATTATCTTTTCACTTGTCTTGTGTATTCCTTTTGGGGATGATGCAAATCATTGATACATTTAGGTCTCCTCCATGTTGACCTAAAGGATTGTTGTCTTCTATCTCTCTATGTGTCATTCTTCCTTTGTGATCATTGTTCATGAGTTATTTGGGGAATGATGACGGTTCCAAGCTCGATTATATCACTATAGCAAAGACATATGTTGACCCCAAATCTGTGGATTCCTTATGTATTATCTTATGATTGCATATGGGGGAGAACCTCCTTTCCATCACATATTTCTATTTGGAAACATATCATTGGCATAGGTTTTTCCAAATAAGCTCTCATGTTTCATTTATCAATTAGCATTTATCATCTTCTACTTTAAAGTAATTTCTCACAACATGGGTTTTACAATCTCTTTAAAGTGGGGGGCATAATGCCTCTCACTTATTGCTTTCTTGATGACATGACCTTTATTTAAACTGTGGTCTTCTTATTTCACATAATGTGTCTTCTTCTTGGTGACATTGGGTTTGTTGTCCTTCAAGAGCATGACCTTTCTTGGCATATGGCATTCCTCTTAGTGGTAATGCTATGGCTTGCATTCCCTAAGGTGTGAATCTCTTATCTCTCAACTAGTCCTCTCTTGATGGTGATGTCGAGTGTGATGTTCCCTAAATTGAGACCTTTCATGAACTAAGCAAAACCCCTTTGACTATCATAAACTAAATCTTGGCCACCAAGAATAATATAACTTGCTTGCTAGTGGTGCCTTTATTTCATGAGTGTCTAGCATAATGCAGCTTTCTAGCCTTGTGAAGCCTATGACCATCTTGTGTGGCACCTTATCAAAGTTATAAAGGAGTATAACTTTTGGTATGGTTGACATATGGGAATTTGTAGACCTGGCATGACTTGCCCATTTACCACATTTTTATGGGTATACACCTAGTGTATATCGGACTACACTAAACCATTGTGTGTTTCTCATATTTCCTTGAGGCTCACCTAGTGTATATTGTACTGCACTAGCCTTTGTGATAATATCTTTAGAAAAATAGCCTAGGCTTGATACATACCTTTTGGGAAAATAGTAAAAGCTTGATCCATCCCCTTTTCCATCTGTACATTAATTTGACATTGTATGGTGTTGTATCTTGTGTCGTTGTTGCATGCACATGTCTCTTTGTGCCTTTGTTGGTTTGCCATGGGATCTCTGATCCTGGAAGCTTGATCATCCTCCTTGATCTTTGTCATCCTTTCTTTTTAACAATTGTACAATTAGACCTCTCTTGACTTATTTATCTACTTTAGTGTGAGTTTGACTATGGGCTTACACTCTCATTAAAGTGGGGGCTAAATGTAGTGTAGAAAAATGTACGCCTTTACATTTTCACACTATGTTTGCATCCCCTTAATTAATTGGATTTAATTAAGCCTCTAATTACCTAAATTATGCATTTTAAAGCCTTATTATTCTCATTTTCCGAAAGGGAAACTTATATTAAACAATTTCCAACATTAATTTAAACACCTTAGAAGTTGTGTGTCCTAGATTCAGGTCCTAGGACCCATTCGCCACGAATGGGTCCCCTTTAAGTGTTAGGACCCAATTTTTAATATGTTTTTGGTAGCATTTTAATTATTCAAATTCAAGTTTTAAATGCCATCTTATGAAATCTAGTTTTCAAGAAATTAGATAAACACCTATAAATACCTAGTCTTTTATCAATTCAAATCTAAGTGGCATAATCAAGAGATCAATCACAAGAGAAAATATTATTGTCAAGAGAATTGAAGAGCATATGTTCATGTGTTAATTTTGACATATACATATGTATATGTATATGTATGTGTATATGTATATGTAAATATATGCATATGTATATATATATATATGTATATATATATATATGTATATAGATGTATATATGTTTATATAGAGAGAGAAAGGTTAAAAAAAATGATTATCATCAATCAAATACCATATACAAAGTTTTCTACCATGTTTTATATCCAATAAGGGTTTGTAAATAAAATATAGATACCAAAAATCTAAGATCAAAAGAAATAATCTTAAATCATGGCACACAAAGATCAACCACTAAATAAATTGATTATTCATTCAATCAAACTAGACAGAGGCCAAACCTTACATTGAATAGATGGTCACAAAAGAATTTTATCCTCAAATATTTCTTATTCTCCTCTTCCTCCTCAAACCATCAAATATTCTCCTCCATTCCTTTATTCTTCCTCGTCGTTTATAATGCATGCCACCATTTTCTCCCATACTTCCCACCTTGCAAGGTTGTTAACATCTTCCCTAACTTCCCTTTTGTTGGGAAAATGTAACTTAACCTTGCAATTATATAAAGGTTATTGTTAATAGGATATGTATATATATATATATATATATATATATATATATATATATATATATATTTCCTAGTTACACCAATAGGTGTAATATACAATGGAAGCAAGGGGGAGGAGTGGGATGCGTGTGAACAATTTTTTGTTAACTTTTTCAGGAAACTCCTAAAATGACCAACATACATTAAATAAATGACACATTGTAAATCTAGACCGTTAATTGTTAGGTTTTAGATCTAATGGTGAATATTTTGTTGGTTTGTCTTGCCCTAGAAGGTAACCCTATTTTATGAGGGTGTTGTACTACAATGGTAGACGATGATTTATTTTGAGATTCAGATAGCAGTTGTGTTGTCTCTAGATCTCTGAGTGGTGATACTCTTGTGAGAAGCTTCCTCTGCAAGTATATTGTAATCTTTGTGATTTCTAAATAATATATTGGGCGACTTTTGGAGTCTGAAATTTTTCTCTCAAAAGTGTTTTCCCCACGTAAATCACTATGTTGTGGTATGCATGATATTTGTGCTTATTTATGTTTAAGTTTAGGTAACTGTTAAAGATTTGTAAAAAAATTGCATTATTCTCCTCTCAAGATTAGTGTAGGAATTTATTCTACTACCTTAGCTTCCTTACAAGTGGTATCAGAGCTTGATCACCTTTGGTTTCAATTGTGAGTTGTTAGGTTTTTTGAACTAATCTAGATTTGAGTGGGAGCTTATGCAAAAGATACTTTGTGATCTTGTTGTAGGAATTTTCAGATGGCAAGTTCATCAAGGAGAATAAAGGTGGATAAATTTTTTGGAAATAATTTTGAAATGTGGAAGATGAAGATGGAGGATCTATTGATAAAATGTGATATGTGGGATGTTGTTGATGAGAATGTTTTAAGGCCTACAGATCCTACTCAGGTTCCTCAATATGATGTTATGGACTGTAAAGCCAAGGGTCTAATCAGATTGTGCTTGGAATACTATTTTAATTAATGTCCATGAGGAGACCTCTATATAGAAACTATGGAAGAATCTTGGTGAGATGTATTAGGCCAAATCTTTAGTGAACAATATTTTCTTGAGGAAGAAGTTGTATTCCTTGAGAATGGAAGAGGGTGGATCAATCACAAATCACCTGGAAGAATTCAATATGTTGGTGGCTTAGTTGGTGTCAAAATGGATGAGGACGAAAAATGTCAGATCTTGCTTTGTTCTTTGCCTGATTTGTGGGATTCTCTTGTTATGGCTATTGGGAGTAATTTTGTAATTTTGAAGGCTAAAGATGTGGTGAGTTCTTTGATTTTTGAAGAGATGGGGAGGAAGGTATCCATCACTGCCAAGGAGGCCCTAAATTTTCACGGAAGGCCTAAGGAAAAAGGCAAGAAAAATGAGAAGCATGACAAATCCAAGTCCAGGGGGAGATCTAAATCTCCTAGAAAGTCCAAAGTTATTTGTTGGAACTGCGGTAAGCCTAGATATGTTCGTAAGGAATGCAAAGAAGAAAAGACGAAAAAGAAGAAATTTGATTCTGACTCTGAGTTCGAGAAGGAAGATGGTGATGTATTCATTGCAGCTTTGGCAACTCGTGTAGGTAATGATGCATGGTTAATTGACTCAGGTGTATCTTTCCATATGACCTTTAATAGAGATAGGTTTTTTGAATATGAAGAATTTGATGGAGTTAAGGTGTACTTGGGTGATGATTCTCATTTAGACATTGTTGGCCATGGTAAAGTTAAAATCAGGTTTCCTAATGGTAGAATAAAAAGGATTAATGGTGTGTTGCATATCCCTGGATTAGCACGAAATTTGTTATATGTGAGAAAACTAATAGATGCGGGTGTGCAGATAGTATTTTTTGATGCAAGATACAAGATGGTCAGAGCTACTATGGTGACTGCTAGAGGTGTCAGATATGGCACATTGTATAAGCTTGATGCATGCATTGTTGAATGCAATAGTACTTCTGTGAAAAACAAGTATGTGGAAGAAGTGAGGGTTTCACCTTCAGCAGATGGTCATGGCTTTTGGGTACCCAAGGGTGCTCTTTCTTCTGAGACAAAGTTACTTGCAAAGAAAAATATGTTATGGCACTAGAGACTTGGCCACATCCGAGAAAAGGGTCTACAGACCTTGAAAAATAAAAACCTTGTTGAAGGTTTTTCTAATTGTAATCTTGAATTTGATTTATGTGAGCATTGCATTTATGGAAAAAAAACCACGTTCAATTTTAGTCGAGTTTTCATAAATCTTGTGGTGTGTTGGATCTTATTCATTTTGTTGTGTTTGGTCCTATAGATGTTCCTTCGATTGGTAAATCCACATACTATGTTTCATTTATTGATGATTATAGTAGAAGGACATGGGTATATTTTCTAAAGAGTAAATCTAAAGTTTTTAGTTGATTTAAAGAATTTAAAGCAATGGTTGAGTTACAGTCTAGAAAGAAAATAATTTTTTTGAGGATTGATAATGGCGGTGAATTCTAATGATTTTGATAGATTCTATAAAGATTGTGGTATTCATAGACAGAAGACAACTCTGTATTATCCACAATAGAATGGAGTTGTAGAAAGAATGAACAAGACACTGATGGAGAAGGCTAGGAGTATGTTGAGTGGTGTTGGCCTAGAACAAAGGTTTTGGTTTGAAGTTTTTGCCACTGCATGTTACCTGATTAACAGGTCTCCTACATCATCTCTTGTTGATAAGACGCCTATAGAGGCATGGTCGGGTCGCAAGCCTTAATTAAGACATCTTAGATTTTTTGGTTGTGAGGCATATGCACATGTGCCAAAGGAGAAGTGAAAAAAGTTGGAGAAAAAGGTTGTGAGATGTATCTTCATCGGATATAGTTATGGTGTGAAAGGATACAAGCTTTGGGATCTTGTCGCACAAAAGGTAATACATAGTAGAAGTATTATTTATAGAGAAACTAAGCCTTCTTCTATTATATTGTAGCCAAAACAAAGTAAATAGGAAGATGTGATTCAATTTCCTTCTACACCTAAGAAATTTGAATCGAAGCCCAAGGATAGACAAGAAGT
Organism: Sequoia sempervirens; assembly: GCA_007258455.2. Lineage (NCBI taxonomy): Eukaryota > Viridiplantae > Streptophyta > Pinopsida > Cupressales > Cupressaceae > Sequoia > Sequoia sempervirens. Next base: position 270,289,700 of record VDFB02000017.1, read on the forward strand.
TGAGGAGAGCTCATCTAGCTCTGAATATTCAAAAGAGGAGGAAGAACCTCCAACTCAACTTGTTTGTAGGTCTACAAGGCATATGCAACCACCTGAAAGGTATACACCTAATGATTGGAGATGTATTTTTTCTTTGAATACTAACATGGATGAACCCAAATCTATAGAAGAGGCATTAACTATGAATGATGCAGAATCCTGGAAGATTGTTATGGATGAAGAAATGGCATCTTTGAAAAAGAATGATACATGGGATCTTGTACCATTTCCTGAAGGACAAAAACCTATTGGTTGAAAATGGGTGTTCAATAAAAATATTGGTTTAGATGGAGGCATTGATAAGTACAAAGTAATGTTGGTTGTGAAAGGTTACTATCAAGTTGAGGGTGTTGATTATGGCGAGATATTCTCTCCTATTGAAAAAATGACATCCATTAGATTCTTGTTTGTTATTGCTGCTATTTATGATTTAGAGGTTAATCGAATGGATGTGAAAAATGATTTCCTTCATGGTGACTTGGAGGAGGATATATCTATGACACAGCCAGAGCACTACATGGTGAAAGGTAAAAGTAAGTTGGTTTGCAAATTGAGGAAATCTTTGTATGGCTTAAAATAGAGTCCTAGGATGTGGTACCAAAAATTTGATACATGTGTTGAGTTTTGGATTTGAGCATTCTAAATTAGACCATTGTGTTTATTATAAAACTAATGGTGATCATTTCTTGTTTATTGCATTATATGTTGATGATATGTTATTTATTGGCAAAGGGAAAGGTATGATTTTAGAACTGAAATCTCAACTTGCTGCTAAATTTGAAATGAAAGATCTTGGTGTAGCTAGAAACATTCTTGGGATGTATATTAAAAGAGATAGAGTGAACAGAAAGCTATGGATTGGCCAAAGTAATTATGTCAATTTAATTTTACAAAGATTTAACATGCAAGATTGTAGACCATTGTGTGTTCCCCTTTCTGTTGGAACAAAGTTATCTATTTCAAATTGTCCAACATCTCTATTAGAGATGGAAGGCATGAGCAGAGTGCCTTACCAAAGTGTAGTTGGAATTTTGATGTATGTTATGGTTTGTACTAGACCAAACATTGCCCAAGTAGTGGGAGTTCTTTCCAGATATATGTCTAATCTTGGTAGAGTTCATTGAGATGTAGTTAAAACAGTCTTCATATATTTATGCGGTACCTCAGATTATTCCTTGTGTTATCATAGTACTATGACTGAAGATGATATTTTCCTTCATATTCATGGTTATGTGGATTCAGACTGGGTAGGTGATATTGAAAGCAAACGATCCACCAATGCTTATGTGTTTACTTTATTTGGTGATACAATCAGTTGGATGAGTAAGTGACAGGTTGTCATTGCTTTGTCGACTACTGAAGAAGAGTATATGGTAGCTACTCATGCTTGTAAAGAAGCCATTTGGCTTAAGATACTATGTTCAGATATTGGAATAAAACAAGGTGCACTAACAATTTATTGCGACAGTCAAAGTATGATATGTCTAGCCAAGAACCCGACATTTCATGCCAGGACCAAGCACATCGATGTACAGTATCGTGGAAGGGTGAAGTTGGTTAAGGTAGAGATGTTGATGAATGTTGTTGATTCTTTAACTAATACTGTGAGCATAGAGAAGTTCAGATGGTGTTTAGAGATTATGGGTATTTTGGCCCCTAGCAATTAAGAGACAATGTTTACTCCCTCCCGTTGCTCTTGGAAGGTGTTCGACAAGTGGGAGATTTGTTGGGAAAATGTGTCTTAACCTTGAAATTCTATAAAGGTTATTATTGATAGGATATATATGAATATATATTTCCTAGTTACACCGATAGGGGTAATATACAATGGAAACAAGGGGGAGGAGTGGGATGCGTGTGAATAATTTTTTGTTAACTTTTTCAAGAAACTCCTAAAATGACTGACATACATTAAATAAATGATACACTGTAAATCTAGATCATTAATTATTAGGTTTTAGATCTAATGGTGGATATTTTGTTGGTTTGTCTTGCCCTAGAAGGTAACCCTATTTTATGAGGGCATTGTACTGCGATAGTAGACGGTGATGTATTCTAAGAGTCTGATAGCAGTTGTGTTGTCTTTGGATCTTTGAGTGGTGATACTCATGTGAGAAGCTTGCTCTGCAAGTATATTGTAATCTTTGTGATTTCTGAATAATATATTGGGTAGCTTTTGGAGTGTGGGGTTTTTCTCCTGAAAGAGTTTTCTCCACGTAAATCACTGTGTTGTGATATGCATGATATTTGTGTTTATTTCTATTTAAGTTTTTGTAACTGTTAAATATATGTAAAATTTTTGCATTATTCTCCTCTCAAGATTAGTGTAGGAAGTTGTTTCGCTACCTTAGCTTCCTTACAACTTTAAGTGAATTAAATGGAATTAATATGTCATGTACTCTCCACTTCATGGAGTTATGCTATAACAAGTTCTTTACTTACACAAGCACTAACATTTTAATTCATTTCACTCACATGTATATATATTTATGTATGTATGTATAAATAGGTTTAAATTAGTGTGTGTGTGTGTATATATATATAGATATCCATGATACTTGATACAACTATTAGATTACATATAGTTAGTTATGTATATATATTTATGTATACTTATATATATTTAAGAATATGTAAATATAACTATAATCATAGAAATTTTGAATAAGAAGATAATAAAAACTTCTTGAGGTATCATTCTACTAAGTTAGGGTATGATTTAAATAGAAAGACGATAGGAGAGACGAGAAGTTTTAATAATTTTCCCATGTCAATACAATATGAAACAAGAATAAACAAAAACACAATAATCATGTAACTAAAGATGAACATCCTCATAACTATGGAAAAATACACGTTTTTTAAATTGTGTGTGTATAGAAGTTCTCAATTCATGGAAATACTCTCCCTCTCTCCAATAATGCTCTCCCCCTCCTCATCTGAGAGGGGAAGAACTATTTCCTACATCTACCTCATCAAGTCAAATAAAAGTAGTTAGTTTGATTATTATGTTGTCAACCACATAATATAATCATACACTAACATTTCAAAATAATTCAACTTCATATGTGTAGATCAATTAAACAATATCAAACTGTTATAAATTTGAGTCATCACAATAGCGTAATTATGAGCGCATTTTGTTTACATGGTGGACAACAAGTTTTTACTTCTAAACATTTTTTGACAAATAGCTAAGGCTTGATCAATATCCAAATGGACAAACAATCGAGGCTTGATCCACCCCTTTTCCTTTCTTTCTTTAAGTCTTTGACATTGTATGATTGAGTATCTTGTCATTGTTGTTGCATATCTAACATAGGCATGTGTCTCCTTGTGCCTTCGTTGGTTTTCCATGAGATCTTAGATCTTGGGGGCTTGATCATCCTCCTTGACCTTTGTCATCTTATCTTTCCAACAATTGTACAATTAGACCTCTCTTGATTGTCTACTTTAGTGTGAGTTTGATGCAAGGTCATCCTCTCACTAAAGTGGGGGCTAAATGTAGTGTAGAAAAATACACTCCTTTACATTTTCACACTTTGTTTGGGTCCCCTCAATTAAATTGGAATTAATTATGCCTTAATAAGCCCTATTTTACATTTACAAGCCTAATAAATTACATTTTCCAAAGGAGAAAGCCGAAAATAATTAATGCCAACACATAAGTAATTACCTTAAGCAATGTGTGTTCCAGGAATAGGGACTTGGGACCCATTCACCCATGGGCGAATGGGTCCTCCCTAGGTCTTTGGAACCTAATTTAAAATATTTTTTTGGTGGTATTTTAATGTTTCCGAATTTAAATTTCAATGTCGGCTTGTGATGTTTAATTTTCGAGAAATTAAGGATAGATACCTATAAATACAAGGTCTTTTTATCAAATCAAGTCTAAGAAAATATAAGGAAAAAATATCTAGCAAGAAGGAAACTTTCAAATGAGCAAAGATTATGATCAAGGGAATTCAAGAGAAAATTTATCAATGATTTATTGCAACAATCAAGATCTCAAGCATCATGTCAAAGTATTTTGCAATCATGCATGTTTTTGGAGCTAACATTGTGATGTAGGTTTCAAGATCAAAGTAAACATTCAAGTCAAGATTCAAGTATCAATATCAACATCCATTGAATCCATTTCATGCAAGATCAAGAACAAGATAAGTCCTCCAAAGGGTTTCAATTCAAGGTTTTGGTGAGTTGCAACATAGCAATTGTTCATTCATCATTCCTTTCATGTTTCGTTATTTTAATTCAAGGTTTAATTGCCAAAATGTGGTTTGACCAAGGCAAACCCCCATCCACCAAAAATAAACATTTTTTTCCCTCTTGTGTATGTGCAAGTTCATATGTTGAAGAAAAGTTGAAGATCTCAAAAGATCCATTTTGCAAAGTAGTATTTTTTGTCACCTTTGTTGTCAAGCCATGGAAACTTAGATCCCGAATTTATTTTCAGCTTTCCAACAATGGGATCTAGGGGAATCAGGAGTACAGACATAGGGCTTGAGGACTATAAAATCATATTTTAAACCTCTGCACAAAGACCCATTCGCCCATAGGCGAATGAGTCCCTGACAACCCTCTAAAACAAGCTTTTTGTGATAGGTACACAATATTCAGACCTTCTCAAATCTACCAAAACTTGGTTTTTTTTGTCTATGTTATGCTTTAAATTGAAGATCCAAGTGTTAGCTTGCATAATTGTGGTGATTTACTATTTTTAGTTTTTCTCCCAAAAGTGTTGTTCAAGTTGATACCCCATTCCTCAATCATAAGAAAACATGTAGATTCCCTCATTGAGTTGACTCACCTAAGGGTTGTAAGTCAATTCTTTGTGGGGATCTCATTTCCTAATGAAATAAAGGAAAATAGATCCATTATACCTCTATTTTCCCTATTTCAAATTGGTGAAACTATTTTTCTATGTTTCATTTTGGTGAACCCGATGTTATACAACAAAATTCTAAAATTTGGAGTCTATTTAAACCCTAGATCTAGGATTTGCATTACACTGCATTATTTTTCATCTCATTTAGGGTTTTAGGTTTGCATTTTACATCCTTTAAAATATGAAAAATTCAAAAAATTGCATGCATATTAAATTGATTTTGCATAATGCTTGCATATTAATGAAATTTTCATCATTCACATTCAAAAATTGAGTCAAAATTGCATTTTAAAAAGTGTCATATTGTTCATCATTTTTCATTCATTTCACTTGCATTTAGACAACAAAATATGGAAAAAACTGCTACAAAAACCACAATTTCTAACCAAGAATAAAGAACACAAATAATAACCTAGAAATTGCAGTTTTCATTTTTCAAACCCTGTACAAGGACCCATTCGCCCATGGGTGAATGATTCCTTGAGGGCTATCAAAACCATCTTTTATGGGTATTTTTGTGGTCTTCTTCACTTCCCAAATCTATTGGTAAACCACTATTTCAGTCTGTCAATTTTCAAGAATTTTTGTTTTATGCATTAGGTCTAATCATCCATTTAGTTTAGGCATTGCAAATTGAAAAAAAAATTGTTGCATTTTATATATATAGAACAATTATTACATCATTTTTTCATTACAAAAGTCTCTTGTTATCATACTTCATGTTCTATTTTCAGATCTTATTGAATACTCTAAGAAATTGTTGTTACAAGCATATGAATATGAAGTCATTTCTCCTCTTTTCTTATTTTTCATTGATCCCTCTCCTGTGTGTGAAACTAACTTAGTGAAATAGGATACAACCACAGACAATCATGACAATCAAGTTTTTTCTTCTTCCAATATCTCTCATAGTTGTGAAAAAAATATTTTGGTGTTAGAGGAACCCATCATTGAGAGCCATGAGAATCCTATTTGTTTCTCTTCTCCTACTTGGGAAGACATCATTGAACAAGAGGATGCCATCATTGATAAGCAAGAAAATCATAGTTGTTCTTTTCTAGATACCTCCCATAATTATGATGAAGATGTCTTAGAAGACTCAACCATTAGATGTCATGAAAATCTAGTTTTCTCCTCTCCTAAAAACTCTCCTACTAGGGAAAATATCATGGTTCAAGAGGATGATAGTATGGATACATGTCCTTCAAAAAATAGTAATACAACTTCCTTATATGAATATGATAAAATGACATCAGACTTCTCCTCACTAAAAGATCATCACAATAAGGATAAATCTTTTGAGGTTATGAACATTAGATCTCCCTTGAGTCCTCTAATTATTAGACCTCCTACAAGTCCTTTAATTATTGGACCTCCTAAGCCTCAACTTATCCTCTACCCACCCTCACATCAACCTCAAATTGAAAAAAAACCCATGCTTATCATAGAACCACCTAAAAATCAACCATTACACCTAGGAGATATCTTGAAATTTACAAGGCAAGTTTGTAGTAACAATGTTTCGAAGCAATCGAGTTACAATATTGTTGCTCACACATATAATACAAGGAACAATAGGCAACAAAAAACCACTCCCTTTTCATTAACATTGCCTCAACCTATCTTGCCTAGTGCTCCTTATTTTCCTTTACATAGCGGAAAGGAGTATGATCTTGTTGACCAACTTAAAAATACTCTTGCTAAGATATCCTTATGGGATCTTATTCAAGCCTCACCTAATTACCATAGTATGCTCCAAACGACTTTGCAACAAGTTATGGTTCCTCCTAGTGTAAACCCAAATGATGTAGCAGCCCTAATTCAAGGTATGAATTTGGTCAACTTAGACATTACCTTCCATCAAGATGAGTTACCTTCATTAGAAGTGCAAAAACAAAATGAGGCTTTCATGATAGTTGCATCATTAATAGGTTTGGCATAAATCGAACCCTTGTTTACAATGGCTTAGCCCTTAATGTGTGTAACATAACCCTTTTAGATAAGATTGGAATGGATAAGACCAAGATTGAACTTGATTCTTTATGCATTTGTGGGTTTGATAATGTAGGAAAACAACTACTTGGTGTGATCACATTACTTATTAAAGTTGGAAATGCCACATTGCAGACTCCTGTCCATGTTATGCCCCAATATCTTTCATATAATCTTCTTTGAGGAAGACCATGGATTCATGAAATGCATGTAGTGCCTTCAACTCTTCATCGTATAATGAAGTATGTATACAACAAAGTGTATACAATCAAGCTAACCCTTGCCCAAAAATATGTTTGCACATTAAGAAAGATAAGGAAAGTCCTTTGAAAACATTGATACCAACTTCAAAAATAGAACCTATGCAAGAGGAAGAAAAATAGAGGAATATTTAAAGAGTCACAAAGTTATTGGATGATGATTGGGGTTCATTGGATTTAACACCTACATCCATGGGAGAATACAATATTACACAAAAAAAAGGGAAAGAGAAAGAAACTAACATAATATCAACACAAGAGGGGTCATCAAAAGCATGCAAGTCCATAAATTTTAGAAAAGAAGAGGAAAACAACAATTACACATCCACATATGACAAGTGTGATCATGAGAAACCACCAAATCCAAAAGAAATGGAAAATATTTATGGAAGAGATTATGAGCTTTTGAAACAACTTGGTTATAGTGGAAAAGGATGTGGTGCTAGAGAACAAAGCATTCATGTCCCTATAGAGCCTAATATACAGGAATCAACTAGTGGTATTGGTTATTGTCCCTTGAAACAAACAAAAGCATCAAAAAAGCCTTCACTTAATATCAACACACTTAAAAAAGATTCTTCTAAGACAACTTTAACCTTGGTGCAACCTGAACTGATAGATACTACTTGTGGGAATGTCTCATTGGATATACATCAAATTGATAGTTTTCCTACTCATTATAATCAATAAGATTAGTTGTTGCTCCTTGTCATGTGGTAGTTGTAGTGTCATAGCATATTCACTACCATGCATGAGGGTATAAACTTGGCTAAATATGCAATCATATTTCATATTTGCAAGGAGCATCATATCATCATCCATTTTAGGCTCACCTTTTGTCCTTGGAGGGCAAGGGGTTAGATAGCCTTCTCTTAGTACAACACTTTTTGTTGTCCATTTGGCTATTTGTTCACTTTTCACATATGATGACCAAGATTGGGATGCAGATGACCTGCTATAGGTTGACTTGCATGTGCCCTACTAGTCTTCTCTTTGTGTTCTTTATGATTGTATGCGCATAATGTGATCCCCTCGTACTATGTTGCTTGTTGTTTCTTTATTTGTTTGTGAGCCTACTTTAGATGACCCTTGTCACTCTGTTGGTGCAAGGATACAAAGGAAGCAAATCCATTGTGACATTCTTCTATTTGTATCTACATTCTTCTATATGTCGTAACCTTTATCTTTTGTGTTGTGTTTTCCTTTTGGGGATGACGCAAGGCGTCAAGACATTTAGGTCTCTTCCATGTTGACCCAAAATCTTTTCTTTCTTTTCCCTCTTTATGTGGCATTCTTCTAGTTCTACAAGTATTTGGGGAATGATGATGTTTCTGAGCTCTATAATAACATTGTAGCAAAGACATACGCTAACCCCAAATTTGTGGATCCCTTATGTTTTGGGGGTTTCATTTGGGGGCAACCCCTTTTTCATGATGCAACTTTATTTGGAAACATATGCTTGACATAGGGTTTTCCAAATAAACTCTCATGTCTTCTTTATTGTTTTGATTAATAGGGAAAATAGGTTTTGAAGGGACCCGAAACCCTTTACATCAGATACAAAATGTTGCTCCAAAAAAAATTCAAAAGTCTACCAGCAGCAACCCAATAGCCAAAAAACCAACCACCACGGGTGCCAAACTAAAAGAAGACAATCAACAACCAGTGGCACCCACCAGCAAAACAACAAAAAAAACAATGGACAAAAGACAAACACCAAACATAAACAGAAAGAAACAAGAAACTAGTTAAGGCCACTCAGAGTTTTGGCCACCTCAATCTGCTGGTTTTTATGTTTCAACCATATCCAGTAATTCCTTTTTATGAACATCAAAAGGCTTTTTCCATTCAGTCAAACCTCTACCAATAGGTACCTTGTCATCATCCTTCACAGTTTTTTTACCCTTACCCTTAGCCATTTTCTCTTTCTCCATGATCTCCGAGAAGAAAACCCGATCTTCTCTGAGCTACCCAATTTTCTTAAAGAGAATTTCCAAGGCTTTTACACTATTCTTAACCAAGGTATGGCTTACCTGCAACAATTTTTTGATATCCCCATTAATACCAGCAACCTTGGCCTCAAGGGCCTGCATTCTATCCTCCCACAATGCCTTGAAATCATTAAACGAACCTTCCAGTTCCACCATTCTATCAATGAGGATGTCAGACACAGAGGCCTTCTGAACATTATGCATATTTGCCTTTAAGCCTCTTATTTTAATATTAATTGTATTGAATTCTTGCAAAGTCCATTTGGCCAATTTGAAGGTGCTCGTAGCCCTAGCCCTCGCCATGTCCAGCAAGCCAAACATAGAAGTATCATCCTCATCCAAGTACAAAAAATCCTCTGAAAGAGGATCAATGTTCAAGGGCGGATTAACATTTTTCTTCTCCTCCCCCTCCACATTCAGATCCCCAACCTCTTTCGCAAGAGACACCTTCAGCATGTCATGAACTGGAGAATCCTCCACAGTCACCGTTTTATCCACAAAAACCTTACCTTCCTCTACCTCCTTAGGGATTGTGGTCGTAACTCCAGAAGCCTTCTTCTTCAAATTGGCCAATCTCTTTGATAGTATTCTCGGTTTCTCAACCGACCCAACATTAACTTGGGCCCCAACCTCAATAGCCTTAGCAACAACACCTTTACCAACAACCACTTCCACAGCCTTGGGAGAGGACCCATCCGACCCAACCTCCATATAATCACTCCCAGAAGAGGCCAGCCTCTTAGGAGCCTGGTTACTCTTAGAACCCACCACCTTCCTTTTCTTGGAAGCGGAAGCCACAGCCACAAGGCAAACATCTTCCTCATCCTCATCCCAGTCCTCTTCCTCCTCCGACGAGGATTTCAACTCCGACATCCCTGATAAATCACTAAAAAACCTCTTCCTTGCCTTTGATGGCCTAAACTGGGGTTAGAGATTGGACATGCTCTGTAATAAGCAAAATAAGCCCTTCATGGAGGACAGGGGCTCTCCTATTCTTCAGATGAGCATACACTAAGGATTCCAAGAAAGATAAAAGGAAGAAGGGAAATGAAATAAACAAACCATGCCTAAAGTGATTCGGGAGAGTGAAATGGTGCCCAAGAAGAGCCTTAAATCTCCCTTCCAGTGTCACGTATCTCATCATCACCTCCGCAACCCTAGCCCATATTTTCTTGAGGGAGCTCCTAGCATAGCCCTAGCTCTCCAACTTGACCAAATTCTTCTGCTCATCATCCTTAAAAAACTAGGTCATCGCTTCTTAATTACTCTTTTTGTCTTTGAAAAATTTCCTTCCCATAGTCGGCATGCCAGTAACGGTGGAAATAAGGTCTTCATTCACCTCCACCTCCATCCCTTTCAACACTAGCTTGTGGTTATGCCAAAGCGAGACAAACTTGGCTGAGGCATTAGGGTCATGACCGTGTAATCTTTCCAAAAATGGAGTGAAATTGCCATGACGAAGAATGTTCCAGAGCTTCTTCTTCTCTGAATATCACCGCATGAATGTGGCTCAACTCGGCTTCTATCACCACCCATTGTAGCCCAAACAGAACACACAAAGCCTTGGTGAAAGCTACCCAGACAAAAGTGAAAAACACATAAAACACCCTAAAAGCGTGCCAGATGGGAAGAAGTACAAGGCCATAAAATCCACAACAACTTATCCGAAGCCATCATTTCTTAAAATATTTCTAGCATCCTTGAGAATGATCAACCCTTCCTCCCACAAGTGAAATTCACTAAGGCTGACAACCAAATTGGCAAAAAAATTGGCAAGAGAGTTTCCTTCCTGATAAATGTGAGAGACGCGGGTCTCTTCACGAGATTGCAACATCATTACTGTATCCTTTATTAGTTGATCCACGTTCCAACTCGGGGGAAGAGTACCACACAAGTAGTTTATGATATTCATAGAATCACCTTCCACTTTATTGTTTATCATTTATCATTTTCTACTTTAAAGTAATTGCTCACAGCATGGTGTTTAGTAATTTCTTTAAATTGGGGGCATACATTAGCATTATCGTTTTGACATTTTTTACTATAACTCATGTTTCTTAGTGCGGTCTTCTTGATTCATGCGACGTTTCTTCTTCTTGGTGACATTGGGATTGATGTCCTTCAAGAGTGCAACCTTTCTTAGCATATGACATTTCTCTTAGTTGTAATGCTACGACTTGCATTCCCTAAGTTGTGAACCTTTTATCCTTCGAATTGTCCTCTCTTGGTGGTGATGCCAAGCGCAATGTTCCCTAAGGTGAGACCTTACATGCATTAAGCAAAAACCCTTTGAACATGCCTCATCCTATTTGCATTTTTTTCATGAGTTCCTAGAACAATGAAGCTTGCTAGCCTTGTGAAGCTCAAAGTTGTCCTTTTTCATGGCTACAAAGAATAACACACCTTGCTTGCCAGCGGAGCCGTTTTTATTCATGAGAATCTAGCATAATGCAACTTGCTAGCCTTATGAAGCTTGAAGTTTATATTGTGTGGCACCTTGTCAAATTTATTAAGAGGTATAACTCTCGTATGGTTAATACAATGGGAGCCTAATGACTCTCTCATTAGCCACTTTCTGAGGCTCACCTAGTGGACAACGAATTTCACTAGCCCTTGTGAGTGCATTTTGTTTGCATGGTAGACAATAAGTTTCCACTTGTAAACATTTTTTGACAAACAACTAAGGCTTGATCAATATCCAGATGGACAAATAGTCGAGGCTTGATCCACCCCTTTTCCTTTCTTTCTTTAAGTCTTTGACATTGTATGATTGAGTATCTTGTCATTGTTGTTGCATATCAAACATAGGCATGTGTCTCCTCGTGTCTTTGTTGGTTTTCCATGAAATCTTAGATCTTTGGGGCTTGATCATCCTCCTTGACCTTTGTCATCTTATCTTTCCAACAGTTATACAATTAGACCTTTCTTGATTGTCTACTTTAGTGTGAGTTTGATGTAAGGTCATCCTCTCACTAAAGTGGGGGCTAAATGTAGTGTAGAAAAATGTACTCATTTACATTTTCACACTTTTTTTGGGTCTAGTAAATTAAATTGGACTTAATTGTGCCTTAATAAGCCCTATTTTACAGCTACAAGCCTAATAAATTACATTTTTTGAAGGGGAAACCCGATGAAAATTAATGCCAACACATAAGCAATTACCTTGAACAATGTGTGTTCCAGGAATAGAGACCTAGGACCCATTTTCCCATGGGTGAATGGGTCCTCCCCAGGCCTTTGGAACCTAATTTAAAATATGTTTTTGGCGGTATTTTGATGTCCCCGAATTCAAATTTCAGTGTTGGCTTGTGATGTTTAATTTTTAGGAAATTAAGGATAGATACCTATAAATACAAGGTCTTTTTATCAAATCAAGTCTAAGAAAATCTAAGGAAAAATTATCTAGCAAGAAGGCAACTTTCACAAGAGAAAATATTATGATCAAGGGCATTCAAGAGAAGATTTATCAGTGATTTATTGTAGCAATCAAGATCTCAAGAATCATGTCAAAGTCTTTTTTATTCATGCATGTTCTTGGAGCTAACATTGTGATGCAGGTTTGAAGATCATTGTCAAGATTCAAGTATCAAGATCCACATCCTTTAATTCATTTCATGCAAGATCAAGATCAATATTTCAGTCATCTAAAGGGTTTCAAATCAAGGTTGGTGAGTTGCAACATAGAAATTGTTCATTCGCCATTCCTTTCATGTTTCATTATTTCAATTCAAGGTTTAATTACCAAAACGAGGTTTGACCAAGGCAAACCCCCATCCACTAAAAACAAACAACTTTTTTCACTTGTGTATGTGTAGGTACATAAGTTGAAGAAAATTTGAAGATCTCAAAAGAGCCATTTTGCAAAGTTACATTTGTTGTCACCTTTATTGTCAAGCCACATAAACTCAAATCTCAAATTTATTTCCAAATTTCCGAAAGTGGGATCTAGGGGAATCAGGAATGCAGACATAGGGCTCGAGGACTGTAAAATAAAATTTTAAACCTCTGCACAAAGACCCATTCACCCATAGATGAATGAGTCCCTGAAAACCCTCTGAAACAAGTTTTTTGTGACAGGTACACAATATTTAGACCTTCTCAGATCTACCAAAACTTTGTTGTTTCTATTTGTGTTATGCTTTAAATTGAAAATCCAAGTGTTAGCTTGCATAATTGTAGTGATTTACTATTTTTTAGTTTTCTCCCAAAAGTGTTGTTCACGTTTATACACCCATCCTCAATCATAATGAAACCTATAGATTCCCTCATTGAGTTGAATCACCTAAGGGTTGTAAGTTTATTCTTCGTAGGGATCTCATTTCCTAATGAAATAAAGGAAAATAGATCCATTATACCCCCATTTTCCCCACTTCAAATTGGTGAACCTATTTTTCTATGTTTTAGTATGTAAAAGACCAATTTATTAGTCACATTCCCATTGGAAGCAATAATATTCCTTAACCTATAGCTAATAAATGCATCGACTCTAGCCAACCATAGTATTCCTAGGATAATGGGATAGCCTCTTAAGTTATCCTTTGGTTGTAGGACCATGAAAGTAGCCAAATACTCCCATGAATCAAGGATTATGACCAAGTATTTGATCACTCCTTCAGGTTTAATATTTGATTGGTCTACTAGTTATAGCTATATGAGAGTATGGCAAAGATTGATAAGTTGTAAGGATTGCATAGTTTCTTTGGTCATAATATTTATGGCTACTCCCAAGTCAATCAAGATGTTTCATATGAGAGTACCATTAATATGGACATACATGACTAGAATTCCTAGATCAACATACATATAAGTGCAACATTTCTAAGCATGATGTTAGCAAGTTGTCCAATAACTTGAATAGTTTTTTTGTCATTTCATTTTTTCCCTAGCTTCTTAAGGAAAAAATATCCAATAGTATTAGTATATACGAGGACATACTTGATTACCTATAATAAGGGAATTTTGGAACATACAAAACAAACTCCTACATAATCATAATTAGGTTTAAATTGTTTTTTTTGTGTAGTTAACGCCTTGAGAAATGGAAGGTTATGGGTTGTGATTTCAGTTTTAAATGGGCCTAGATCAAGGCTCAGTGAATTATTGAACTATTGTAGTTATTTTTAATGGTTATATTTTCCATTCAAAGCTTTGTGATTATTGGGGTGCTAGGTTTGGAAAGTACCTTTCCTAATAAAAGTTGCACATCACTCACCTCAACTACATAGGTTGGGTATTAATATATTTCAATATTGTATGTCAACTATACTAAATTATTATTTGGTTTAGGTGCAAGTTGGGAGTTTATTTGGGTGGCTCTAGGTGGATTAGGATTATAAATATTTGGCATAATAACTAGCTAGTGTTGTAGAGGTTATGGTTATTGTAGAGATTGCAATTGCTATTGGAAGCCAATGTTAGGGTTGAACCATGTGTTATGTAGTTCTTTCTACCCTTGATTATGGAATTTTTATTAGTATGGATTTTGTTTTCATGCTCCTTGTTGGGATGTCGAATTATGGCATTGGGTTTTACCAAGCTTGTGGTGGTATATAGTTTAATGGTGACTTGTTCTAGTTTCTAGAATTTTTAAATAAATTAAAAAATATAGAATTAAAGGACATTAGCCAACCAAATAACTTTTTTTGAAACAACAACAACAAAGATGTGACATGTCACACTTGTACAACATCATACACACAAGTGGTGTATGAATCACAATGACACAAGCAAACTAACCATATGAATGACCTCACTATTTCTACAAGTAAGGTGGCACTAGCAAAAGACTTACCAATCACAAGATGAAGCCACCATAATGAACCTACAAGAGAGGAAAACAACACCCAAATGACGATCGAGACTAACTCATGGCCATGTTCTCTCACAACCCAACATAAGGCCAGTCTTATGAAATCCTCAAAATATTACCCATCCAAATACACACTTAGAAACTTATAAAATCCACAAAAACCCACACAAATGTTGGAATGACTAGGAGCTAACACACCTCTACTAGATGATGAAACCATCAATTTTTAAAACAAGGAGTAGGATGAGAGAACGTTTACCTCCAATCCACTAAAAACAACCTTAAACAAATCTAAGATATAAGGGGAAAACTTCATAGGAGGCTTCCTTACTAGGAGGTACAAACCTCCCACCAAAAGGAATGATGACATGTTGCTCCAAATCAACAGCATGCTTCCCCATGCAAAGAGGTGCTAAAACTCCCCAAGTTTGACAATTTTCAACAAAATTAAAATATGAGGAGACTCACTAAACTAGGGGAAATAACTTTCATATACAAATTTTCCTCGAGAAGTGGTTAGAAGACCCAATAAATGATAGAAACAAGGCGCTAGAGGACACTATGACCTAGGAAGGACACTAGCATGAGTGCACAAGTTTCTAGGCCTAGCAATGTAGTCCTAGTCTAGTGTTGGGGTCCTATTTTTGGACTAGATTCCCAACTAGGCATTGTATTACTCGCTCTAGCTATAGTGTCCTAACTAGTGAGCAAACATAATCTTAGTTTTGGTCCTCAAGACATGCTTGATGCTCAGAGACCACTAGGGAATAACTAAAATGCAAAATAGACAAAAAAAATAAAAAATAAAAATTGGGAACCAAAAAGGTCCTAGACACTTGATCTCACCTTATACTAGCCCACGAAGGAGATAAATCCTAAGGGCTGAAGAGATAATAGGAGACCCCAAGGAAATGACATAAGGGGTAAAGGGGAAATATTTCCTACACCTCTTGACCCCACCAAGACCACTTGGAGAACCCCAAATAGCCCCTCAACAAGGTGGTTCTCACCAACACACTAAGCACACAAGAGAGCTAAATGCTTCAAAGATCAAATAACATATTTTCTAAATTTGCATTTAATTTTAAACCCACTTCAAAGTTTTCTCCATATTATTTTTTGTAGACACTTAAAATATATTGATTGATCTCGTGCACTTGATCCTGATTAATTAACATCATTTCGTCCTGAATCACCTCTTCAGCTTATCATCACTATTCGTCCCTTAATTAAATAAATAATCATTTATCTAATTAAGTCATCATCTCATGTTAATTAAATAAATCAATTTTATTTAATTAATTATGTAATCCCCCTTTTAATTAAATAATCTATTTTATTTAATTAAATCTCTAAAGTCATTCTATTAAATTAAATCAATCTTTGTTTAATTTAATCCAACATCATCCATCTTTAGTTAAATAAACCAAAATATTTATTTAATTAAATCTAAATCATTATTCCTCTCTTTTTTCTTTAAACTAATCCAAAAATCTAAGTCAAAAGTCAAAATCATCTAATCTCCTATTAGATTAATAAAATCTTGATTAATTTAATCCTAATCACTCCAATCCTCTAGATTTTGCAACTTGCACAATTAAATCATTTATTAGATTTAATAATTCTCTATTTGCTTTCAAAATGGCATCAAAAAGGGAATATTCCTCCAAATTTTAAATCTCCCCCCAAAATGACTTGTCCATCCAACAAAGCATTTAAAGCTCTTACATTGTCTCTCACATGTCTCCCACTTGGCATTTAACTCATCTTTCATCCCCCCTAAACATGTCATTTCATCAAATTCAAATTTCAAACTTGTAAATTGATCAAAACTTGCACATCTTTCATCCATTCACATGTTGACAAGTGGCATCTTTCCATTGGTTGATTTTTAGTCCCACGCTACTCCATTTTGGGCATTTCTCCATCTTATCATTCTATAAATAAACGACTTCATTCCTCATTTGATCATCCACAATTTGAGCAAACTTACTATACTCAAATCCATTCTCAAGCATAGCAATTTTCATCAATTTTCATCAAGTCTTAGCTAGGTTATGCAGGTTTTTCATCATGGGGCTCCATTGAAGCAATCACCACAAGCATTCATCCTTCATCAATCATCTTCATCACCATTGCATCATTGGAGTTGGGAAAGGGCTAATTTTCACATCAAATTGGCACCAATTCCCCCATGGGATCAAGAGTTTGCATTGCTTTCAATAGGATTTAGCTTAGTTTCTCGTTCTTTCATTTTATTCTTGTTTTCTTTCCTATTTTGAGCTTTGCTAATGGATTTCATGGGGAATCCTTGTTCTTACTTGCATATGATCTTCAAATGTGTTCCTTTATTATGTTTTGCAGGTATTTGGATTGGGGTTCATACATTTTTTAAACCAACATTACAATGGTATCAAGAGCATAAAAGATACCACACATGCTTGTTGTCTCTGATCTCTAACTTACTCCTCTTCTCACCTCCTTCATCCAATCGTAACAACCCTTAAGATGGTCAATCGTATTAGCCTATGGGCCACCCACCATGCATAATACCATGCTATAGTCCCAACATTTGGCACATCAATAAGAAGATCCCAGTTCACTAGTACTAGAGACTCAAAATCTAATATGGTTGTATCTAGATCCATTGTTGGAACCTAATATGCAACCTCCCGCTGTGTATGTACAAATATGGCCTCATGAATCAACTCTCTTTGAGCCAACCCAAATTGTCATCACACCCACTCTAGCATGTACCTCTCAATAATGTGTGTTTATATTCCCAACAAGATAACATGGTTGTTGACAATATTCCAAATGCTCAACATCATCTAACCAAACCTCACATTGATGCCATGGTCTCCATATACTAAATCCAACTCATCCAACACTTGTTGCCAGTATGATAAATCTCCCAGTCACTGATGATTCAACACACTAACATATAGATATACAAATGGTAACCCAATCCCCCTGGACCTGTATGTAATAGGTTGTCATTACAATGTTCTCCCATACCCATACGTACAATAATGTCACACCACATGCTAAGCTTGACTCATATTGATACACTACCTGATGCATGCCATGATATAGGTGAGCCAAGATGCATGGTCCCCAACTATAAACAACACCCTCATTGATCATCCACTCTAGAACCTAGCCCCAACCAACTGAGAAATCCCTATATTTCTAGTCAAGAACTAGTATCCCTCTAATCACCCCTACTAGTACTATTGGAAATGCATCAAACCTCGCCATGGCCCACCACAAGTCTATAAACCCATCATCTATTCCCAGATCAACTATCAAGAATAATCTCGCCAATACACTCTCCCCTATATACATATCATATACAAATCTCACCATGATCATAATACATAATATCCTCCAAACATCCTCCAAAGTGATGGCGATATCGTCAGTAGGAAGAATGAATGCATTGTAATTTTTATGCCACCACTTTGCTAATATCATCATCATGGCTCAACGTGCTCTAATCTCGAGCATGTATGTGATATTCGATAACCCATTGCTCCTAGAAACTCATGCTCTACCTCTGTCAAATCGACCCTAAGTGACATCATGGGAGGATGACGCTCCCAAGAAATGATTGTCTCTAACACCACCTGCAACAATAACACAAATATCATCAATCATTTTCTAAAAATCCATAAGACCCATTTTTTAATAAATACACCAATTACCTATCATTTATGACCCAAATTTTTAATTGCATCAAACCCCTAATCATATGCAACCCAAATTTTTAATTGCACCAATACTCCAATCATTTAGAACTCAAACTTTCATTTGTGTATTTTAATTATCATTTGTGCAACTTTATAATAAAAGCGCCTATCTATCCAACAAATGTACCATTTCATCAAAAGCACCAAACTACTATTCATTTATGAATCAAAACATCAAATGCGCCATTCCATGAATCAAAAGTGCAGTTACACATCATTAACACCATAATATTCTTCAAATGCACCAAATTAACCTAGTTGTGCATTTGATTCCACCTACTTCTAGCCGCCAGAAATGCATCTAAAACTACCTCTAGGGAACAAAAAGTTAGACACATATCAGTGTGGGTGACCTGAGTGGTCACCAGTAAACTTGTACACACTTTTCTCGATGATTCACCACTAAAATTCCCACCATATTTGCAATTACTTTGCGCTCTGGAGGCTTTGAATCTATAACTAGGGAGAGTGCAAATGAATAGAAATGAACCCTCATACACCTATTTATAGTCTCCACAACCCTAATTTTCACACCTACACCTTAAATTTTCACCATATCCTTCATCCCATCACCTTTATCCCTATCTTTCCTTCATTCAACTTCGTTTTTCATCTTTGGACCACTAGACCTAGCCTATCCTTCCTATTGACAATTCATCTAGAATTTTTTTTCCATTTGATCTCTTAAGGGGGCATCCTATCTCCATCCCTTGATCCACTATGGCACATTCACATTAGGGCATATTGAGGCATGTCAATAGCCAAATTTTTCATACCAACATTAATTCTTTGAAACGCCACATTAAATGCATTGTCTCAAAGAGGGGCAAAATTTAAACACCTAAAAATGACTAACGCATTCCCGTCTCACCACCACATCATTTTTCATCAATTTCTCTGTCAATGTTAATTAAATAATTTTTATTTCTTTAACTAATTCATCAAATTCTCTTCTTCACATTAATTAAATAATTTTTAATTAATTCACTGATTTAATTCTTTTCATCCACATTAATTAAATAATTTTTTAATTATTTAATTAATTCACCAATTTTATTCTTTTCGTCCATATTAATTAAATAATTTATAATTTAATTAATTCACCAATTTAATTATTTTCATCTGCATTAATTAAATATTTTTTAATTAATTAATTAAATCCATTCATTTAATTATTCTCATCCATATTAAAATGTTTTTAATTATTTAATTTATTCATCCATTATTTCTTCTTATCCACTATAATTAAATAATTTTAATTATTTAATTAGCTAAAATTTTCTCTATAATTAAATAGATTAATAAAATTCATTTAATTGATTTTTTTCTAAATAAATAAAATGATCATTTTATTTATTTTATATTCTTCTCGTCGTGAACATGAGTTAAATAATTTTATTTATTTAATTCTAATAATATCATCTCATCTCCTCATGCACATGAATTAAATAAGTTTATTTGTTTAATTCTAATAATGTATTCCCATGCAAATCTACTAAATCAGTTCACTCAAAGTTTCTCTCAATCCCACTCATCCATGCAACCAATTAACTCACCAATTAAGCTATTCACAAGGACACATGTCACATGCACATTCCTCATGTATTCACAATTAACCTCATTCATTGATTCCTCTAATAATTCTTCACCATTGATTGATGTCATGAGAAAGTTATAAAACTACCATCTTCCAAGCTACTGAGGATACACAATTTTGAGAAAATATAGGCTATCATTTTGTTTTAAAATCATCCAATCCATTTGCAATCAAAGGTTATGCTAGTAGAAAAATCAATCCACATATCAAATCAATGTCCAATACCAATAGAGCAACATGAGGCTTTGTAGTAGTTTGTTTCATTTGATTCATTACCCTCATGCTCTATTGCAAGTGATTATCAAGTATGAAATAGGTACTTTCATAGTGTATTGTCCTTGTTTTTCATATTTCATGTTTCATCATCCACAATTATAAGTACATGGAAACATGATTTTGAATACCTTATGGATGAGATCACCTAGTGATGTAAGGAATAAGACAACTTCCCCTAGCCACAAGTAGTGAAGCATCCATCAAAGTAGAGCTTATATTTAGGTGATTCTTTGAGAGATAAAATAGATTCATGTGGAAATTCAATGGTTAATGGTTGAGTGTCCATTAACAGGGCATTGACCAACTAATATAATATTATCCATATTTTTTATTGGTTTTTTATCAACATAATCAATATCAAACTCACTAAGAATAATAACCCACTTAGTAATTTATTCTATTTGAAATTATTTGGGTAAAGGGTACCTTAGAGGATCAATTTTTACAATAAAATCAATTTGATGATTGAGCTTATAATGCCTTAGATTTTGGGATGTAAAGATAATTACCAAGCATCCCTCTCCATAATGTTATGATTAATCTAATATCCTACCA
Organism: Sequoia sempervirens; assembly: GCA_007258455.2. Lineage (NCBI taxonomy): Eukaryota > Viridiplantae > Streptophyta > Pinopsida > Cupressales > Cupressaceae > Sequoia > Sequoia sempervirens. The sequence goes on from VDFB02000017.1 coordinate 270,310,859, forward strand.
AGGTCCTAATTATATAATAGATAGCTCTTTCCCATCCATGTTCATCATGTTGCATTAGAATGGATCCCAAAGTAGTGAAGGTTTTTTTTGCTACTAGGGCCACAAGAACAAGAGGATTGGTGACTTGTATCACTTAGTCTAATCAAATCATGTTGGCACAACTCAACTATATGATAGCTTATATTTTTCCTTACAAGATGTACGAATAGTTAGCATTTATCTACAAGTTGAGTAACAAATTTACATATATCCTAGAGCTTTCCTTGAAGACTACAAAGTTTCTTGAGGTTCTATGGTAGAGGAATTTCTATGATTTCTTTGACTTTGGAAAGATCCACTTCTTTACCCCTTTGGAGATGATGAAGGCTAATATTTTTCTTGAAATTACACCAAACACACACTTTTTAGGATTAAGATAGACCTTATATTCCCTAGGTCTTTAAAAGATGCATTCTACTATTTTTAGATGATTTAATATTGTTTATAACTTTCCTAATAAATCATCTAAATAATATTCATTAGTATCATAAAGCATATCATGAAACAGTATTGTCATTTTTCATTGACAGGTAGGTTTGATATACTTCAAGCCAAAAGGCATGAATCTATAGTATAATGTTCCTCAAGAAGTAATATAAGCTATTTTGTGTCAGTCCTAAGGTGTAATTTGAATTTGTTTGTAGCTAAAAAATCCATCCGTGGGTGACAAAATTTCATATCCTACTAGATTGACTATCATGTCAATATTAAGCAAGGGGAAATCATCTTTTGGGCATGCCTTGTTAAGTTCATGGAAGCTCGTGTAGATAGACAACTTTGGGTTTCTTGCTCACAAGAATAATATTTGAGATTTAGTTTGAGATCTCAAATGATTGAATGAAATAAACCTCAAGACTATTTTTAGCTCTTCTTTAACAAGGAGAGCTATCATGGGATCTAATTTTCTCAACTTTCATTTCATCGACCTTTAGGATTAGGATGCACAACAAGATTATGAACCACTAGTGATGGGTCTAACCTAGGCATGTCAACATATGACTAGGAAAATATGTCTGTAGAATCCTTGTGTATGGTAGTGATAATCTCCTTCTCTTTAGGACCAAATTCAATGTGATTTGTGTGATCTTTTGATTTTCTTTTTTGCCTATGTTGACTTCCACAACTTCTTTAACTAAGGATGGAGATCTATCTTATAATTGCGTAGGTGCAAGGGGAAGTTTAAACTCATAATTTCTTAGATCCTCAAAGGGGATTTCACCGATGGACATGTCTTTATTTTCTTGATTTTTTATTTTTTCTTTATATATTTTTTTGTTGTTTTTGCTTTAATTGAGTATTTTTTACTAAGGATCACTTTCTATTCCCCAAGTTAGGTAAATGCATTGAGGTTTATTTTTAAACCTTTCTTGTGAACTATTGGTGAAATATTATCTCAAATTCCCATAAAATTTGCAAGTGCCTCATCATTTTCAAATGTGTCCAATGTTACTTGACCTTATTGGTTCCAATCTATAAGGTTAGGATATTTAAGGTCAAAGTCAATAGTAAGGATGGAGGTTTGATAAAAAAAAAATGGTGGTAGAAAGATCTTCATATGGGTCATAGATGGACTTTATTTTTATTTTTTCAATGTCAAAAGAAGCATTCGTGGCAAGTACAATTTCTTAAATTTTATTGTCAAATTGCTCATCATAGGGTGAGTATCCTAAACCCCTAGTTGTTACATTCTCCTATACATGTATAGGTTCAATAATTCCTTGCTCATGGAGTCTAAATCATTTTCCATTATATTTCATGTTCTTACATATCCTATTTTCTATCAAAACATGATACTAATTTATCATCATCATGGAGTTAGGAACTATTTGGGTCTTCAACCCTTTCATATACAAGGAAACCAGTCATATAAAGTTAGTAGAACTAAACTAAACTAAAAAAAATCTTCTTTTGATTCATGTTAGGATTACCATGAGAATGAGAAGAGAGAAAAATTTCCTATGCAAAAGGCATCTTATACCTTATATTCTCCACATTATTTCTTAATAATTTTTTGTGGATTGGTTGATGTGGACACAAGATTAGTATGATATATGAAGGATGATGAGTGTTTGGGCTTAATATTTGGGGCTCCTTTAGTAGTATGGAAATGATTATATTTTTGATATCATCATTCTAATATTTTATATTATTAAAAAGGTTGAGGATCAATGAGGATAGGTGCTTCTATTTTTGAGTGAGGAAAATTTATACATTAATAGAAAGTGGATGGACAACTTGTATTGCATGGATCCAAGGATGACCCAAGATGATTTTATATGGGAGATTAAGATCAATGACATGCAATATTTTTTGTTGAACAAATGGCCCAACTTAAGTTGGTAGAGTTACTGTACCAGCTAAATCACGTTCTACATTGACATGATACTTAATAGTGATAGTGTGGATCCAATGAATTTTCTAAAAATCCTATATGATGTATCAAATTTATACTATAAATATTTAAACCTAATCTATTATCTACCATCACTCTCATTTTTTATGCTTAGCAACAAAGAATTCAATGTATAGAGAAGGTTATGAAATGGACATAAGGGTGTTATGTCTCTTTGACTAAATCAAATATTATGGTTTGATGGTAGGTGGCCTACAAAAGGTTGGATTGAGAGGGTCCACTATTTTTGTGGGACTCTCAAATCTTGCAAGACCCTAGATAACATGTCCTTATGAATACTAGATATTTTAAGGAGTTCCATGATTGAGATTTGAACCAAAATTTCCCAAGTTGTTCAATAAGGTTTTATTGGCCTTTGGGAGTAGGTAAAGGAGGCCATTGAATGGCAATTTTACTACATCGTAGCAAAATAATTAGTGGATTTTATTTTTATGGTAGCTATATGGTTGTGAGAGTGTCAAGTATAACCAAATATAGAATCATATGAGTAATACATTTTATTATGATCTGGATATTATTGGCATGGTTCTTTTGGCCATGATTAGGTGATGAACACATTTGGTCATGCTTTAAAAAAGGGTATTGATAGATCCATAATTATTTATTTAGTGATGTTGATGCATCTCCCTCTATTTCAATATCTTTGTTGTCAATAATGTCTTGGATATGGTGCTTCCAATTTAATGTACCTATTAGTAGAATGATCCTTGATTTTGTGGTATTCAGAATATTCATTTTTTCTATACCAAGTAGGTTTAGGTTCATTTTTTTCAAAATTATTGGTTTGTAGAAATATAACATTTCTTTGACCAATATGTGGAAGACCACTCCTAGTGGTTACCCTAAGGATGTGTATTACCTACATATTGTTTATATTGGGAGTCATTTAGATGTTTTGAACATGTCTCAAGTTAGAGATTCTATCATCAAATACATTTTTATTTTTTTCTAAAGAATTTGGGTTTATTGGCTTGGTTTTGATCTTTAAAGAATTTGGGTTTATTTAATTGGTTTTGATATTTATAAAATATTTCTCAGAAGTTTATCAATAAGGGCCTTTTTGATTCACATATATTTTTTAGTGGTTTCATTGAAAGTGGTAATGTGATGCACTTGTAAATGGAATGCCACTTATTAGTTTAATTTGGTGATGAATAAATGGACAAATTATTTTTTGGGCATAGGCTATGGAAATCTACTTGCTAGGGTTCTCATCATTGTAAGAGAAAGAATATTTTCCCATTTCATTATTTTGAATTATATATATCCATCATGTTTAGTTCATGTTCTACATTGTAAAAAAAAATCACAAACTTCTCCACTAAGTCAATGAATGTGGTAATCGATCATTTGGGGAGGTGTAAGAACCATTCTAATGCTTACCCTCCCAAACTCTAGGGGAATAGCCTAATAAATTATCTACATAATTATAGGAAATCTCTTGGAATTTGATGTAAAATTATTTCATGTGGTCTCTTGGATCTTCCTTTCCTTTGTATTTATCAAACTTGGGCATCTCAAAATAAGGAGGAAAGGGAATTTGTGATATTGTCTTATCAAATGAGTATGGACATAACTAAAATTTACATGCCTTATGTTGACTTTATGTCCATATTTATAAACCATTTATAACATCCTTCATGGCTTGTCACTCTGAATCAAATGGTGTGCCTTGAGGGGGTGTTGGCAATGTGAGGAAATTGGTTGCTTATGGTTGATAATTTTGATTACTTGGGTTCCTTTGATTTTTTTGTTTGGGTTATTTTGATTACTTGGATTGAATTGGTTATTTAGAGTATTTTAATTTTGGTGATATGTTTGATTATTTGGGTTGCTTTGCTTTTTTTGGGGGGTGTTTTGAATTCTTGGATTTCTTGGTTGTTTAGATTATTTATATTTTGGCGATATGTTTGATTATCTGGGTTGCATTTGTTTTTTATATTAGGTTGTTTTGATTGCTTGAAGGAGGTTGATTGTCTAGATTGGATTGGTTTAAAATAACATTGTAGGTGTTGGAGGATTTACTTTGTTTTGAGTGAAAGGAGATCATGGTGTGAGTTTTTCCTTTAATTGATGAAAGACACTTTTGATTTATTATTTGGTCATTTTCTTTGATTAACATTATTTTGGTCCATGTAATTATGATCTTTGTTTTGGTATACATGGTTTTGGATAATATAAATAAATTATCATGGTTTTGGGTTGGGATTTCATGACATGATATTTTTAATGTTATTAAGGTTGTAGTCTAAAGGTAATTTAGCTCATGATTAAATAAGGTATTGTTGTCCCTAATTTTTGACTTGCTAAAAATTGGGATAACCTATTAAAATTTTGATAAAATTTGAAGATTTTCTCTGCTAAGGCACGTTTTACAAGGTGAAAAGGTTAGAAAACTTCAATTTTAGGTCTATAGTCCTTTGGGTTAGCACTTTTCACTCACCCTCGTCCATTTTCGTGAAATTCTGAGTCATTTTTAGTGTGTTTTTGGTCAATTTCGGGTTTTTGGGGCATCACTGCAAGTAGGGGTTTTGGTTTCTTATTACAAGTTACTTTTTGTTTTAATTTCAAGTGATAGGAGCTTTTTGCTCTTATTACAAGTTACTTTTTGTTTTAATTTCAAGTTGTAGGAACTTTTTATATAACTTACAAGTTGTAGGAACTTTTTGTTCACTTTACAAGTTACTTTTTCAAAAGTTACTTGCAATGACTTGAAAAAGTTCTGATTTCACTTAAAGTTACTTGCAATGACTTGAAAAAGTTTCGATTTCACTTAAAGTTACTTGCAATGACTTGAAAAAAGTTTTGATTTCACTTAAAGTTACTTGCAATGACTTGAAAAAGTTTCGATTTCACTTAAAGTCACTTGCAATGACTTAAAAAAGTTCCTATTTGAGTCAAGTCACTTGTAATGACTCCAAAAAGCTCCGATTTCATGAAAATTAACTTGTAAAGTGCCTTGAAAAGCCCGATTTGATTTTTTAAGCTTGCAATGAGTATCAAAAAACCCGATTTGCAAGTATAGGGCATTTTAAAAGTTATTTGTTATTTTTAACTTGCAATGAGCATCAAAAAACCTGAAATTAGTTTTGCAAGTGTTTTTGTGAATTTTGTAGCTTGCTCTTGCTCATATGTACCCCAATTGAAGAGATTTTTGGTATGAAGAACACTTGGGAAGGTCTGCAACTTTATTAAATCCCCCATTTTTGCTCTACCATTGCCACATTTTTGTAGATTTGAGTTTGCTCAAGGCGCCTAGGGTTTTATTTATTTATTTATTTTTCTTTATTTTGGCTTGTAAACTCTTGTTGCAGGTATGTTCTTTGTTTCTTTTTATTTTTCTATTTTTGTTGCTTTAAATCTTTTGTTCCTGGGTTGCCTTTCTATAAAGTTGAGTTTGCATATTTTATAAAACACTTACAGCTGAAAACGCATTTTCCTTTCATATGCCCTTCATTCCATCTCATATGCTATTTTATAAAACACATCTATGCTGAAAAACGTGTTTACTTTCATACACCTCCATTTGGAACACGCCATTCACCTCCCATACATTTTCTTTTCCACTTCAAATGCCTTCATTTCTAAACATGTTTTCATGCCATTCAATAAGAAACATATTTCTTGGCTGAAAAACGTGTTTCTTATTTTCAGTTATCTTTCATTCGCCATACATTTTCATTCGCCCTTCATTCATTCCATTCCATTTGACCTTCATCTCATTTCATTTCACATTCACATTTCATTCCATCTAATTACCATTTTCTTGAAAAGAAGAAGAGAATAAAAATGCCCTAGAAAGCAAATTGGGATTTTTTCCAATCAATTGCAAGTAGGGCATTTTTGTCTAAAATGCAACTACAAGTTAGCACAAGAAAATAAACTTGCAATGGTTTCCTAAAATCTTGAAATACACTATTTACTTGTTGTCAGCCTTCCAAAACCCAAAATTCACTTGTGAGCCCATTTTTTTCATCAATTTATCCCTTCCCTTGTCAGTCTTGTTTACACACATGATCTATCAAACCAACAAATCAAGGCATGGGTATTGTTTTATAACAATTTCATCTTGAATAAGGTGTTATGGGTTCTTCATCAGTGAACAAAACAAGAAGAGATACAACAGTAATTCATGGAGCAGCCCGAAGGTCAATAATCCTCATGAAAACATCTAGGGACAAAGTAAATCAAGCATGGAAAAAGAACGCAATGAAGAGAAGAACTTCCTTCCTAAAGAAATGGTACTATTCCAAGACTATGATAAGGCTGAAGTTCGCCAAGGACACAAAGATCATCGCAGATGAAGGATGATTTAGTTAGAGTCGTGTCTTGGACACTTAGAATAATTTCAATTATGCATTTGTAATTTTGTTTTGACAAATTACATGTAAAGTCAGAAATTGTAATGGCAAGTGGCCATGCTACTCGCATTATTGAAGATTGTAATTACATGTAATCAAGTTACAAGTCAAATTACAATAAGACTTGTAATTTGGAATAAGTGAATTGCAAGTAGTTGGTGGTTGAGAGAATTTCTCAAGTTAGTTGGGATCCTCCCACCTTTTTCTCAAGGCTTCTCTCCTATAAATACTTGAGGGGGTCTATTGTAATATATATCTTTTTGGCAAGCAAGAAAACTCTGCAGAATTTTGTACTCATAAAGACTTTGAGTTTTATAGTTATAAGTTGTTATCTTTCAAGCAATATCAAAGAGTTGGAAATTTTAGACTTTGTGTTGAAGTCCTATTTTGCATCCATTGTGTTCTTATGTCATTTTGGAGCATTACTTTGTGATTATTTGAAGATTGTGGAAGATTGCTAGGGAGAGCTTCAATTGAAATATTTTTAGACTTTGTGCTGTCAATGTTGAAGATTGAATTCATAATTTAGAAATTAAGAAGAATTGCAAGTCTTTGTGCTCGTAACGATTCACATTCATAGTAGTTAATAGGTACATCATACTTGCAGACTTTGTGCTATTTTATGTTGTATATTATCATTAGAATTATCTTTCAAAAGGGTTGATAGGATTGCAGATTTTCAAGACTTTGCGCTTGAGGTGGTTTTCCCATCCAGAAGGAAGTGATGGAAGTCTTTGAGCTTTCAGGAAACTTCATTTCCTTTCTACTGAATTTATTGCAAGCTGCTGTTAAAGTTTATTTAAAAGTCCATATTACTTTTTCTGTGAAGAGAAAAGAGTTTAATCTTTCCTGAAACAAGAGGAGAGATTATCGTTCCACCCATATTTGTTTTTAGTTAATTAGATAGGGGGAGCCTTCCCTTAAATAGGAGAGTTTAACTCACACACTGTGTTGAAATCACCATTTTTCCAAACCTCCTAAGTTTACAAAATATTCAACCAACAAGTATCTAAGTATGTTATCATTTTTTTGATGTATGAATCAATCTACCAAGGTACATTCTTGTTCAAATTCAAACAAGTCATGGTATTCATGGGAGTATTCAATTTTATTTGGGAGAATATCACTATCATTGTCACCATCATTTATGTTTCCGTGTATATTTTGATGAGAAATATCTCCAACAAGGTAAGGATTTTTCACTTCTAGATGTTTTAGGAGAAAATTATTCTCTTCATTGAATTATATGTTATGCTTAGCTTGATACCTAGTCATGAGTGACATAAAAAGGTAACTTGGTTTTGACTTTAGTCTTTTGTTTTGCAAACTTGATTTTTTTTTGAAATTTTGATTTAATATGTGCTTAACACAAACAAGAAGACAATAAAGATATAACAAACACCAATATTATTCAAGTGGGTGTTATTAGCTTATGATCCCACCAATTACCTCAAGGGTACATAGTGAGTAATTTCCTAGGGCCAACTACTACCAGTGCATCACAAGTTACAAATAATTGAAAGGTCTCAAGCTAGGCTTAAACAAGTTTATCTAGGGACTCGTCAATATATTCAAAGGTAAATGAGACCCAAGTCTATGAAATATAGATTATTCTCTAAGGTGTGTGAGGATGAGGTAAAATCCCTTATCACTTCACTCCATGCCCTTTGATTGAAAATTCACAAAAAATGACAATTCCAACTCGAAGGAGCATTGTTTAAGGCACATGTATTGGTGGATGAATGCTCCTCACTTTACAATATACTTAAAACACTCAACTACTTTGCAAAATAATGAAAATTTTGACCTTAAATTTGTATACCCCATTGGAACATTGAGTTTTTTTCCAATGCTTGGTGATCAAATCCAAGTCATTAACACTCCTAAAAAATAAAAATAAAAATTAATAGTCGCTTTTGATCTTCAAGATCTTTTGAAGTGCAAAAGGAGAGTATACACAAACTACACTTAGGATAACACAAGTAGTTAGTTTGCCTTTAGTCCTCAAGGTATCATAAAGTGCAAGAGGAGAGAATACACGACACTAATTACATAAACACACTCATACAAAAGAAATAAAAAAATAAAAAGTAAATCTTTCCTTAAAAACAAATTATGAAAGTTATAATTCTAGGAGTTTCTTTGAAAGACAAATTCTACAAGAGAAAAAGGTTAAGAGTTTGAAAAAACTTAGGTGTTGGACTTACAAAACCTACAAATAGAAAGGATTGATGTAATGTAAAACAACAATAAAATCCCTGCAAGACACAAGTTAGCAAATTAAAATAAGTTTTTTGAAAAGTATTAGTTTTAGAGCGTACATATTGTGCAACAACTAGAGACATGATGTATTAGATGTAGATGTTGAACTATAGACACATATGTTAAAGTGTGAAAAAAATGTTAAAAAATAAAAAAATGTAGATATCATTAGCTATATGCAGACGTAAAAACTTAGATGCAGACATCACAATACATAATGTGTATGTCAGTCTAGATAATATAGTTAGAAATCACAAAAAAATAAAAATAAAAAATAAAAAAGATTCTCATTTATAGATTAATATTGCTTGGATGATTTTGATCCTAGATTAAGATCTCTAGGGCAGTCTTAACCCCCTTCATCCAATTTTAAATTTAATTATGGGCCCAAGTCTACTTGATCTGAGTTAGTAATTGTTTGTTCACTCGCACACACAAATATTTGAACTTAAATGCAACGGTGTTGTATGAAAGAACAAAGCCCTAAATCATTTGATCATCCTATAGAACATCATTTAGCATTTACAAATAAGCAATTCAATCAAATATCGATTATTACATCAATATCTTCTTATATAAACACAAATACATAGACATTTATATTATATGTCATGTGCCTTCAATCTTATTCAAATATCATCAAATTAGTACACAAGATCTAATTGTAATTGTAGACACCTAAAATATGCCATCATTCCTAATGACACATTTTAACATCATTCTCAATGCTTCATCAATACCACCATGTTAATCAATTAAATATAATATTATTGTTGTCAAACAGATTGCACCCGAACGCTTGAATGGTTAAATTCAGCAATCTATTGAAACATTGGATCAAACTCAGGTTGTGGGTGACCTATAATGAGATTGAACCTCTAGATTCTAGGCCGACTTCCTATATGATTCTCAAATTAACAATTGGTAAATTGTTGGAAAAGGGATAGAAGTACTGAAAGTAATGCTTAAACTGTAATGAAACCTATTGATGCACCTGATTGGAAATCTAATTGCAACCTAACTCACAAATAATCACTCAACACTTTAATTCGCACAACCTGATTTGATAGCTCAATCACCTAAATGCTTTAAACAAAGGCTTTGATTTAATGCAATATTGAGGGAAACGAGGTTTTCACGACTAAATCGATTAATCAAGTACATGCACAGTGTATAACCAGTGAACTTAAACTAAAATTGCATACAGATATGTGAAAAAGACAGAAAAATCAGAGGTTTCAGAGCTGAAAACACAGTAATTTTTTGATCAAATTCGTCACAATAACGATGCCTGAAATCTAGAAGGCAAACTCAAAATTACTAAAAAATTAGAAGGAATCCTTTGCAAATCATAAACTAATAAACCTGTAATAACCTGCTACTGTATTAATCTGTAAAATGTTGAGTTACAAGATAGTCTTCTTTGTTGAAGGCAAAGGCAGAAAACAAGAACTAGAGGAAAAAGATAAACTTTTTCCAATATATACAAAAGATGCAACTCCAAAGTGCATGAAAGATGAAACTGAAAGTCAATTTCAGTGAGAAAATGATAATTCCAAGGTGAAATCCGAGCAGAAGGAAAAATCCCTGAAAATAAGGTTCAAACTCATACAAAAATGAGTGAACTCAGTCTCGAACTTGTAGTCATAATGCATGCAACTGATCTGTAACTCAAACTAAACTGGAAATCTCTGAATGTGAGCCAAAACATGCAAAATCCACCTTCCTTTAATCAACTCGCCCATGATAACTTAAAGTCCATTTTTGCATGATAAATCTTCAGTTGAGGCTATAGTTATAACTCAGCCTTACATAATGTTCTTTATTTGCATTTTAAAATGATTAATTTAATTAAATGATTTAAATTCATCATTTAATTAATCAATATACATTGATTAATGCAAATTAGTTTCAAGAATAAATCTAAATTAGAAAAGCATATCTCTTCATCCCACAACTCTCAAGCTTCATATGTCATACTTAGCATATATTTGAAAATATGCATTCTCCATTAATAAACATTAGCCGACCATGCACATCATAATAGTCGAACACCATTCTTAGCTCATAAGGCCGACCACACACTTGGCATATATTTTGCATTATTCACTAAACAAACATTAGCCGACCATGCACATCATAATAGTCGACCATCTCCTTATTGTTGATGATTATTTTGACTTTAAGCCACAGGAGAAAAAGGAGAATAATAATTGATAATGATTTTTCTAAAAACAATCATCAAACTTTCAACTTAGGCCAAACAAAAGCAAGGAAACCCTAAAGTGATAATCATTCGCATTTTTGACTTTGGATAAGAAACTTCACGAAGAAGCTGTTGGCCGCCATGAGAGCTGGGGTTTCTAGCTCGAATTGCACCTTTCTCTATCGATTTTGATGATTTCCTCAAAGATTCTGAACATAAAATGTAAGATGAAGTTTATTTTATTGTAAATCTGAGCCCTTTCAATCATTTTGATGTGTTTTTGGGCCTCAAAGCTACGACTGTAACTCATTTCTCATATATTTTGTGTCATTCTTTTCCCTGTTGATTTTTGCAGTTTGTTGACTCTGGCCGCCATGAGAGGAGAAATTGTTTGCAAGAAATAACTCGAGTTCTATGGCTATCAACCTACTTATGAATTATTTATGCATTAATAGACAAGGTAAGTCTAATACTAAGTTATTTCATGGCTTTTGCTCTATTTCTGAAATAAATCTCGGCCTAAAGACCACGACCATGCTCATTTTTTGATATATCTGGTGTCTTCACTTGTTCTGGGCCACCATTGGAGTCTTGTCTTGAGCTTTTATGTATATATCTATTGTTGTGCAAGCTTGACTTATGATTTTAAAGCTCAAGGAGAGCATGATGGTAAGCTCTCTTTTGTTCTTGTTTACTCCATTTTGAATAAAAAGAAAACCTCACTGCATTTTGTATTTTTCTGAAAATAACACCATGCTTTACAAAAAAAACAAGAAACCCAGCTACATTTTGTATATATCTCACTTCATATGGCTTATACTCTTGATTGAAATCCGTGGCCTCATGTTTGCATTCTAGGTATTCTCCATTCACTGCATTTTTGTATTTTCTTGACCGCCATGCTAAAACCCTCACATGGATAAAAATAAATCTATATTTTCCTTTCATATTTTAAATAGAAAATAATGTAGCTATCATATTTTGAACATAAAACAATGTATCAATGTTGCAAACAGTGACAAGTTTGTATTTTAGTTGCATACAGAAAACCCAAACGGTTCTGGTTATTTTCTGAAATAATCCTCTTATAGGCTGCGGCCAATCATGCAGCTTTTGTACCATGAAACTCTGTACTTTATACAGTTTTTTGTACTCTCTTTGGAACAGCAAGTCTTAATACCCAAAAAATTGCAAAATACTTTTGTGTCTTCCTCATTGTGATGAGTGAAAATTTTCAAAACAACATATGGAGCATTTACACCTCACACACAAAAACTCCATGATTTACACTTATAGACTGTTTCTCTAGTTTCTTTATGCACCATCGTGATTTCCACATCACCTTATGTTGCTTTAGCTTACATTCTTTAAAGCTCTTTCATGCTTTGTTAATATATAAAATGAGGAAACAACACTTCAAAAATAGTGTTCTCTTGGATTGTTTCCCTTCATTGTCAATGTGCTTTCTCTTGATTTATCCTTTTAAAAGAGCATCATTGACTGTCCCTTCCTTGATTCTAACCATTGTAGATATTGATACATTCTTTAAAAGTGTCATTTTTTTATTCTTCAAGCACCAAGATTACTTTCAGCTTAAGATGGAAATGAAAGCAGCTTTGGCATTGATAGTCATTATTATCATACCTTGCAAGCTGTCTACTTCAAGCGTATATCGCTACACTTTGAAATTAATGTTGTTGTTCATAGTTGTTGCTCATTCTCCATGCCATATTGTTTCAAATCTGTACTTTCAAAATAAAGATTTTGTCTTCATGCAGTTGTATTTTTGCAGTCTCTCCAAAATACCCTCATTGAAATAAAAGACTTCAAGCTTTATTCTCCATGGTGATCATTTATAAGACTGTCCCTTTGATGATAAAGATAAAAATGCATTGTCTTCCTCTCATGTTAACTACCTTTCAGCTTGTGCATTCATGCCTGTAAATTTGTTGTTGCTTTTCCTGTAAGTGAACACTTTTAAATGCTTTGATTTGGCACCTGTTCTTGCAATATTCACCTGTAGCATTTGGCACTATGAAAAATGCTCCCTTCTTGTTGAATACAAATTTGTTGAATACAAATTTGTTTCTATGTCATATCTTTATTTCTTTTGATCAGCTGAACTCTTGGTGATGATTTGCATTGATTGTAAAATATGAGAATGCTAAACACTCTGCTTTCCCTTCAGTATAAAGGGGCTCAATGCCTTATTAAAATGTGAATATAAATGAAAGGCAAAGCTGAAACAAGAGATGATAAATGCAATATATTTCTTTAATTGTTTCCTTTGAATGATGAGCAAAAGATAATTGCTCAATCTGTTTTACCATGCTATTATACTGCTTGATGACAGTCCTAGATGATGACTGTTTCTTTGATGCTTAAATAACTCTCATATATGATGTGAATGAGAGAATACCTTATGATATGTCGGGCTCAACCCTTGTGGGAGCCTGTTTTACTCCACATATCTGATAAGATGATCTCGAACATGATGAACCTATTCTTGCACATTGAAACAAACAAGTTAGCAAAAATAATCGAAGCTGAAAGCTTCCATTTGAGTTTTATGCCTTTGAAATATGAAATCATCTTATTGATGCCTGATCAAATGTATATTACATTTCTGTTGGTAGCGTAGGCATATGATAGGATTTGATTCGCATTGCTCTAACCACACTTCTATCAATCTTGCAGGTGCATCGGAGCTTGGAGTTGGAGCTGGAGCTACAACTGAAGACCTCAACTTGTCAATGATTCGTCATTACAGGCAATGACGAATCACTTTCTACCCTATGCCTTCTTTATTCTCAGTTGTATAGTCTACTTTAATTCATGCACCCCTTTTTTTATTATAAAAAATCAAATTGAGTTACTCCCACGGCTTGTGTGGGATTCTGGTTTGTACATTATGAATAAAGCAACAAAAATTATGCAAATTTATGATATCATTTTGAGATGTTTTTTGCATAATATTAATGAAATTTACACTATAACGAAGCATTGCACAATAATGAGTACTTAGCAGAAAATTTTGAACAACTTGTGTACCTTTTGATTTGAATTTGCAATTCAGCTCTACCTGTTTGAGCTGGTAGTGAAAAATAGGTAACAAATTGGCGACCTTTGCAGAGTGTTTGCCTGCTAAACACCATAGACTAGTTATGTAGCTTATCCATTGGGAATGGAGTTTATTCTTGCTTTTAACCTCTGAAAACCTTTGTAACTTAGCTTCAAAACACACAAACTAAAAAAAAACTACTGCAACTCTGTTTAAGACAGAGTCTGGAAACCAACGTGCAACAACTGCACCTTATTTAAAACATGAGAAAACTGGAATGAAAATAGGCCACGAGGAACTTATTGAAAGCATAACTGAAACTTCTACCCTACCCTATACTAACCAACAGTAATAGTGCTCATACATGACCATTCACTGGTTGTGAGAAGTAGCTGCCCTTCCTTAATAACAGAGGATGCTTCAAATCCGTAAGATTAATCAAAAAGAAGTATAGACATTTGATTAATTGTTGCTCCTTCTGTTCAAAAACTGTTGTCAGCATAGTTTGGATCATCATAAAAAGCATACCTTCCTTATCTGATTGATCATTAAAGACGTTATTTTGAGGCATATAGCTAAGATTAACTCGTTGCTCTACAATTACAATCATATGCTTTGGCAGAATCATGTCTCGTTGTAATTATGTAGACTCTTCTTTTGATAAATACCTGATTGGACACCCTGTTGAGAGCATAAAGCTTGGCCTCTTACTGCTTCCTTCATGTTTATACACTGTTGGCACTCCATCTTGCTGATTAGACTGCTCCACTTGTAGTGTAAAATTTTCCTCCTTCCTTCTTGTTGCCTCAATTTCAATTTGATCTGAAAGAGATGTTGATCTGTCATCAAGTAATGAAGGAATGTGTGGCTCTTTGATTTGAACAGGCTGATCATTGCTGCTGGCTCATACAGTATTAGCTTATCATTTATGTTAGAGCAAAAGACCTCTATTATGCCTGAAAGCACATTTTCGTCTAACTCATAACTTTGCATTAAGTCCAAATGAGTTTTATCATTTAGTTGCTCCATACTAGGCATAGATGTTTCTGTGCATGTGATGTCCTCATTTTCATCAACAAATTGAGGAAGTTCATTAAAAAAATCAAAAAAATCATGAGATTCACTTTCAATTTTCTCTACATAAACATGCTTAGTTTGCTCTTGTTTATCATCTAAGCTTGAAACAAAGGATTCAAGGTCATTCCAAAGCATGGCTTCTTCATCATCTTCATTACTTTGTGGCATGAGAGGGCTTACCTTAGATTCAAGATCATCCTTTTGAAAGACAAGTTCTAATCTGCTTGCTTGTTCAATCTGGGAAACATCATGCAAATTATTTTCATTAACCTCCAAAACATAAATGTACTCTTGTTGTCTCAAACAGATTGAGGTCTCAATCTCATCTTGAACCAGTAGCACATCATGCTCTGGAATATCTTCTGAGTGTTTCAAATTAATTGGTAAGTTAGGCTCCTGTGTGCTCTTTTTAGTTTGCTCAATAAAACTGGGTAGTTGGTCAAAAAAATAAACTGACCGCTCCTCCTCATGTGGTGCCTTTTCCAATGAAGCTGAGGCACCCTCTCTCTACAAGTGAAGATCTTTAACTGGTAATTCCTGCATTTTGCTTTCAACCATCTTATAAACAGCATTAGAATTTTTTTCAAATGAGTCAAAATCCAAGGGATTCAGCAGTAAGTTTGAACCAATATCATTTTCGCATGTAATATGGTAATTTTGAGTTGGGGACACAGTACAAGTAGCCACAACCTCCTGCTCCTTTTGTTCATTCTTTTGCTGCTCTAATCGGTAAACTTCCAAAGCTAAATGCAATGGGTTTATGTTTCTGACCTTTTCCATGAGGAGTAAGGTGTCCTTATCAATGGGTTGCTCTGTAACCACACTAGGCTGTACTAGATTAGTTTCCTCTACTTGTGAAGGATGAATGGTTGTAAAATTTGGGATTTCATACCTTGGAAGTTCTTCCTCTTGAAATTGATCTGAAATGCAAGAAGTTGTTCAGATATCATGCTTTTGAGGAAGCAAAGACTTCATCTACTCTTCTTTTGCAGCTAACTCCCTCTCGAGCCTATTCTCAAACTGTCTCCTTTGTGTTTCCAATTCCTGCTCATGAAGGTAGGCCTGATACTCTAATTCCTGCTGCTGTGTATCAAGCTCCTGTTGCCTCCTAAACTCTTCTATCTGCTTTGTGATGTCTAACAATACATCCTTCATGTTATTCATGTTACTTTTCAAATAATCAACCTCTTGTAGTTGATTCTAGACATGTGAATGTTGATCTGAAGGCTGAGCAAGGGAGGGTGGGAGGTAAGCATGTTGAGCATGCTGATAGGCTGTTGTTGCATGGTTGTTTGGGATAAAACCAGCAGCGTGATTGGCCTGATATGGCTGATAAGGATGTGGATTGGCAGGATTTTCATGAAACGAAAGTGGGTATACATGCTGACTATGAAAACCCGACATCTTTACTTATATAAATACTGGAAATCAAATTATTAAACTTGAATTTGAAACATACCAACACTGAACTTGAAACCAGTGAATATGCTCAGAGTCGCCAGGTATAACTTTGTAACCTCTGAAAGGAAAAAATACGCTATTGTATATACCAGGACAACAACTTAAAATTCTTGAATTCTTTCTTTGAAGCGTGCTTCAGAGTCCCACCGGGCGTGCCAAAAACTGTTGTCAAATAGATTGCACCCGAACGCTTGAATGGTTAAATTCAACAATCTGTTGAAACATTGGATCAAACTTAGGTTGTGGGTGACCTATAATGAGATTGAACCACCAGATTCTAGGTCGGCTTCATATATGATTCTCAAATTAACAATTGGTAAATTGTTGGAAAAGGGATAGAAGTACTGAAAGTAATGCTTAAACTGTAATGAAACCTATTGATGCACCTGATTGGAAATCTAATTGCAACCTAACTCACAAATAATCACTTAGCACTTTAATTCGCACAACCTGATTTGATAGCTCAATCACCTGAATGCTTTAAACAAAGGCTTTGATTTAATACAATATTGAGGGAAAATGAGGTTTTCACGACTAAATCAATTAATCAAGTACCTGCACAGTATATAACTAGTGAACTTAAACTAAAATTGCATACAAATATGTGAAAAAGACAGAAAAATCAGAGGTTTTAGAGCTAAAAACACAATAATTTTTTGATCAAATTCCTCACAATAACGATGCTTGAAATCTAGAAGGTAAACTCGAAATTACTGAAAAATTAGAAGGAATCCTTTGCAAATCATAAACTAATAAACCTATAATAACCTGCTACTGTATTAATCTATAAAATGCTGAGTTATAAGATAGTCTTCTTTGCTGAAGGCAAAGGCAGAAAATAAGAACTAGAGGAAAAAGATAAACTTTTTCCAATATATACAAAAGATGCAACTCCAAAGTGCATGAAAGATGAAACTGAAAGTCAATTTCAGTGAGAAAATGATAATTCCAAGGTGAAATCCAAGCAGAAGCAAAAATACCTAAAAATAAGGTTCAAACTCATGCAAAAATGAGTGAACTCAGTCTCGAACTTGCAGTCATAATGCATGCAACTGATCTGTAACTCAAACTGAACTGGAAATCTCTGAATGTGGGCCAAAACATGCAAAATCCGCCTTTCTTTAATCAACTCGCCCATGATAACTTAAAGTCCATTTTTGCATGATAAATCTTCAGTTGAGGCTATAGTTCTAACTCAGCCTTACATAATGTTCTTTATTTGCATTTTAAAATGATTAATTTAATTAAATGATTTAAATTCATCATTTAATTAATCAATCTACATTGATTAATGCAAATTAGTTTCAAGAATAAATCTAAATTAGAAAAGCATATCTCTTCATCCCACGGCTCTCAAGCTTCATATGTCATACTTAGCATATATTTGAAAATATGCATTCTCCATTAATACATTAGCCGACCATGCACATCATAATAGTCGACAACCATTCTTAGCTCATAAGGTCGACCACACACTTGGCATATATTCTGCATTCTTCACTAAACAAACATTAGCCTACTATGCACATCATAATAGTCGACCATCTCCATATTGTTGATGATTATTTTGACTTTAAGCCATGGGAAAAAAGGAGAATAATAAGTGATAATGATTTTTGTAAAAACAATCATCAAAATTTTTGAATTAGGCCAAACAAAAGCAAGGAAACCCTAAAGTGATAATCATTCACATTTTTGACTTTGGATAAGAAACTTCACGAAGAAGCTGTTGGCCGCCATGAGAGCTGGGGTTTCTAGCTCGAACTGCACCTTCCTCTGTCAATTTTGATGATTTCCTCAAAGATTCTGAACAAAAAATGTAAGATGAAGTTTATTTTATTGTAAATCTGAGCCCTTTCAATCATTTTGATGCATTTTTGGGCCTCAAAGCCGCAACTGTAACTCATTTCTCATATATTATGTGTCATTCTTTTCCCTGTTGATTTCTGCAGTTTGTTGACTCTAACTGCCATGAGAGGAGAAATTGTTTGCAAGAAATAACTCGAGTTCTATGGCTATCGACCTACTTATGAATTATTTCTACATTAATAGACAAGGTAAGTCTGATACTAAGTTATTTCATGGCTTTTGCTCTATTTCTGAAATAAATCTCGGCCTAAAGACCACGACCATGCTAATTTTCTGATATATCCGGTGTCTTCACTTGTTCTAGGCCGCCATTGGAGTCTTGGTTCGAGCTTTTATGTATATATCTGTTGCTATGCAAGCTTGACTTATGATTTTAAAGCTCAAGGAGAGCAGGATGGTAAGCTCTCTTTTGTTCTTGTTTCCTCCATTTTGAATAAAAAGAAAACCTCATTGCATTTTGTATTTTTCTGAAAATAACACCATGCTTTACAAAAAAAACAAGAAACCCAGCTACATTTTGTATATATCTCACTTCATATGGCTTATACTCTTGATTGAAAGCCGCGGCCTCATGTTTGCATTCTGGGTATTCTCCATTCACTGCATTTTTGTATTTTCTTGACCGCCATGCTAAAACCCTCACATGGATAAAAATAAATCTGTATTTTCCTTTCATATTTTAAACAGAAAATAATGTAGCTTTCATATTTTGAATAGAAAACAATGTAGCAATGCTGCGAACAGTGACAAGTCTGTATTTTAGTTGCATACAGAAAACCCAAACGGTTCTGGTTATTTTCTAAAATAATCCTCTTATAGGCTGCGGCCAATCATGAAGCTTCTGTACCATGAAATTTTGTACTTTATACAATTTTCTGTACTCTCTTTAGAACAACAAGTCTTAATATCCAGAAAATTGCAAAATACTTTTGTGTCTTCCTTGTTGTGATGAGTGAAAAATTTCAAAACAACATATGGAGCATTTACACCTCACACACAAAAACTCCATGATTTACACTTATAGACTGTTTCTCTAGTTTCTTTATGCACCATCGTGATTTCCATATCACCTTATGTTGCTTCAGCTTACATTCTTTAAAGCTCTTTCATGCTTTGTTAATATATAAAATGAGGAAACAACACTTCAAAAACAGTGTTCTCTTGGATTGTTTCCCTTCATTGTCAATGTGCTTTCTCTTGATTTATCCTTTTAAAAGAGCATCATTGACTGTCCCTTCCTTGATTCTAACCACTGTAGATATTGGTACATTCTTTAAAAGTGTCATTTTATTATTCTTCAAGCACCAAGATTACTTTCAGCTTAAGATGGAAATGAAAGCAGCTTTGGCATTGATAGTCATTATTATCGTACCTTGCAAGGCTGTCTACTTCAAGCATATATCGCTACACTTTGAAATTAATCTTGATGTTCATAGTTGTTGCTCATTCTCCATGCCATATTGTTTCAAATCTGTACTTTCAAAATAAAGATTTTGTCTTCATGCAGTTGTATTTTTGCAGTCTCTCCAAAATACCCTCATTGAAATAAAAGACTTCAAGATTTATTCTCCATGGTGATCATTTATAAGACTGTCCCTTTGATGATAAAGATAAAAATGCACTGTCTTCCTCTCATGTTAACTGCCTTTCAGCTTATGCATTCATGCCTGTAAATCTGTTGTTGCTTTTCCTGTAAGTGAACACTTTTAAATGCTTTGATTTGGCACTTGTTCTTGCAATGTTCACTTGTAGCATTTGGCACTATGAAAAATGCTCCCTTCTTGTTGAATAAAAATATGTTTCTTTGTCATATCTTTATTTCTTTTGATCAGCTGAACTCTTGGTGATGATTTGCATTGATTGTAAAATATGAGAATGTTGAACGCTTTGCTTTCCCTTTAGTATAAATGGGCTCAATGCCTTATTAAAATGTGAATATAAATGAAAGGCAGAGCTGAAACAAGAGGTGATAAATGCAATATATTTCTTTAATTGTTTCCTTTGAATGATGAGCAAAAGATAATTGCTCAATCTGTTTTACCATGCTATTATACTGCTTGATGACAGTACTAGATGATGACTATTTCTTTGATGCTTAAATAACTCTCATATATGATGTGAATGAGAGAATACCTTATGATATGTCGGGCTCAACCCTTGTGGGAGCTTGTTTTACTCCACATATCTGATAAGATGATCTCGAACATGATGAACCTGTTCCTGCACATTGAAACAAACAAGTTAGCAAAAATAATCGAAGCTGAAAGCTTCCATTTGAGTTTTATGCCTTTGAAATCTGAAATCATCTAATGGATGCCTGATCAAATTTATACTATATTTTTGTTGGTAGCATAGGCATATGATAGGATTTGATTCGCATTGCTCTAACCACACTTCTATCAATCTTGCAGGTGCATCAGAGCTTGGAGTTGGAGTTGGAGCTACAACTGAAGACCTCAACTTGTCAATGATTTGTCATTATAGGCAATGACAAATCACTTTCTACCCTATGCCTTCTTTATTCTCAGTTGTATAGTCTACTTTAATTCATGCACCCCTTTTTTTATTATAAAAAATCAAATTGAGTTACTCCCACGGCTTGTGTGGGATTCTGGTTTGTACATTATGAATAAAACAACAAAAATTATGCAAATTTATGATATCATTTTGAGATGTTTTTTGCATAATATTACTGAAATTTACACTGTAACGAAGCATTGCACAATAATGAGTACTGCGCAGAAACTTTTGAACAACTTGTGTACCTTTTGATTTGAATTTGCAATTCAGCTCTACCTATTTGAGCTGGTAGTGAAAAATAGGTAACAATTACCATACTAATATCCTAAATAATTAAATAAATTATTTTAATTTATCAACTTGTTTAATGCTTGCCTATGATGGTGTATGTCCTCCAAATACCTCTATTGCATATTGGAGTGTGCATTTGATAATGTTTGCCTTGTTTGAAGTCCATTGAGCTCAACTTGAAGTTTACATGCAGTTTGAATTAGGAAGCTTGTTTGTTTCCTTTTCTTTAAGTTCAAACTTTGTTACATATATTCTAGCACACCAAGTGAGACACTTGTCCCTTATCTAATTTTGGTTTTGCAAGTTTCAAGTTTGTTATTTTTTTAGTATGTGCTAAATCATCAACATCTATGTTCAATCAACAACATTTACATTTTAATAGTGTTTTATAAGTTTTGATATATATGAAATGCACCATAGTGTTTACAATTTACATTCATAATTCAAGATCTATCCTCAACTCATGACATCTATGTTCTATCATTATATTCTTTAAAAAACATTATTTATCTTTTCTAAGTTGTGGCTTGCATGCCTTCTATTGTTGTTCTCATATTGTCTTAGCCATATTGTGTGTAGGTTTATAAGTCCAAGGCTAGGAAGAATCTCTATTTTTTTGTTTATAAATATCTTGTCCAAGAATTTGAGTCAAATATAACATGTTTTGTTTATGTTCTTATATTTTCTATTTTTCGTAAGAGTATTTATAGTTTGTTAGTTTGCAAGGATCTATAACAAAATTAATAACCAAGTCAAAACCATTAAAACATAAGACTCAAATTTAATTTAGATTTAAGTTGACTATCAAATTTTATTGAAAAATTAAGTTAAACATTAAAATATTAAATTAAAGACCAATAGTTAAAGATCATAATAAAATAGAAGATTTTTAATATCCACAATGCCAAAGATAGCCTACGCGACAACAAGCCTTGCTAGTTTAGCTTTGTGAAGTATTGATCTTCTGCTATTCAATTTGATAACAAAATCTTCTGTTATTCAATTTGATAACAAAATCTTTTGCTATTCAATTTGATAATGATCTCGTCCATTCTTTCAACCATCTCCTTGTTGAATACATCTTGAAAAGAAGTTGTTGCTAAATTACTTATGTACTTGACCCAGATGTATTTGTAAGCTTTACAATCCAAAATAAAGTGTTTTCTATTTCAACTATTTCAATTGTTTAAAAGGCACATACTCTCTTTCTTTATACTTCTTTTGGTCTTTTCCGTCTACCTTTTCACATTGAAGATGATGTGAGTTAGTCCTTAAATTGGTTAATGTGAATCTTTGATCTCCAAGAAATATTGACCTCTAATTAAACCTTTTGTTGATGGTGAAGTGGGATTAGATTCCTTAACGTAATATTTCTTTTTCCCTCCAAATACCTTTTCAACATAGATTTGTAAAATTTGTCTACAATAAATGTCTTTGTTTCATTATTATTATTAAGGAAAGCACTCAAGTGAATGCGCTATTTGTTCATCCATATACACTTTTGTTTCATTCATGACTTCTTTTGTTTATTAAAGACATTTAAAAAAAGTAAATTTAAAAGAGTAATTTACTTCCATCTACTCAATTTTTTGAAATATTTTAAAAGACGCACCATAAAAATGACTTCAATTAAAAACTGCCTTGTGAAAATGCTAGCGATGCCCTTTTCACCTCTAAACATAGGAATTTGATTTTTATTATTTTTATTATTTTTTTAAATACAGAATCGTTCGGAGCAAAGATAAATTTTTTTCTGAAGTTGTAGCTATATACAATCGAGATATTTCAAACTCCAGAGATGCATCACTGACACGGGGGTGATTTACAGAGCAAACCAGAGTCACTCACAGCTCTCCTTAAACGGCTGAGGGAGAGCCCACTTCGAGGTAATCCGCTAGAGTTTATTACTCGAACCGCTTCAAAACAGTGGAGATGGAAAACACATTTCTGGTAAAATAAGAAAGAGTCGAGAAAGTTCAACATTTAGAATCATACTTCATTGACCTCGTGATCTGGAATGTGTCAAATTTTGGCACATTTTGCTCATAAATTTGTTCCCAACATATGAACAGTAGGTTGTTTTCAAGGAACCAAAACATCGGTTTTACCAATAATATATTTACATTTTGGAAAATCTAATAACTTCAATAAATTTATATTAAAACATTTGTGACTGTATTTTGAAAAAAATATTATTCAATGATTCTGATGCTGAATTTTGTTTTCTGAAAAAATAAACTATTGGTGGAAATCAGCCC
Source organism: Sequoia sempervirens (assembly GCA_007258455.2). Classification (NCBI taxonomy): domain Eukaryota; kingdom Viridiplantae; phylum Streptophyta; class Pinopsida; order Cupressales; family Cupressaceae; genus Sequoia; species Sequoia sempervirens. The sequence continues at coordinate 270,334,677 of VDFB02000017.1, forward strand.
ATATAAAACAGCCTAATTAGTAACATCCAAGAGTAAACCCGATTAAGCAGGGCAACTTTAATGCCAAAAAGAGAAGGGGAGATGAGAATGGTTTGTCTGCCCTGACGCGACCAATATTGTAGGGGCAGCTTGAAATCTTACGTACACAAAGAAGCTTGGTCGAGCAAAGTCGTCCCATGTGTGTGTATGTGTTGTTATGTTGTAATAGAAGGGCTTATGGCTGTTGTTTGAAGAATACCAGGTGCCTGGAAGTCAACAATGTTTTCTTTAGACCCAATGATTTTCCTTCTCATGTAGTACTAACTTTGTGGATAACTTTGCTTTCAAGATAAGCCCTAATGACTTTAACCTTGAATAGAGTTTTGGCCAGGTAAATGAAATGATTTTCCTTGAATAATTTATTTTAGTTATCTGAATTGATACTGTAATTTTAAGTTTGGATTTCTTTGCTGTGGCCTACCATAGGATGGAATCCAATAAGATCACAAGTTTTGAAGAAAAATTACATCAAGATGACCATTTTACCTCTTAAGAAATTAAGTAAGTTAGCTCAAGTCTTCTAAGTATAAATTATAAACTTCTAAAAAATGTGATTTTTACACTTTATTGGATTGGTTAAATATGAATTATTTATCAAGATAGCACTGGGAAAATATTCATTCAAAACTAACTGCCATATTTGCATTTAAAAACTAAGGTTTTAGCTGTAGAAGAGCATTATCTCAAAAGGCTTTTAAGGGAAGTGGTTGAGATCAGGAAGCATTTAAAAATAATGTATAGGGATAAGGGATTAGGTTTAAGCCATGGATGGCAAGTGTCGATGTGCTAGAAAAGGACCCATTAACGAAGGAGAAATAGCATTCAGTAATTTCGAATTGGTAGTTGCAATTTATTTAATGATGGTAACAACTACAGCATTAAGATATTGTATCCCTTATAATGACATCAATGTACTTTACTAGAGTTATCTATATGAGGGGTTCTAATCCACACATATCTTTCTTCATCTTGATGTTGTGTCAATAAGTGTAATTCAAATTGTTGTTCAAATTTTCTTTACACAGGTAGTTGTTTCCTGAAATTTGTTTCATAATCTTATGGATTGTAGAAACCTGATGTCTTTAGTTGTTTCCAACTTTCCAAACATTGTTTCCATGAGTTTCTGATACAATTTACAAGAGTGTCCTGAAGTTCCCGACTTTTTTTTTATGATTTCGTACCATTTTATCATTTGCATCCTCATTCTCTAAATTTCAACCCTAAAGTCTCAATAGTTTCTCTATTTAGTCCTCCTTGATTCTAATGCTCATGTCTTTGAAGTTTCTAACAATTTATTTTCAATTTGTAGTGCAACATAGGTCATTTATCATTCCCAAACCCAGCTTACTCGCCATCTTGTAATAAATTGGTGTAAGCCTTATATCTGCTTGCAATCATTTTGGAAGCAGGGCCAGGCAGTGATAAGGCTCAAATTGGGAATGGCATGCCCGTTGCTTCTAAATGCAAGGTCCCATAGGGAAAATGCTTATAACCTCATATATTGCCCTTAATACTTGTGGTGTTGGGGATATTGTATTGCGATGAAGGTTACTTGTTAGTGGCAGTAGAAGTTTGTTTCTAACTAGTGTTTCTAGGGACCCAAACATTTTCCAGATTTTGAGGATGGTGGTTAGAAATTTAGAGTAATACATATAAAAATTAATATTTTGAATTTTTAAAATACAAATAAATTAAAATTACTTAACAAATAAAAAATAACTTAAACAAACTAATTGAAGATGATATTTAAAAAATGTGCATTTATATATATGTACTAAAAGTATAAACAGTGAGCACGAGTCCATACAAAGTATGTAACTCTTGCAACTCCTCTACATTTGAAAGGGAGCACCATGTAGGTGCATATGAGTAATGTCAGTCTAAAACATATTCATTTTGATGTCAGTGAATTTAATTCACTTGGTGTAAGTTTGTCTAGTCTTATAGACACATTGAAGACACTGTTCAACAAAAATATAAATTATGCTTGAATTGTTCAATGTATTTCCTCTGAAAGCATAGGTATTTGAATAAATGTTTGATCACCACCAATAAGATGAGATCACAAGTCTGCTTTCCTTCCAACATGGCTCCAATTTAATTTATGTCTGTGTTTTATTCCTTGATTCTAACCACTGATGCCCTTGTATATACATTCTTGCTTTTGTATATCAAAACAGATGTCAGTGAGTTGATATTTATCATTTTGTTTGTGAGTACTTTTGGATTCAATTAGCGTTTGTCAAAAAGCAAGTCTTCCCAGTTCCTCTGTGGACAGACTGGAATCTTGTGTGACAAATTCCAACAGGCGAGTTCTATTGATTTACCATTGCTAAATCTGGATGGCTACCTGGATTCGTCACTCTCCTCTGTACTCTGCTTGAAAAGGCTTGATCTCATCACAACAAACTCATGGGAACCCTTCCACATTAGTTTTTGGCTGTTTGAAATGTGTAGGTGTGGGGTGATGCCTTGAGAAGTTAGGTCTTCCACAATTTTTGGGAGAAAAAAGGGGACAATCCTCATCTCCAGAACTTCCCAGACTAGTTTCTAGGCTTTGAGGATGCATCTCCAGGAACACTGTTTCTAATAACACTTCTTCAGAAGTTCTGTGTTCAACAGATACACTGTTATGAACCTAAATAGAAAGCTGGATATGTTAGTGGAAAAATCCTCAGCAGTAAACTGGAGATCTAAAACTCATACGATAACAAAGAATGCTATTGATGGCCTCATTGCTTGCATGAACAAGCTGATTTCTCTGTAACAGCAGGCTGATTTGTTTGTAATACTAACAATCCAATCTACTTGATATAACAGCATATCACAAAATATCCACAAATTTAGATATAATAGCAGTAGATTAATAAATAACACTAATTGCATTCAGCTAGGAAATGGTAAGTTCCTCAGCAATTGAAAACAACTGAATGATAATGATTTTTGTACCAACAGATCCTTAGATTTAGCATGAACCAATGTTTAGCTAGATGTCATAAAACTCAGAAAATCTCAAAGAATGTAGAAAACTATTCTTCAGAAGATATGGATCTAAGGCCCAAAATATCCAAGGGGACGTATGGACACTGCTGTTGGTCAACAAGAAGTCCTTTACAAACTCTTGTCCAAAAAATTCAACAAGGAACACTACAGATATTTGTGATTCATCGTTTTCATTGCTGGGTGCAAATGTTAGCATTTCTGTAGCCAAAGATCCTTAGATTCAACACAAACTCGTGTTTAGTTAGATATCATAGAACTCAGAAAATCTCAAAGAATGTAGAAAACCTTTCTTGAGAGGGTATGGATCCCATCTAGGACACAAAATATCCAAAGGGAAGTATGGACACTGCTCTTGGCCAACAAGAGGTCTTACCCAAACTCATGTCCAAAACATTCACCGAGAAACAAAACGATATTTGTAATTCAGTGATTTCATTGCTAGGTGCAAATGCTAGAATTTCTTAGTTGCTGGAGCTTTTTTCAGCAGTGCCCTTTTATGGAATTGGCATGAGATCACCTGCAGCTTCATTATTGCCCCATACTGCCCTTTTCTGGAATAGTTACATTGTCTCCAAGCAACATTACAAAGCATAATGGGTCATGACATACTTCCAAATCTTCTGTTGTGAGTATAATCAATCATATGATTGTGCTAAAAGAAAATAGTTTTTGGCAAGCTCATATACAATTGAGGGAAAGCATTCCTTTTGACAGTTACTATTGAGCTATGGTTTTATAGTAAAAAATGAAAATTGTTGGGGGCTTTGTAAAGGGTCCCTGCGCATCCTCTTTTGCCTGGGGCAAGCATGAGATCCTTGACCTCACTTGGTTTTTATTCATCAAAGCATTTTGCTAAGTCCTCGTCACAATAATTGGTATATATTATAATTGATTTTTCAATCTTGCTGGAGCTTGTGTTCATAATATTTGCTAGAAATTAAACTAGCACCAGGTATATCTACAAGGCCCAAACCTTGAAAACCTTTAGCATGTTGGATCATTTTTTGAAGCTTTACCATTTCTATTGCAACTATCAAGTTATTAAATAAGATGACCTGTTTGCACTGTCTTGAAGTCTTTTACCTACTGATTCTAGCTTGAATGCATGGCATGTATAAGATTGAGTGTTTTCAATTATCCATTGCTTCAGTCTAAAACTGGACAGGGCTAGGCTAGTGGCAGGTGCCACATTTGTAGATATAAAATTCAATCTAGAGCTGGAATTCAGCAAGCTGTGCCAGGTAAAAAAAAATTCTGTTATGACTAGAGGATTTAGAGGTGATGAACGTATTGGAAGTAGATATGGATTAGAGAATGTAAAGAAGTGGAGATATTTGAATCATGTCACTAAATAATCTTGAGAAGAGGAAATAAAAAGTAATTGATGGAGCTAATAGTCAATTACTGAGCGGAGGTTGCCTGTAGCTCAATCATCCTTATTTTATGAATGTAGATTGAACTGTACTTGACAGTTAGGGTGCGAGGTCTTAGTCACGAAGATTTTATATTAGGGGATGTTAACCATTTGTATGAATGCCACTTTCAAACCAAAGTTTTAAGGTGGTTTTTGAAGGTTTAAAATAGCACAAAGTCTGAGGTAAAGTGAAAATCCTTGGTAAGGAACTTTAATATCTGCAGATATCAGACATTTTTGGCTAAATATACTCAGGGTTAAGGGGCTTTAGATCTTGAGAAATTGTTGGTGAGATGCCAACTTCTAATTGGTGTTAACCAATATTACAAGGCTTGTAGAGACTCGCTAAGACTCTGCAAGCGCTGAGGCGAGGAGGTCAAAACGAGGCCCAGGTACTCAGCAAGTTTGGTGAGACTTGTCGAACCCTATGAATCCCAAAGGGTAGACTTAGTCGGCAGTGGTTAAAAAAAATAAGAAAAAGTAAAAGAAAAAAGAAATAAAAAACTTAAAACCTAAGCACTAAAAACCACTCCAGCACTCTACAAGTGCACTTATTTCATTTGCAAGCAATAGGAGAAAAAAGAGAGTATTGGAGCCAAAATCACATGACGTAGAAGAAAAAACCAGCATACAAGTTGAGCAATACATGTTAATTCAATTCAATTTGGGCAGGTTTGTAGCCACTCTTGGTGCATCTAAAGGAGCCAAGGGAGCATTTGGGAGAGCCCATTGTTTATTTCGAGCAGCTCACCATCACTTTGAAGAGGTAATTTTGTATTTTGAATATATTGTTTTAAAATTTCATTTGCATTCTACATTTTTTTCTATTGTAGGTTCATGGAACAAAGAAGTTAAAGAACAAACCCTAGCTATCTTTAATCTCCTTTTATGAACAAACTCTAGCTATGTCAAGTCAAAAAAAATAATTCTGTTATGACTAGAGGATTTGGAGGTGATGAACTTATTGGCAGTAGATATGAATTAGAGAATATGAAGATATGAAGATATTTGAAATTGAATCATGTCGCTAAATAATCTTGAGAAGAGGGAATAAAAAGCAATTGATGGAGCTTATAGTTAATTATTGAGTAAAGGTGGCTTGTAGCTCAATCATCCTTATTTTATGAATGTAGATTGAACTGTACTTGACAGTTAGGGTGCAGGGTCTTAGTTAAAAAGATATTATATTAGGTGATGTTGACCATTTGTATGAATGCCACTTTCAAACCAAAGTTTTAAGGCAGTTTTTGAAGGCTTAAAATAGCACAAAATCTGAGGAAAAGTGAAAATCCTCAGCAAGGAACATTAATATCTACAGATGTCAGACATTTTTGGCTAAATATACCCAGGGGTAAGGGGCTCTAAATTTTGAGAAATTGTTGGTGAGATGCCAACTCCTAATTATTTCCTTTTTTTTGATTTTGTATCTCAGTTAGAATGTATTACAGGGATTCTGGAAGGACCCTGAGCAAACCCTAATTTGTTTACGTTCAAATTTTATATTTTGTATTGCAGATACATGGGAGCCCTCGTTTGGGATTTCAAGCCAGACCGTGAGTGACCCAAGGCTGTCCCGAACCCGAACCCATATCAGAATCGTATTTTTGCTATATGTGGGCCTATATAGGTGAACCCGGTTACATAGCACCAAACCCATTATTAGGTTATTGTAATCAGTTTCCATGTTAAAATTTCCTCATCCTCTTCATATGGCTTATTTGATTTGGGTTACCAAGAATTAATTGATTCTTTATATTGAAGCCTTAATCTTTCTCCAGATCCTCCCTACAAGATTTTCCTTCTTACCAAAATTCTGGAGTTCCTTTCTGGCCATAGATTCCAAATTATTATGGCTTTATTACTTAAATGGGCTTCAAAATCCCATTCTGAAATTTTCTTGGCTATGTCAATATCCACTTCCTTACTGATTCAAGGTGAGCTCATCCTATATCGATTTTATTGAAGAATCTTCTTCAAATCTCCCCATGCCGTCTTTTACAATCTAGAAACAATTGATACCTCTCTTGTGAGCTGCTCATGTAAAAGGATACCTTGAAGGACCATGAAATCCTCTATGGTTACCTTTGGAGGTCCATTCTTGAGCTACACATTCTTAGATGGAAATCGTTTTCCTTCGCTTTTGACTTTTCAAAAGAATTCTTCATATGCCTTTTTAACTGAAATTTCTCTTCACTTGGCCTTGTTCAACATAAGTTGATCACTCCTCACATTTGAAGGGGTATTATCTTTCAAAATATTTTCTGGACTTGTGATTTTAGCTCTGTCAAAATGATGGGGCTATTCCTTCCATTTTTTTTCCTTTTCAATACAAGATAGTTTTCAACCTTGTTTCTGAAGTCCTTTCTGCATAGGCCTTTAGATCAGCAAGCCCTAATTTTTAGCCAAAGGATATAAGATCTCAGTCTATATATAAATATAGTTTTGAAATAAATGTATTTAGTTGGCTTTAGGAGACCTTTATGCAGAAAATCTGAGATTTTCAGTTAGAATGTGTTTGGAGATGCAACAATTTGTATGAATATCACTCTGAAACGAGAGATTTAAATTAGTTTTGGAAGCATATAAATGGTATAAAATCTTTCGTATGGTATGCAATAAGAATGCAAATTTTTATTTTATGAAGTTGAAATTTTGACATGCAGCAATAATTTCTGCATATCAAGCAACTTTTGATTTAAGGTCATCACTCAAATTTTAGTGATTGTTATTTCAACTTTGCTACAATCACCTGGTAATAGAAGAGAAACTATAGAAATCTTTTCAGAGGTGCAGAATTAAATTAGACTCTGCTATCATTTGAATTGAGTTTATCTATAGGATTATAGGCTACTCAATTTCATCTGTACAACTGATAGTATCTGGTATTAGACTTCTGATAATATGTAAAATTGGATGTCAAAATTCTATTCTTCTACCGGTACTTGCCAATATGACAGAAATGCTGGAAATATTTGGGGGTTGAATTTCAACAAGAGGGAGGCTTGTAATTTGGATTCCTTTTTATTTTTTTATTTTTTTCTTTTTTTGGTTGGTAACATGAGATATTTTATTGCTTGAAAATAAAAAGTACATACATTTCCAGTTCGATACCTTCCAAAAAATACCAACAGTAGAGAGATTAAAGCATATAAGCATGCCAAAAAACCACCATAGGCCACCATAACTACTGCAATTTTTACTGTTTACCCTACCACTGAGGGTCTTCATACACAGACCTACAATACTACCCGACAACAAGAACTCCCCAATATAATCCTAATAAGTTTCACCGAAAAACTTACAAAAACTTAGACCTAGACAAGAAAAGCTAATAGGGACAGTCAAGGGTCCTACTTTTCTGTACGCTCCCAAAAGCCGACGCTCCTTCATTCAGCTCTTGAACTTGCCTTTTCCTTTGTTGTTTCCTCTGCTTCCTCCTCGGACGCTTCTTCAGCCGCTTTCCATGCACCACCTTCCCCTGCGCCTCCGCTTTGGCCTTCTCTATGAATTCTTCTAACTCCACAAGCTCAATAAACAATTTAAGAGCTTTCTAGCCCAGATGAGCTTCCTCTTGACATCGTGCCTTAAAATTTCCTTTGGACCATCTATTGAAAGGCTTTAAACCTGAGTAACCATAAAGCAGCTTCATTTCCTCATCAATTAATCCTTCTGAAATGTCCAGGCCAACCCCCGGAACTACCCATTCAAAAATTGACTCCATGCCCACTAGAAAATCTTCATGAACGATTTTCTTCAAGACTTTTCTCACCAGCTTCACTGGCTCTCCAATAACGAAACCCCAAGCTGCAATCAAAGAATACACATCTGAATTTGTTCTTAATTTATGTCTCAGTGCGCCGAAATCTTTGCCCATGATCATTCAAACACACTGTACAAGCCTCTCGTCTTCGATGAGAAATAGACCCTCCATCCTTTTTGTAGACGCATCGCTGAAGAAAGGATTCAGAGGTCTCCGCGAGCGAAAAGTGAAGTTTTCCTCCATGGTTCTGAATCCCACTACCTTCACCACCTGTGTCTACAACTTCTCAAAGTTGCCTCTTCGAAATGTGGGGAAATCATCATTACTTCACCTTATAACCAACTCACTACCTTCAAATCACATTAATGGCGCTGTGTACTCCCCAGCCGTTGCTCGTCTTCCCACACACATTCTAGCCTTTTCAAGCTCCCACTCTCTGTCCGTCACCTTTCACATTTAATGCATCGTACTGCCATTCTAATCAAAATCCGCCAACCTTATGCCCCTAAAATCTTCAATTTTGACTACTCCCACCACGCCAAAAGATAGCGCCCACTTAGATAATATATCCGCTTGCACATTACCACCTCTCCGAATATGACTAACTTTAAAGCTTTCTAGGGATGATAAATCCTCCCTAATATTATCCACCATATTTTGTAGGTGCCAAGCATGTATTATTCCAGTCATCACCGCTTGAACTATAACCATCGAATCCCCTTCCAGATGTATCTTTGTGGCACCCAAATTTTTATCACATTTCACTGCTAATAAAGCTGCTAAGGCTTCTGCCATGTTGTTCGTACCATTCTGTAACTTCTTTGCTTCTAAAGCTACCACATCCCCTTTCCAGTCTCGAATTATAAATCCAGCCCCAAAAGGCCCTGGATTTCCCTTCGAGGCCCTGTCAAAATTTATCTTCCACCATCCTTTAGATGGTTTCTCCCATTGGACCTCCTTGGAAACCATCCCTGTTGGATTTACCCAACCTGGCCCCTTAACGGACCTTTGGATTCCTTTTTATTGTGTGAACCAATTTTATCTAATTGTGCCATTGTTTTTCATTTTTTCTACTAGCAAGTGTTGTTGAGATTTATAGTTATAAATGGACTATTTATATCTCTCTATTTTGTAAGGCATCCAAAAATGTGGTTCCTTCGGGGTAAAATTAGGAGGGTATCGTACTTTGCTTGAATTATTGATTTATTAGCATGAAAGATAGGAATCAATTTCTTGTTTGCTCCCTGCACAAGGGGGAAGTTTCTACTGAACATTTGAAAGAATTATTTTAAACACAATATTTCTGGTGAATATTTTGTCTTGAACAATTATGGGCTGCAGGAGTTTAATATCTCTAATGTATTTCATTGATAAAAGGGTATCCTCTTTACTTATACTTATTTGTTTTAAGGTAATTCTACATCTCAGGTCACGATTCTCATGAATAGGTTCTACAAAGGGTTCTTTTGGTTGTGCATAATCTTTTGTTATACCATTATAAAATGAATTCAAACTTCTTTGCAACCTGTTACTTTTGAGATTGAGTTACTCCATATTGTTGCGAGGTAGAGGGGAACCTCAGCTTGAATTGACTACTTTGCAAACTATTGCTCCTTTTATGTAGAGGGGGCATTTATGGTTTTGAGTAAACAAATTAGTGTTTGGATTCAGTCTGTACAATCCAGGTTCATGATTTTTTAGTTGACTTTGGTAAAATTGAAAGTCCATTTTGGTTTTCATGTCTATTGCAACATATGAATGTTCATGACATCAAAACACTAAGTTATTGTGTTTTTTGGATAGAAATGGAAGACAAGTCCAGGCTATTGATACTTTATGCTTCCCAAACTGGGAATGCAGAAGATGTTGCAGAACGCATTGGACGCGAAGCAGAGCGGAGACACTGTAACTTGGCGGTCTTATCAATGGAAGACTTTGATGTGGTATTTCCTAAAAAATCCGAAATTCTTGCTCTTGGAGGATATTTGCATTATCTTCTTATGGCTTAGCCAGCTTTACATCTATATGTTTCATATATTTTCGCTTTTCCCCAGATTATAAATTCAATCTTATAATAATGTATTATAGTAGTTTTTTCCCTTCTGGTTTGATACTATACTATGCAGATTGAATACTCTGTAAACCTTATCATTTTTTTTTTTTGATTAAATAGGGAAGGCTCTATTAAGCCCCTGCCCATAAAGCTTCAAAAAAAGGATTACAAGAACATAATGGTTGCATTGATTGGACATAATGAAAGAATGATCACGTTCACCAGAAGAAACAACACAAAAATAAATTGGTAGATCAAAACCCCAAAATGCTCAACAACATGAGCAAACAAAATATAGAGCGAAAAGAGAACAAAAGAAGAGGGCTATGAAGCCCACAAAATGAGCTGTCCTTAATCGGTCAATCTAGGGATTTGACAAATTTTCTAATTATGTGTGCAAACTGAAATAATAAATGAATACCAAGATAGGTGTCAAATCTTGCTGAAAGGAATGTTATTGCCAACTCTATCATTGATAATGCTAATGCACAATATGGTAATCAACATTCATAGTTTGATGTAAACAGCAATATGCTGAACCATATAATACTCAACTGTGGACACTGTTTACTATTGTATTGCTGCAAACAGTATTGACTATTGAATAAATATTATTATCCACCCCTTAATACCACAGATAAACATCAGTATAATATGCAGTTGTTAGGACTGATAAACCCCTAACTCCATCTGCGATGATGATGAAAACAGTAAAGTAAATATAGAAACAACATATACTGGTAATGAACAGTAATATATAACTCACAAGAATGCTAATATCAGTCTGGAATGATACAACAGCCTGAATCAATTTTTATGGCAGCTATTCCCTTTGTACGGCACCCTTATCATAGACTGTGTTTTATGTAATATAAAGGAAGGCAGCTTAATAACTTTAGGAAGCAACCTTTATCAAATTAAAGTGCAAATGGAGCAGAAAACCTGTACGGCATTACTAAACCTTAAATATCCTGTGGCTGGGAGTCGGGACCCACATCATATTATAGTGCTTGCCAAAATACAAATGGTACAGCAGATAAAGTATTTCCTAAGGCTGTGATTCCTCAAGTTCACTAATTATGATTATATTTACTCTTTAGAACATGTATGGTAGTTAGAAGAAACTCTCCAAGTTGATAAAATATAATAAAACCAGACAAACAGATTCCTGCATCAGAAATTGTCCCCTCTAGGCATAGGGGTTCCCTTATGAAAGTGTACGATTGGCAATTCAAGAAAATAATGCACCAATCAATACCAATCTCTCATTTAAGCATATTTATTGATATCAAACTGCAGCAATAACGTAATAAGAAACACATATATTAGTGTATGATAATCTCAAATGAGTTGCTGGAAGATATACTAGAATAATATATTATTCACTGGAAAAATATCATGGGATTTGATATATCATCTGCATAAGCAATTCCACACAGCAGCATCCAATAAATATATATTTGAATATGTCCTCAAGATTGAATTCTATAAATTCATATGTACAATGACCAACTGAAATTCAGAATTTTTCAACTATAACACCAATATGGAAATTTGCTTGCAACTCATATTAGGTCGCTGCTGGAATGTGCTTGTGTTGGCGTTTCAATTAGCACCTCTAGAGTGCTTATTGGAAACAGTCAGCTATTGCAAGTTTGTAGTGTTTTCTTCTTCAAATTGGGAGGGGAAGATCCCTCTTGTTGCTGATTTTTGCATAAAGGAAAGAATAAAGAAAGTAAACTACTATCCTATCTTTTTTACTCAGCGGTAGGACACAAGGGTGCATAAACACAATGCGCCGTAGCTAAGCTTTTCTTTGGTTTTGGCAGATCTTAACTACGACTAAACTAGCTTTTAATCTATCTCCTCAAGATTAACAGAGCATGAGGGCATAGGAGCGGGAATGGATGGTTCGATTACTTGGTCGAATTAGTCTCCCAGGATGCATCCGAAGGCTCTGAACTCCCAGATCCGTGCTGAAATCAAATCCACACAAGTAATCCTTATGGTGATTTATATCTTAGGATTCTCAAGGAGGTACCAAGACCTTTCCGAGGTGTAGGCTGAAAAGTAAATCACGAGAAACAACAAAGGGACGATAATCTTATCTTCTAAATTCCCAAGGAGGCACCAAGGCCTTTTCGAGGTGTAGATTGAAAACAGATTATTAAACACAACACAATGATAAAACCTTGAGACTTTTGGATCAAAGGCATGGTAACTCTCCTGATTTATTATGTCAATACTTCACCAAAGAATACACGTTGGGACAGCAGCTTATGTCAAAGAGACAATCACACATGCTGCGATCAAACCAATGATACATGAACAAAGATTGGACACACCTATATGAGTAGAGAGAGCACAAGCTGTACTTGGTGCTTGACTACAACAAACACGATCCAAGAACATATACTAAGAGAACAATATGAAGGCAAAATTGCTCAGCGTTTTGCTGCCGTGAAGTAAAGTTACAAAATAATGAGCCTAAGGCTCTTATTTATAGAACTCAAAGGAGTAGGCAACCCTAAAGTCTCGTTGAGTTAACATTAAGTTCTTGCCAATCAGCAAGATTTATTCCTATGTCTAAAAATAGGTGAGCAAGCAGTTAACTGGAAAATTACTTCAGTTAACTAAAACTAAACAAAGAGTCAACTGGAAAACTACTTCAGTTGATTGAAACTTGTTGATGTTATAACAGTGTCGGGATTCTCTTCCAGCCCTGATCTCCTTGCATTGAAGAATAAATTAAATAATAACCATAGGCTATTTAATTTATGGTGACATCGATTGGTGAGGAGGCACCTCATCATGAATATTATTTAATATTTAATTAATCTCTTGGAGCCGACTTCCATCATTCGCCACCTTCTTGGAGACACATCCATTTCTTTTGAAGGCCGACATGATGCTTCTTGAAGGGTCGCGATCTCTCCCTTGTGTATATATGTGCGCCACTCATTTGTTCATTGTATTTCATTGCATAGTTCGCATATATTCAAGAGCAAGTATATCAAGAGCAGATCGTATTCTTGAAGAAGGCCGAATTAATCACTAAGGGAGATCGATACTATCAGCATAAAAGGAGTAATATATTATTCTGAGTTTGCATCAAGCTGTGGTGCAAATTATTTGGCCTCATTATTGGCCTCATTGTAAAGGAGACTATTGTTTTATATTCAATATATAAGTGATATATTGTTGCTGGGTTTTTCTCCCTCAATTGGAGGGTTTTCCCAGGGCATATGCTATGTTTATGTGTTTGAATTTGAATTAAAATCTGAGTTTTATATCTGATCATAAAATCTAACATGGTATCAGAGCGGGTTTAAGAAAAATCGTGATCAGATTTCTATAAGCAGCGCTTTCATTCACTCTTATTCTCATTCTCTTGCATCTATCTTATTGTCAAGATGGTGAACGGGCTCAAGATTGAAGATAGACTCGAGGGTGCTTCCAACTTCAAATCTTGGAAGTTTAGAGTAATGCTTACATTGGAAGAAAATGAGATTGCTGAGTTCGTGGAGATCGAAATTCTAGAACCTTCCGATGAGAATGAGAAGTCTCAATGGAAGAAGAATTGCACTAAGGCGAATAATATTTTGGTAGACTCCGTGAAGGATTACCTTGTACCGGTCATCTCCAAGTTGAAGACAGCACAGGAAATGTTCAAGACCTTGGAGGAAATGTATGAGATCAACAATACAAGTAGAGCTCTTGCATTAAAGCAACAACTTCATCATATCAAGATGGCAAAAGGAGACTCCGTCATCTCATTCTTCATGAAGATCACCGAATTGAGAGATCAACTCTCTACCATTGGGCATATGGTTGATGATAAGGATTTGTCTATGTTGGCTCTTAATGGTCTTCCTCAATCTTGGGAGCCATTCATCCAAGGTATCAGTGGGAGATCAAAACTTCCTAAGTTTGATCGCTTGAGGGAAGATTGCATCCAAGAAGAATCAAGATTGGCTGCAAGAGGCATTGGACAAAGCTCTACAAATGAAGACATTCATGTTCTTGCCGTTCAATCTTCGAAGAAGAAAGGAAAAGAAGGGAAGAAAGGCAACTTCAAGAGGAATAGAGATAAAAGATCAGATGGTGCCCCTGCATCTAAGAAGAAGAAGGATCTCTCTCGCATACAATGCTTCAGATGTGACAAGTTTGGTCACTATGCAAAAGATTGTCCTACCAGACCTAAGCAACAAGCTTCAATTGCAGATGTGGGTGAGAATTCTCCTCAGAAGGATTCAAGTGGATTTCTTTTCTACTCTGCCTTATCAAGCAATGTTCCAACAGACAACAATACTTGGTTGATTGATAGTGGTGCCTCTCGCCACATCACTGGATTTAGAGAGCATCTATCTAAATTAGTGGAGAGAGACTCAAGTGTTCAAGTCATTATCGAAGATGATGCATGTTATTCTGTGAAAGGTGTTGGGACCTCCTCTCTTCACTTAGATTCTGGAATCTCTTTACAGTTGAGTGATGTGCTATTTGTTCCTGGTATCAAGCGGAACCTTGTCTCTATCTTAGTCTTGGAGGACAAGGGGTATCAAGTTGCATTCTCCGAAGGTAATGTTCTTGCATGGCTGAAGAACTCAAGTATCAAGACGGTCCATGTGATTGGAGTTCGACATGGGAGTCTCTACAGACTTTGCACTCATCCACTTCAGGTTTTGTTGCATGATTCATCAAGTTCGTGTGAGCTTTGGCATAGAAGACTTGCTCACCTTCACTTTAGAGCACTACCAACCATGGAGAAGATGGTCACGGGCCTTCCTAAACTTAGCCAGGAGCATGAAGGCACTTGTAGAGGTTGCGCATTGGGTAAGAATACTAAAGGTCCATTTCATAGTAGTGAGAGTAGATCTAAATGTATTCTAGACCTTGTTCATTATGATTTGTGTGGTCCAATGTCTGTTGCTTCTTTGAGTGGTTTCTTGTATTATGTAATTTTTATTGATGACTACTCTAGAAAGACTTGGATTTATTTCTTAAAGACTAAAGAATCTGAGGAAGTACTTGAGAGATTCAAGGAATTTAAAGCTCAGGTAGAGAACTTGTCCGGGAAGAGGATCAAAGTTCTGAGATCCAACAACGGAGGATAATACATCTCTGGAAGCTTCCGTAACTTTTGCATTGAAGCAGGGATTAAGAGGGAGTTCTGTGTCCCTTACAATCCTCAACAAAACGGTGTTGCAGAAAGGAAGAACAAATCTATTGTAGAAGCAGCTAAAGCCATGATACATGATCAAGATCTGCAAACCTTCCTTTGGGCTGAAGCATCTAGGACAGCTGTGTATGTTCAGAACAAAAGCCCTCACTGCATTTTGGAGAACATGACTCCCGAAGAAGCATTCACAGGTGTGAAGCCGGAAGTAAGTCATTTGAGAATCTTTGGTTGTCCTGTATATGTTCATGTGCCTAAAGACAAAAGGACAAAGTTGGAACCATTTGGCAATAAGAGAATATTTGTGGGCTACAGTGAGTCTTCAAAAGCCTACAGAGTTTACATTCCAGGTCAGAAACTCATAGAGATCAGCAGGGATGTTACATTTGAAGAGGATGTTGCATTCAAGAGATCTAAGGGCACTGACATGGAGATAGACAATGAAGACCAAGAGTCTCCTCAGGATATGGAAGTTGACCATACTCCTGAGATTCGGAGGGAGGCTACTAATCCCAAAGAAGATGATGATCCAGTTGAGCCTTTGGAACCTACTGATGGGCCTACAGACATTGTTATTGGTCGAAAGAGACCTCTCTGGGCTAGGCAAACGATGCAGGAGACAGAAAAGTTTGCAGCCCTGAGAGGAACATTCAGAGAGAGCAAAAGACCTCACAAGTTTTCAAGTTATGTTGCTTTGATGAGTCAAATGATTGAATCTGAGCCTTTCAGTGTTGAGGAAGCTTCAAGTCAGCAAGTATGGAGAGATGCTATGGCTGAAGGATATCAATCTATCCTCAAGAATGATGTTTGGGACATCATACCTAGACTAGAAGGAAAATCTGTTGTATCTTCTAAGTGGCTCTTCAAGATCAAGCATGCGGCTGATGGGAGCATCGAGAAGTACAAGGCTAGGTTTGTGGCTCGAGGATTCTCTCAGAAAGAGGGAATAGATTATGAAGAAACATTTGCTCCGGTTGCTCGTTATACATCCATTAGGACTATCATTGCTATTGCAGCAGCTAAAGGATGGAAGTTACACCAGATGGATGTAAAGACAACATTTCTAAATGGTGTAATTGAAAAAGAGGTATACATTGAGCAACATGATGGCTTTGAAGTTCATGGGAAGGAGTCTCATGTTTGCAGATTAAAGAAGGCTTTGTATGGCCTTAAGCAGGCTTCTCGCGCTTGGTATGAGAGAATTGATAGATACCTGCTGAGCTTGGGCTTCTCCAAGAATGATGCTGATTCAAACCTGTATTTCAAGGTAATTAATGGTGAGGCATTGATCTTGGTTCTCTATGTTGATGATCTATTTCTTACTGGAGAAGAACACCTCATTATCAAATGCAAGAAGGAGTTGGCTTCTGAATTTGAAATGAAGGATCTTAATTACATGCATTACTTCCTTGGCTTAGAAGTATGGTAGAGGCCTAATGAGATCATTCTGAGTCAAGGGAAGTATACAATAGACATCTTGAAGAGATTTGGTATGATGGATTGCAAATCCATGTCTACACCTATGGAAACCAATTTTTAGAAACTTAAGGAGGCTGCAACTAGTTCAGATCTGGTGGATCCTACTATGTATAGGTAGTTGATTGGATCATTGATGTATCTAGTCAATACTAGACCAGATATTTGCTATGCAGTGAGTGCACTTAGTCAGTTCATGTGTGAACCAAGGCAAATACATCTAGTTGCAGCAAAGCATATCCTGAGATACTTGTGTGGCACAGTTGGGTATGGCTTGAGATATTCTTCTGGTGTGGACTTGAAGCTGCATGGATATTTTGATTCTGATTGGGCAGGGTGTGTTGTTGATCGGAAGAGCACCTCTGGATGTTGCTTCAGTTTGGGGTCTGCGATGATATCCTGGTGTAGCAGGAAGCAGTCTTCAGTGGCACTAAGCACCGCAGAGGCCAAGTATATTGCAGTTTGTGTGGCAGCTCGAGAAGTAGTGTGGCTTCGAAAGCTCCTTGCAGGATTGTTTGGACAATTGTTGGAGCCGACTGTCATTCATTGTGATAATCAAAGCTGTGTGAAGCTTTCTGTCAATCCAGTGTTTCATGACAGAACTAAACATGTTGAGATCAAATACCACTATGTTAGAGATATGGTATTTAGGAAAGCTATCCAGTTGAAGTACATCAACACCGATGAGCAGACGATCGATATTATCACCAAGCCTCTCTCCAGAGTAAAGTTTGTGTACTTTCGAGACAAGCTTGGTATTGTGGAGAATGAAGTCCTAGCTGAGAGGGAGACTCAGCATCAGTGATCTTCTTTAATGCATTTTTCTCTGTGAGAGAAATTTGAGGTGCAAGCCCTTGTCTAATGCATTTTTCTCTGTGAGAGAAATTTGAGGTGTAAGCCCTTGTTTAATGCATCTTTCTTTGTGAGAGAAATTTGAGGTGAAAGCCCTTGTTTCCACCCTCTGGGAGTAGCCATGATGGATGTCATGTTGAGTGACTCCATGACAACATCACGTGAGAGAGTCCGTGATGATTTTCTTGTACTTGTGCTTTTCACCCTCTGGGAGTAGCCATGGTGAACGTCATGATGAGATGACGACATCACGTTGAGTGATTCCGTGATGGGCACTTGTGCACATATGCTTTACCATACATGGGAGTAGCCATGATGGTTGATATCATGTTGAGAGATTTTGTGATGAGCTCCTTTCACATTTGTGTATAACCATTGTGGATGTCATTTCATGACATTGGTTAGCTGGAAGTATTCCTCCCTAGCTGAGAGGGAGTGTTGATGCTATAGCAGTGTCGAGATTCTCTTCCAACTCCGATCTCCTTGCATTGAAGAATAAATTAAATAATAGCCATAGGCTATTTAATTTATGGTGACATCGATTGGTGAGGAGGCGCCTCATCGTGAATATTATTTAATATTTAATTAATCTCTTGGAGCCGACTTCCATCATCCGCCACCTTCTTGGAGACACATCCGTTTCTATTGAAGGCCGACATGATGCTTCTTGAAGGGTCGCGATCTCCCCCTTGTGTATATATTTGCGCCACTGATTTGTTCATTGTATTTCATTGCATAGTTTGCATATATTCAAGAGCAAGTATATCAAGAGCAGATCGTATTCTTGAAGAAGGCCGAATTAATCACTAAGGGAGATTGATACTATCAGCATAAAAGGAGTAATATATTATTCTGAGTTTGCATCAAGTTGTGGTGCAAATTATTTGGCCTCATTGTAAAGGAGACTATTGTTTTATATTCAATATATAAGTGATATATTGTTGCTGGGTTTTTCTCCCTCAAGTGGAGGGTTTTCCCAGGGTATATGCTGTGTTTATGTGTTTGAATTTGAATTAAAATCTGAGTTTTATATCTGATCATAAAATCTAACAAACTAAACTAAAGGTGAACTTTATTACAAAAGTGCCTCCAAAATAGACATCCATGTTTAGTGGAGATCTAAGATCCACAAATTATGGAAGTCAATTTAGACATCCTCAATTAGTGGAGATATGAGATCAACAAATTATGGAAGTCAAACTAGACATCCTCAATTAGTGGGATCTAGCATGCATGATCTGTGGGACCTGGAGTTAACTTGGAAAGGGGCATCAAGTTGACTCCAGTCACATTTAATGTCTTTCTAGAGGGTAGGACGTCCTTCTTGAGGTGCTTTACAACTCTTCACCACTGGTCAACAGTGCCTCTATCCATTCGTTGACTTCCTCAGCCTCTGGGTAATTAATGCTTCTCAAGATGATGACGTGGCATTTTAGCATTACTTCGCCTGTCACAAGCTACTGTTGATAGTCTATGCATGTGGCAGCTGCGTCATCTAATTTGGTAGACATGGCTGACACATTGGCCAACTGCAACCATCGGGATTATTGAGGAATGTGCTACGGATGACATCCCATAATTGATTCTATACTGGTCCTAGCTCAATATACTCTCCTCCCTCGTGCTGATATTCTATGTGAGGGAAGGATATTACCAATGTTCTTGCGAAGTTGATAATATTTGCGACAACTTGTTGGTAGTCAATCAGTTCTAAAGAGTTGGCATCATAGGCTTTCACCTTGTATGCCAACTGTTCTTTCCAAGCAAAAAGATGTTGCTTGCTCTCTTCAGTGAAGACTGATTGATACGTCGTCTGCAATTGTGATTTCATCGCCTGGCCTCTTTTCTGCTATCTTTTGCTCCGACTTCTAAATCTCTGCATGGAGTCCATGTGTTCTATCCCTCAACTGGTATAGCTCCGCTAGTATACATCGTCCTCTGATAACAAATTCCTCCACTTGATCTCTCAAGTGTTTTCCATATGTCATCAATTGATGATGGTTTTGCTCTGCGGGAAGATCCAGCAATTCATGTGGCAAGGCTGAGACGTTGGGGGAGCCATGCATTAAGCTAGAAATGTACATTCTCAACTGTTGATTTTCAGCCTTTAAGGTTGCTGTGTCCTTTCCATCCTCTCTTGGACGCTCACTGAGGGAATTCCGAGAAGGTCTGCCTCCACCTGACGTGTGGTCTTTCTAAGGTTGAGTTTGGACAATGTGAAGTCCCTAACTTGTACCTCATGTATGTTTCTGTCCTCAGGTGGGGCAATAGTCTCTATGATGAACTCATTCTTTGCATTCCTTTCCACATGTACTTGCTTCAACTTTTTTGCCAGCATGTCTTGTGGGACATGATCGAACTTTGTGAAGTCAAGCTCGTATGATGGCCTTTCCCTCTTCCTTCCTAGGAAACCCTCAAGCCAGATAGAATCCTGATTAGGCTCGTTGGAAGGAGGAATGTTGGGCCCCTGAATGCTCGATGAGTGAGACTGTGCTTTACTGATGTCTCTCGGTGGAGAGTCCAAGTCGATGGGAACTTGTGACTGCTGTGATGGTTGTGAAGTAGGTGGCTCTGTCTCTATTACAGGCACTATATCCGCTACTACTGCTTTTGCTATGGGCTTTGTCTCTGCAGTGATTATCTCAATCATTGGCTCGGCGGCAGTGGTTCCCATGACTATCTCGGGTGTGTGTGTGGCTGTCTCCACATGTAACCCCTGTGTTCTTCCCTTTGTATATCCTGACATCCGCATCCCTTTGGGAGGATTGCTCCACTACTTTTGTCTGGGTTTTTTCCTTGACGAGGAAGGTATTGTAGATTGAACCGGTGGCGTCTTTGTTCGAGGAAGTACTACCTTGTCCTCTTGTTGTGTAGGTAGAGTTGACTGTTTTTGACAACTCTACTCGTTCTCTCTATAGATGTATTTTCTTTTGCGTACCAATCCACTCTTCCAAGTGGTTGTGAGTCCACTTGATCTATGAAGAACGAGGGGAGAATGACTTCCCCTTCATCATTAGATAGGCCCTCAATGTCTTCTGACATAAAGTCAACAATTTGTGAGAGCCTAAGCCTGCTATAGTTCCTTCTTTGTACGTCAAACTCATCATCACAATTGACCCAATAATCTTCCATAGAAGATTCATGTGATGAGCATTGCTCAAGATGCACTGCATAGAGGCCTCTAGGATCATATGACCTCTCAATGAGGTATTTGAGATTGAGTCTCACTATTTCTTGGCTCATCAATTTGGCATCTGCCTTTGTTCTACATCTATAGAGTCCCATTTGGATGGGAAAGCTTGTAGCTGGCTTCTTCTTCAGGCGTAGGTGAGTGTGAACTTCGGCCAACTGCCTTAGGAACTCCATGAACACTACCTTATCTGAAGGGTAGCATGGCATCATGGCGGGGTGACCATTGTAACCATACACACGTATGTAGGTGAAAGTGGGGAATTGGATAAACCAGTCCACCCAGTCCACCATTGCCTCCTTGGCTGTTGGTGATATACGCACGTGCATCTCATGGTTGAGGTCTCGTACAGTGTGCATAATGAAAAGGTCGCTTGTCCGTTTGAAGTGTTGTTCCGCTTGAGTGAACTCAAGATGTGAAAAGTGTTCATGGACCTTCTGCACACCTAAGGTCCCCATATTGTTCAGTGTCTTGAATTCACCTTGGAAGGCAATCAAGTATACGAGGTAGGAACACATGTGGAGCCTATGAGCCTCGAGGAACTGGGTAATTGTTGTGACCTTTTCACACATCGCCCCATTCAAAATGGGGACCCCCTAATTTTTGCTCCATTCTGGTCTTTTGGCTTGGGTTTTCCTCTCTCTCCTTCTCTGTCTCTTTTCTGATGTCTGCCTTTCGAGGATTGTGCCCGTCTCTGAGCTTAAGCGTAAAATTGACCAAGTTTGAAAATTAGGGTTTCATCTTTCTTGGTCAGTCCAAGGTCGAACGAAGTGAATAAATTGAAAATTGAGCTTAACATTGTTGTCAGTGTGCTTCCAGCAAGCTCTCAGCAAGTTTTCATCTAATTCCGGGTACTTACTATTTTTAGTAAGTGTGCGTTAGAGGCAATCAGTCAGCATTTTTGAGATTCCGACACACACAGATTCAGAGCGCATCAGGATACTCACGTGTAAAATTTGAGCTGAAACAGAAAACTTTCTATTTTTAGCAATCCAGGACAAATTTTAGGGTTTGCATGTCAGCATTTTCTTTGCATGTCGGCATATTCCTTTTGGGTTTTTCGAGACCTTCGCAATGGTATAACATGCAAAACGAGACGACAACTTTTAGAATTCAGTCTTCCGAGGCTATTTTTAGGGTTTGCATGTTAGGGTTTCTTTTGCATGTCAGATGATTCCTGGTGGGTTTTTCGAGAGCTTCGCGATGGCGTGACATGCAAACGGAGATAATCACTCAATAAGGAACTTACTATTTTTAGCAGGTGCGTCTCAACAGCCGCTTCCCAGCAATTGGAATCACGAGCTGATTGCAATGTAGCAGAAACGAAGACAAACAGAGATCATTTGATACGCATGTAGAGCAGATTAGGGTTTCCAACTTCGAGCAAAAGAGGGTAAAAAGTCAAAATTTTTGAAAACCGGTGTAAACCACTGCGATCAGCATCCTTCAGGCTATCTGCTGGTAAAATTTGAAGTCAAACGGAGCACTTACTATTTATAGTAAGTCAATTTGGAAACAGGCTAAAAATAGCAAGTCAGGTGCGCATGCCAGCAGTCAGTCACGTGGTGAGGAGGAGCCTCATTAAAATTTCAAGTTAATCGGAGCAGTGGAGCTATCAGAAGCAAGCAGTTGCTATTTATAGTAAATCACCTTAAAAAATGGGCTAAAAATAGCAGGCCGACTAAAAATAGCAGTGTCAACAGGGTAACCAGGTCGTGAGGATCCAGTGTTTAAAATTTCAAATCGTTCTGATCTTCGGAGATGCAAAAATCAGAGGGCTTACTATAAATAGTAGGGCATGGATAAGTTGGTCGAAAACGAGAAAAAAATTGATTAAGTCTGGAACTTCATCCTGCAGCCATGGCAGAATGCGCCAAGGTAGATGAAGAAGAGATGGAAAATTTGGTCTAAGTTGAAGCATCGTCTCGTCCCTCACCCCTCCAAATGCGCCCATCCAGCAATGAAGTCAAAGAAAGTCAACGCTTTTCATCCTTCTGCCTAGCCTAAATGCACCTTCAAGGTAATGCCAAGCATAAAAAAATTCTAAGTATGAGAATTCATCCTTCACCTAGGCCAAAATGCGCCCAAGAGAGAAGTGAGTCAAAGTGGTCAACAATTTTCATCCTGTAGGCATGACAAAATGCGCCCAAGGGAAGTGAAAATATTTTCTAAGTGTTGAATATCCTCCTCAAGGGGTGAAATGCGCCAAGTTTGGAAAAAGTCAAAGGAGTCAAAGCTTTTTATCCTTCTCCATAGGCAAAATGCGCCCAAAAGCATGCATGTGAAGACAAAAACAAGGGAGGTGAAAGGTCACAGAAGGACGTGGTAACATGCTTCATCCTCCTCTACATCTAAAATGCGCCCAAAGTTAGAAGAAAGTCAAAAGGTCAAAAGAATTCGTCCTCCTCACCCCCCTAAATGCGCCTAAATAAGACCATGTCAGGACAAAAAATGGAAGTTGAAGAGTCATCCTCTTGCCTAGCTCAAATGCGCCCAAGTTGAAGTGGTAAAAGGGAATGGAAGGTGGTAAATGGGGTAAAAGGTGTTAAAAATGCTTCAAGGCGTGGTCAATACAAGGATAAATGCTAGGCGTGATTTTGAATTTCCTCTTCAAGTCTCAAATGCGCCCAAGGTGGTAAGTGTTAGAGAATTTTTCTTAGGCATGTGAAGTATGAAAACAAAATGTTAGGCGTGGTGAAGTCAAATACCCCTCTTCAAGTGCTAAGTGATATGCGCCCAAGGTGATATGTGTTAGGAAATATTGCAAGGAGATGAATGTGTTGCCTAGGCGTTGGAAGTGAAGGCTTCTAGCAAGGGTGGTATGCGCCCAAGGAACAGGGTGGAGAAATTCAAGGGTGCTAGGCGATGAATTTTTTTTTTTTCAAAAGCAAAGATGAATATCCTCCTTCACACACAATATACGCCTAAAGTGTTGAGTAAGTAAAATAAAAAATAAAATATTGCTAAGGCGTTGGAACTTCAAATGAATATTTTCCCAGTGTGAAATAAAATGCAAAGTGGTGAGTGAGAAATAAGATGTGCTAGGCGCCTTCATGACTAAATTTTTTTTTGTGAAGTTGATGAAGTTTCCACCACTGGCAAACGAATAAAATTTTCTAAGGCAAATTTTCATAGTGCAAGATGACTTAAAATATTTTCTAAGGCAAAAATATTTTTTTCCTTAGAAAATACGCCTAGAACTCAAGGTGATGAATTTTCTTCTTAGAACACTGGCAAATTTTTCAGGGATGAAGTCAGAGATGGATGATAATGCAATATGGATTGATAAAATTTCTCAAGCGAGAGCAACACAGGATGATCACAGGGGAAGAATGGATTTAATTTGATAGAATAATATTTTCTAAGATTCAAAATTTAAAATTTTAAATGAACCCGTTCGTTGGGTACCCATGGGTTCGAAGCGTTCTGGAGAAAATTCTCTTCTGGGTACTGGACATTTGTGATGATGGATGGATTTCCATGTCTTCCGCACTTCGCCAACACTTTTTCAGTGAAGAATTTAATCAGCTCAAATTGTGAATTCTCCTAAGAAGAATTTAAAATTCTCTAAGGCAAATTTGAATAAAACGACTTTTGAAAAGAAAATGATTCGAATGATGAATTTGAAATGAGTTGCCTAGATGATTTTGATTGAATTCTTCGATGGTGAATTTTCCAGTGCCCAAGGGAAGTGAAATTCGAATTCAAGTGACAGAGCTCCGGCTGGTGAATTAAAAAGATGAATTTAAGTTAAATTTTTCAAAAGTGAATTCAAAAGATGCCAGTCAAAGTTGAACTTCTAGAAGGTTGAGATTCTCGGACAAGTGTCAGAAATACCAGGGAGGGAAATTCGAATTCATGAAGTGGAGTAGTGGAAGTTTAATGCACTGCCTATACTTAGCTCCTTCTAGAATTTGACTTTTGCTATAAGATTGAGAAGTTTCTCACTTCTTTTTCACAGCTGAGAAGAATTCGACTTGCTCCGAGTTAGACATTGCAGTGAATTGCTGAAGACTGGATTGAAGAAGTTCAAAATTTTGAAGTTACCAGTGCTAAGAAGGTACGCACTTGCTGATTGCTGGAGCTTGATTTGTTGCTGAGAGTTGAAGTTACTAGTGCTAAGAAGGACGCCTTGAAGTGAGGAATTTCAAAGAGTTTAAAAGGTGCGAACTTGTTGAATGAAAAAGGGTGAATTCAAAGTTGCTTGTGAAGTGCGCACTTGCCAAGTAAGAAGTACGAATTTACCAAGGTGTAAGTTTGCTGATTTAAGGAAGTGCGAACTTGCTGATTGCTAATTGGAGTTGCTGAAGAATAGTGAAGTCACTGAAGTTTACTTAGAAACTTTTTCTAAGTGTTGAAGCTCGAATTTACTGAAGAAGAAGCTGAGGTTTGCGAAAAAGAAAAGTCATTGCAGCTTCTCAAGTTCTTGAAGTCGACTGCAACCCCTACACAATGTCTTATTTATTTTTATTAATTTGCTGATGAATGTTTATTGTTTTGCAGATGGCTGAGGCAAGGGCGACTGGCAAGGATAACAATGGTGCATCCAGACAGGCTGTGATCAAGAAGCTGAGCAAAACATTCATGCCAGAGTCGAAGTTCATTTCGAAGTTGGGCAAGCTGACAGATACCAACTTGGGCTCCGTCAACCTTGAGGCCTTCAAGAACAAAATGTTGGGGATTGGAAGTCATCGACCTTCGACCACTTCGCACAATATTGTTCGAAGCGGATTGTATGCAGCTGTTGGTTTCCCACCAGCCATTCAGTGTTCGGAGCTGATGATGGAGTGCACCAATTATTATGAGAAGGATCACAGATCGATCATGTCACCAGATGGCCAAGTGTTAGCCAATCTTACTCCTGCTGCCATTGGTGAAGCTTTTGGGATTCCAGTGCATAGGAACATGGTTTACAAATCCAGAGAGCGAGCTGAGCGGATGTATGCTTCTGCCTTCGAGCGATGCACGGAGACAATCAACACTCACTGGATGAGCACTCCCAAGCCTTCTCGTACGAAGCTGCCAAAACAAATTATAGCGGATGACTTGAAGCAAGAATATTGTGACCTCATCATGATGCTGAGCAGAGTTGGTGGTTGCCCACAGTCATTTATTTTCGAGCCATGGATGTTCTACTACATCAACCTCGTGCTGGAAGGGAAAGACTACGTCAACTGGGCCGAGATGATCAGTGACAATTTGCATGAGCAGCTCCTGAGCTTGAGAAGGACGAAGACTTTTTACATGAACTCTTACATCATTTACATGCTGGCTCGTATGACAAAGTACAAAGGGATCTCTTACAAGGAGCCTGTTGGTTGTGGATCTCACCAATTCAAAATCCATGACGCTTGTCCGCAGTTGCACCTGGCAAGTACTACTCATTACAAGCGTGTCAACGATGCCTTCACCATGCATATCACGAGATTGCTTCAGGAGCGGTTACACCACAGAATCTTGAGGGGGGCCCAAGAGTTGATTGAAAGGTATGGGTGCTGGTTCATTCAGTTTCCGAAGTTTTCTTACATAAGGCTGCAAGGTTTTTCATCATACCCATATAGGCTGCCTAAGTACCCTACGGATAGAATTTTAATGTTAGAGATATCTAGGCAATTGATTGCCTATGATAAAATTCAAAAGAAAAAGAAGAAGGGAGGGATTGAATTCCCAATTGTCATGGGCAACTTGGATGAGGTGTGTCCTTCAATACAGGCAGCTAGAGAGGCTGAGAGTGAGCTTCAATTTTATCACTTTTCATATCACACTAGCCGACAGCACTATGATCCACATCACAACATCAAATGGGTACTGTCAGAGGAGTTTAAGCACAAGGCAAATATTGAGGACTATTGGGCTGATGCATCAGATGAAATTGAAGTCAGGAAAAGGATGTTCTCTCGGTTGCCAATTACTTTGATCAGGGAGTGCGAAGTTGTTCCGGTTCCAGACCAGGTGAATGAGGATATGGATGTTGTGCATCCGGATTATGCAGCAGTAAGAGATACTCCACTTCCGCTCCCAGATTGGTCAGAACCAGAGGTGGCTGACTTGGACACACTTTCTATCCCGGTCCTAACATTTACTAGAGCATGGGTTGATAGGTGAGTGAACAGGTTGAAGAGTAGGTCAATTGCTTTGACTTACAATTTGATGGGAGATCACAGGACACCCACGACAGGCAGGTAGAAACAGATCACACGAGGACCAGAATCCAGAAGGAAAGAGCTAGTTCGGCAGGAGCCTATTCAGCCAGAGCCTCCACGAGTTGCATCGCCCACGCCATTGGAGACACGTTCTCCAAGTATCCAGGAGGTTTCTTTGTTTGCTGATCAAAGGAATGCATTGAATCAGGTGCAAGTAGTACAGGAAAATAATCAACCTCCACGGAGAGAGTCAGTTGGCCAGAGTGTCAACGCACCTATTAGGGCTGATCAGCAGGATGATGAGGGGACTATTACTGACCCTCAGTTTCAGCAGGAGTTAGAGGCGGCTATGGAGGATGATGATGATATAGTTTCAGGAGACACTCAGCCACTTGAGGACGATGAGCCTCACCAGAATGATGTAGAGGTTGAGCAGGTTTGAGAAGTAGAGGCACAAGAGCAGCAGCCCTTCGATATACAGTACAATGTGCCTGATTGGCTTAAGGATAGGATGAGAAGAAGCCCCAACGAGGAGATTGATCCAGCAGTTGAGATGGAAGAGTTCTTGAACAGGATCAGTGCACCTCCACAGAAGATGAGAGCACGAAAGTTTTCGAAGATCTCCACTGAAGAGGATGGCTCTCGCACCCTTCATATAGCCGTGCCACAAGTTGATTGTGACCAAGACGAAGCATTGCCAGAGAATTACGTGGTCACAACTTTGGAATTAGGACGCCCCAGTGGTGCACAGATTGTAGAGGAGTGTGATAACTCCTACCTCGCCCTCAAAGATAGGTTATTCAAGAAGGAAGGAAAGTATAAGAAGTTGAAAAGAGAACACAAGGCCTTGATTGGATATGTACAGCAGTTGTCTCGTTCTCGAGGGCATTTATTCCAGTAATAGAGCCTCCAGCAGAGATACCTAGAGAATCAATTAGTGGCTTGATGGAGTTAGGGAAAATGGCACAGGAAGCAGACAAGTGGGTCACAGGGGTTCGTGCTGAGACAGAAAAATTTATGGAGGATCTTGCTTCTGCTTTTCAGCAGGCCTCTAGTATTTTGGCACGGATGGAGGCAGTTGATCATGCTTGGGGTGATGCTTCTATCTATCAGAGTAAAGTAATTCAGCGTCTTGAGGCATTGAGGCACGTCCCTTTGCGATTGCTGATTGATGGAGGTGTCATCTAGGAGAATGAAAGGTATGACTTTTCCAGATGGTATTCTTCAGCGATCACGGGACGTGGTTTCTTCGACGCAGCACAGGCGGATTCAGCCAGGATACATAAGGCTATGGCCAATATTATTGATGGAGTTCAGAACACTTTTGAGGCCATATTTGCTAGGCGGTTGAATCCAGATGAGGTTAATGTTGATAATTTGAGGGGTAGGCTGGTGCCTTTCTTTTCAGAGGTGAAGACCTTCGTACAAGATGATTTCGAGAACACTTCTACTTTCTCCAGCTTGATTCAGAGCACGTAGGATTCCTTAGTTGCTTGGAGAAAATCTTGTGCAAGGCATGAACATTCAGTCACGGTGTTAGAGTTTTAGCTAGATTGCATTCCACCCATTTCAGTTCAGGAGGTTGAGGCTGTACTCGGCAGGTTCGTTGAGTTTGCAGCCAGAGAGAAGGAGAATGGGAACGCACTACTGGACGAGGATCTTCTAGAAGACTGATTGTGGGCATTTATTGCCTTTACTATTTTTGGGAGTGAGTGGGAATCTTTGTTCATTTATTACACCACTCCCCATTCTGGCAGTTTTTAGGGTTAGGGCTGAGGTGGCGCGATTTTGGCCACTCTATTGATTGTAACCCTAGCCGTCTTTTGGGACCGGGCTATCTATAAAAGGGGGAGTCCCCCTCATTTGTAATTCATTAGAATAGAGATTAGAATCAGAATAGAGCTAGAGATTGGAGATTAGAGAGTAGAGCATAGTAGATATTTTGCTTAGCATAGTGTGGAGAAGAAAGAAAGTTTTCCCTTTGAAAACTTTTGTGGAGATTGTTGTGTAACACTTTCATGATAATAGATCTTTTCATTGATGGTGGAATTCGTCTTGTCATGAATAGCTAGCAAGGTCTCTTCTTCCTTTCGGATCCAAGTAGCTTAATTCTCATTTCATGCAAGTAGTTTCCTTTGATGTGTGGTGTTTTATTGAGGTAGCTTCTTTTCATTCCATACCACTAGCGGCTTGTTGATGATAAGTTTGCCTTGCGTGGTCGACTGGAAATTATCTTGAATTTAATTTCGATTGTGATTTGTGTACTTATATGCGTTGTTTTGATGGTGTACGTATGCTAAATTATAATTTGAACATCTCTTGCTATCCCCTTTGAAGATTGCACCAATTTTACTGAGGCTGTCCGACGTGAGGCTAGGTGAAATTCGGTTGAAGTCTGCCAAAATTGAGCTCCACATGTCTTGCATTTAGAATAGGATATAAGTTTCTTAGGCTTTATACTCCTTTACTTTCTGCATATTTCTGGTTAGCTTTAGGAAAACATACTATATTGCCAAATCATACGTACAAAATCCCCTTCGAATCATCTATCTGTTGTTAACTGCAAGAAGCCTAAACAATTGTGTAAGTCCCCTCGTAAGAACACATCAATACACATCAACCAACTGAGGGTGTTCCAAGTATTTCAGAACCTTGGAGTTGAACGTGTGATCTATCTCGCAATCTTAGCACACGGAATACTTTGATCAAGAGAGAACGGAGTAGCCTTCGGACTATTTTGTTCTGCTGTTTGGCGCGGTCACAAAAACCACGTCAACAGTAATTTGTTGGTGGAGTGTGTCATTGATTAGGGTGGCCCAGTCGTAGTGTTCTCTTTTGCTGATAATCTTGGCAATGATGTAGTACATCCACGATTGGAACTGATTGCCCTCTTCCTGTCCAGTGATCTTGCTGAGTAGAGTGATCAACACTGCGTACTCGTCTCAAAATTCTCCTCGTCCAACGAATTTGGGAAAATTGGCCTTTTTCACCTTCAGCCATCTTTCTGCCATTATTCCTTTACATTTATCCCTTGCTGCTTCGAATGCTCTTTCACATTCTATCACTGATATGACCACATTGGTTGGGCATGGTGTGTTAGTTTTCAGGATCAGAATTAACATAAAGCAAAATGCAACACATGAACAATAAACACATAACTTTTACCCTGGGAAAACCCTCCTACTCGAGGGAGAAAAACCCAACAAAGAATCTCTTATGTATATCAAATAAAAGGAGCAGAAATTTGCTTTACAATCAGACCCTTCTCAAGGGAAAATTAATACAATGAATAATAGCATCACTCCTTGATGCAAAGATACACATGAATATGATTCTCCTTGAATTAGATCTGCTGCTAACGAATGATGATCTGCTACTGAAGGGAGAACTTCTGCTTTGAAGGAAATGTGAATGACGATGAAAAATGAGCTTGATCATGAATGAATGAACACCACCTTGTATATATACCAAACTAGGCAACCTTTCATCTAGGTCGGCCTCTTTGATTTAAATAACAAATATAAAATATCATTTGTTAACAAGGCCGACCTGCCTGATAATTATTTATTATCTTAATTTTTACTTAGGAGGAAAATAGCTCTCTAAGTTGCCAAACACTAACACTCCCTGGTAGCTAGGGAGATATTTTCCAGATATCTACGTCATGGAGTCTCTCAACATGATGCCCACAATGGCTACACCCATTTGTGGAAAGCTCAAAGGTTCATCACGGAGTCTCTCAACGTGATGTCGTCATGGGGTCTCTCAACATGACATCCACCATGGCTACTCCCATGTGTGGAAAGAAACACATGTACATGTGCCCATCACAGAGTCTCTCAACGTGATGTCGTCATGGAGTCTCTCATCATGACGTCCACCATGGCTACTCCCATGTGTGGAAAAACACAAGTACAAAGGGTTCATCACGAAGTCTCTCAACATGATGTCGTCATGGAGTCTCTCAACATGACGTCTCATCTCAGTCTCAAAGATGAACAAGGGCTCGCACCTCATATTTCTCCATCGCAGAGAAATATATACTACAATGGCTTTCACCTTATACTTCTCTGTCTCAGAGAAATATACACTACAAAGGGCTTTCACCTCATACTTCTCCGTCACAGAGAAATATACAATACAAGGGCTTTCACCTCATACTTCTCGGTCATAGAGAAATATACACTACAAGGGCTTTCACCTCATACTTCTCCGTCACAGAGAAATATACATTACAACAGATCTTCATGATGATGTGACTCCCTCTGAAGCTCCAAGTACTTGCATCAACCTCCTGACCTCCTTGTCCAAGGTTGCCTCTGTTGGTTTGTCAGACTCCCTCCGAATGTTATTTCCTCCTCTTCGAAGAAACTGACCGCAATGACAATCTGTATGGGTTCTTCCTCTTCGAGAGATGTCTCCAACCACCAACTTAGTCTCATGGCTGCAAGCTATGTCTCCAAGCTTGTTCATTTCTCCAATCGGCATGACTTACGGGATGCCTCAAGCTCTTCCTCTCTTTGAATTTCTTATGCAATCTCTCATCATCCTTTTGCTCCTCGATCCGTCCTGGAAGCATTTAAGAGAGATTACTAATAGTTCATAGAATTAAACTATCCCGAAGAGAAATACCAATGCATACATGATTCACTATTCCCAATGTTATTGCATGAATTAATAACTACATAAAAGATTCATGAACATTATTCAAGGGTATGAAATACTTATCTCTTTATTGTCTAATCTTCCTTACAATCCACCAATTGTTCTTTCCTGATCTTTGCACCTAAAGATTGAGATCTGCTGCAATGGAATGATCTGCTGCTACAGAATGATTCAAAACTGTCTGCAACTTCAGAAAAACGTCTTCATGTAGTAGATACGTGGACACAAGACCTCCAGATATGCCCAGAATAGGAACAACTCATAAAGGCATAACTCATACTAAAATGCAGGCAGCGTCAAGTATCTCTGAAGGCTCCAATGAGAATGAATATGTACTAATAACTTCCCGCCCAATATCATCCACCGAACATTAACGGTGATTGGCATAAAATAATGTCACGCCGCCGAGAAGATAAATATTCAAGTATTGGCGCCACAACTGGAATGCTCGACAGGGAGCCACACACGGAAATGCTCGACACCCATAAACTCAACGCTGAATAAAAACTTCCGGAATATTTTAATCCGAGTTGTGAGATATGCCAAAATAATTTCAGTCAACATTGAATTCACATTTGTGGAATATGTTGCCGGCACTAATGATAGCTCGAAAGTTCATGACACCCGCATATATCAAACAATGACTTCATATAACCAGAGCTAGCAATAGAATATTGCTTCAGGAAAGCATTCACTCCTGAAAGAAAGCATCGATGGCTACTTCTCCAAATATAATATTAATATGAATAGCAACTAAAGACCCGACCATGTGTGGCACGGTCTCAAGAATAAATATCTCTGCTAGATGACAAAACCCGTTCATGACACATACGCCTAGGAGAAGCACATATGTGCAATCCCAATAATCTTCAGCATCGTGGACTATGAGTAAATAACTTCCGTGATGATGTGAATGATGTAAATATTATTGATATTCAAGATTGGATGATTACAAATGGAGACATAGTCTCCTTATATAGAGAAAAACAAAGAACGAAAATAGAAACATACTAAACTCTAAACTGACGTATAAAATAGAAACTACCTAATAAACTAAAGATGACCATTATTAATTACTCTAATACCCTCCCTTAATGGTCATCGTTTTAACTAAACATAGAAAAAATTTAAAATGCATAGGAGGCTGACTCCTTCGCCTTCTCCTCAGAATGCTCTGCTACATGAGCCTGCTGCTGAGACTATTCTTGGTTTACTTTTGATCAGCCAACCGCTTTCCGCAGAACCTTTGGATGTGACCAAGCTTCCTACAATAGTGACAGGTGATACTCTTCTTGGAACCCTCCTCAAATGTGCGCTGTCCTTTCTGCTGAGTGGACTTGCCTTTGCCTTTGTCCTTGGCAACAAATGCTTGTTCCGCACTGACCATATCACTGTTGCTACCAAATTGCTGTCTCCACCTAGCTTGCTGCAATAACTTATTGCACAACTCATCAAACTTCAAGTCAACATTAGTGGAGGTAATGTTGAATGTCTCAGTAAAATGTTCGTAGGATCATGGTAGACTCTTCAATGTAATCACTACCATATCCTCCTCTTCCATCTTGCGACCAATGGCCTCCAGTTGATCGCATATATCCTTTATCTTCATAAGATGCTCCTGCAGGGACATCTTCTCATCCATCATCATCGAAAACAACATGTTCTTCAGAAAGAAAGCTCGGCTTTTATCCGACGTTTCATGGAGATCTTTCATATGTTTCCATATCTCTGCAGCAGATTTGCCAGATGGCACCTCTGGAAGCATCTCATCGGTGACTGATAACTTGAGCAACATGACTGCCTCCCTATTACCTCCATCATACTTGTCTTGATCCTTCCCAACAACAGTGGGACGAACTTCTGAACCAAGAACAAGCGCATCCAGACACCGGTACTCAAAGATGGTAAGCATCCTCTGCTTCCACGTGTTGTAATTCTTGCCATTAAACCTCTGCGAACTTTCCAACATAACATTGGACAAAGTTGCCATCCCTCCCGTTTTCCAAAGCACAAAAAAACAAGGTAACGTTGTGATCAGTTGGTAGAAAACTGGACAATCAGCTGGCACAAAATTCAAGACAAATCTGTCGACACAAAAATTGAGGCACGAAAAACGATGCACCCAAAAAAAACGGAGACCAACCCAGTTGAGCTCTCGAAAAACCCACCAAGAATCTGGAATTGAAAAAAATTTCCGCCTTCAAAAAGAGGGTAAAAACCCTAGTCGAAAAATCTGGAACCTTAGACCGCCATGAATAAACACTAGAAAACTCCAGAAAAATCTGAAATCCGCTAGAAATCTATAGCCTCAAAGAACCAGATGTCGGCTCAACCCTTCAGGGAAAAACGCAGATTTTTCATAGCAAATCGCGCCAAAAATTTGTCAGAAAAATCGCAGCTGAGAAGAACACGTTAAGAAAACGTGCTCAGGGGAAGCAATCCCATCGGCGGCAAAGAACCTTCAACACAGTTTTAAGAAAAACTTTCCTTCGCACAAAAAAACTTCTGAAATGGGGTCGCGCGGCGTCATAGGAAAAAAACAGAGAAAATAAATCCTTCAGAAGTCGCGACATAGAACAAAAACGCGAATCAGAGAGAATGCGTCCTCAAGAAGAAATACGCCCACGAAAATTGCAGAAAAGAAGCCACGAAGAATTTTCAGAAACCCTCGAAAATTCTTTTATCTGAAGAACCACAAAAAAATTTCAAAATTTTTCACTCACAAAAATCTTCGAAAAAAAATAGAACGATTTTTCATAAAAAATCGTTCAAAAAAATTCTGGAAATAATTCCAGGTAACTAGGGCACGAAAAAATTCTAAAAGCTCGTCACCTGCTCTGATACCATGTAAATATTATTGATATTCAAGATTGGATGATTACAAATGGAGACGTAGTCTCCTTATATAGAGAAAAACAAAGAACGAAAATGGAAACATACTAAACTCTAAACTGACATATAAAATAGAAACTACCTAATAAACTAAAGATGACCATTATTAATTACTCTAATAAATGATAGGTGTGATCTCTAGCAATATTTGGAAGTTGCCAATTAAGAGTCACCGCTCAGAATATACTCATTCCTCCATACACCAGAACA
The DNA here is from genome assembly GCA_007258455.2 of Sequoia sempervirens. Classification (NCBI taxonomy): domain Eukaryota; kingdom Viridiplantae; phylum Streptophyta; class Pinopsida; order Cupressales; family Cupressaceae; genus Sequoia; species Sequoia sempervirens. The sequence goes on from VDFB02000017.1 coordinate 270,369,550, forward strand.
TCTCCGGCAACATATATCAGAATGAATGGATAGCGCCACTAATCCCCTCTTCTGCCTATGATTGCCTTTGTATTATAATAATCATTGTCAACCGTTCAATTGTAAAGACTGAAATACATAATCTGCAATAATTAAATCTGATTGGATCTCTGAACCCGCTCTGATACCATGTTAGTTTTTAGGATCAAAATTAACATAAAGCAGAAAATGCAACACATGAACAATAAACACATAACTTTTACCCTGGGAAAACCCTCCTACTCGAGGGAGAAAAACCCAACAAAGAATATCTCTTATGTATATCAAATAAAAGGAGCAAAAATCTGCTTTACAATCAGACCCTTCTCAAGTGCAAATTAATACAATGAATAATAGCATCACTCCTTGATGCAAAGATACACATGAATATGATTCTCCTTGAATTAGATCTACTGCTAACGAATGATGATCTGCTGCTGAAGGGAGAACTTCTGCTCTGAAGGAAATGTGAATGATGATGAAAAATGAACTTGATCATGAATGAATGAACACCACCTTGTATATATACCAAACTAGGCAACCTTTCATCTAGGTCGGCCTCTTTGATTTAAATAACAAATATAAAATATCATTTGTTAACAAGGCCGACCTGCCTTGATAATTATTTATTATCTTAATTTTTACTTAGGAGGAAAATAGCTCTCTAAGCTACCAAACACTAACATGGTGGAATAGCAAAACATTTCTCAATGTCCTTTGGTTTCAAGCTGCAGATCACCCTCCCATCCACTGATCGGATTTCTCTCGTGGTAGGATTGTAATGCTTAATGCAAGCAATTACAAGCTCCACACTCTGTAATGTGATGGGGATGTACACAACTTGAAGCAATCCGGATTCTTCTATGTTCTATAGCGTGATTTGATTTATGCCCTCCAAATCTTCCGAATCGATCACTAGATTCTTTTGATGTAAGTCTGTGTCAGTCGTTTTCAGGAAATCATGGTACAAGGCCGTCTTGGTCTTGTATTGTACCTGGGAGTATTGCATCCTGAAAAACTTAAAGATCAACTGTGCACACGACCCTGTTCTGACAATGTTTGAAAACCCCTAAAAATAGCGCCTGCTGAGAAGTATTTTTTCGGTAAAAATCTGGCACATGGGTTTTGTTTGTGCTTCAATGTTGAACAAACCCAGTTCCTTAGATTTTTGATTCTAAGACTTTTCGGAAAAATCCCTAAAAATAGGGGCAGCAAGTTTGTTGTTTCTGGAAAATTTGACAAGATGGGTTTTACTGGAAAATTATGTTGATCATACCCAGTTGGTCAGATCTGTGGTAGTCTGCTGTTTTCTGTGACATGCAAGAAAACCTAAGACAAGAAAAGAGGAAGTAGACAAGAGGTAGATTGGAAGTTATTAACTACCTCCTTGAGAAAATCTGCCTCTAGATTCAACTCCTGAGAAATAAAACTCTTCGTGCCACTGATCTTCAAAAATAATGAACGGTCCAAAACCCTTGTCAGATCTTGAAAAGACGTCCTTAAGAGAAAATGGCTGTTTTTGATCTTCAACCTGCAAAAGAAATAATGAAATGGGACGCCTAGAGTTGATATATAATGACTCAAGCCTGAATCTTTGAAGTTTGGGCGCCAACTCATGTCTTAAGCTTGATTTGGCTTGATCTGGAGTTCTAAAAGTTGGTTTCCACTGATTGTGGGATGATTTGGCCACTTTTTCCTCCAAAATATCTTAACTTAAGTCAACAAATCTTGCCTTGACCATTTTAGGCGTCCATTTTGAGTTTGAACACTTTTTTCACTATTTTCCAGGCTGAAGTACCTCTGTTTGATCCTTGCTCTTGGTCGTTTAGTCGATCTCTAGCAGTTGCTGACGGATCTGTTGTTGAGATGGAACTATACTGAAGAGGTATGCCTGGGAGCGATCAAGCTAGAAACTTGAGTTTGAGGCTCCAGATTAAAGGGCGCCTTTCTTCAGTAGGGGCGCTTTTAGCCTTGACTTAGTCAATTTTCATGACTGTTCTTCGTTTCCACCATTTTGGACCCTGCATGCTTTGATTTGATATCACCATTGATTGACAAGTCTGATGACTTTGCTTGATGATTCGTTGGATGACCAGTTCAATCCTGGAAAGGATGACTGGTATCTTAGCTCTTGAAGGTCTGTTGAAGTCCTCCAAATCCAAGGGCGCCCTTGGCCAGCAGGGGCGCTTTTGACTTGTTGACCAGTTATTTCTATGTTGTAAACTGCCTTAGTTTGATCTCTGTCATCAGATGTTGGATTTGTTAGTTGCCTTCGCTGATGGTTTCGTTGTCGAGATCGATCAAAGTGGAGGTCATCTTGGAGGTCACTGAGCAAGAAGATTGTATCTGCATGCCCAAAAGACTGGGCGCCTTTCTTCAGTAGGGGCGCTTTTCCTTGATACTTGTTCATTTTTTACGTTCCTCATTCAACCTTCACTTTGGATGTTTTCCACATGATCTCAGCCTCTGACTGTTTGACAGGTCCTGTGAATGTGCTGTTGGATTGATTGAGAAGCGGGGAGAGAGTTGAACAAAGGCCCTGTATAAAGCAGCTGTTGACAACTTTATCAGGTGCCTTGAAATGAAGGGCGCCCCTGGCCAGCAGGGGTGCTTTTGCTTTAGAGTTCATTGATTCACCTTCTATTTTGCATGTTCTTGCTTTGCAGCATCCCCATAATTCGTTGACGCTCCCCGATGATCTATGAATCAAATGGTCTCGCTTGATGATGCGTTGAATAGCCAATAGGAACACAAAGAAGACGACTGCTTCAGATGGATCTGATGACTGCATTTGCCCTCTGAGATCAAAGGCGCCTTTCTTCAATAGGGGCACTTTTTGACCCTTGATTGTATTTTTTTCTCCTTGGTGGCAAGGCATGCTTTTCCAGAGTTAGCCAAATTTTGGCCTTTTTCAGTTTCGAAAATCTAGCCAAATTTTGGCCTTTTTCAGTTTCGAAAATCTCCTCCATCAAACAACTTCTTTTTACCCTTTTCTGCCATGGTTGCGTCATTGAAGCTTTTGAAGCTTAGCTTTCAGCACCTGGTACTGGCCAATTTGCCATTAATGGCTGCAGAGTTCCTAATTCTGTTCCTGAAAAATAGAAATAGACCCACTAGAGTAAAACATGCTTTTTGATGATTCTGACTTGACTAGTGTGATCGTGAAGTCTATTAGTCCTATCAAAATCATTTTCAATCATTTCCGGGAAAGTCCTATTTTTAGGGGTTTCCCTGAAAATAGGGGTTTGAAACCCTAATTTTCAGTTTTTTTAGAATTTTACACATGTTCCTTGACAAAAACCCACAAAAACCCTATGTTTGGTTTGACCTAAAACAGACTTTTGACAACATTTTTACATGATTTAGCTCAATTTAAGTAGAATGCCAAAAAATTATTTTGGGTACAACAACTTGAAACCTTGAAAATTTGCAACAACCTGAATTGGAAACAAGGGTTTTTGTCTTTGATCCAATATCATGGATCTTGAGAGGGTTTTCGTCCTCTAGGGTTTGAACACGCCAAGGGTTTTCGTCCTTGGATGATCTCAAGATTGAACAATTGCTCAAATTTGAAAGTATTATGCAAAGGATATCTTCCATGATGATCCTCAAATGAAGATAGGCACCTCTTTGATATACCATTTCAAATTGGGCCCTTGGGTCCTAAATTTCCCTCCAAGTTTTTAACAATACTTTAAATTCTTCCTTTATTTTATATTTTTGTTTTAAGTATTTAAAAATACTTTTTTTTTTAATACTAGTGTTTAAGAACACCTTTTATTTTAATTATAATAATATTATTAAGTTGCCCTTAAAATTAGAAATTATTGGGCCCAACTTAAATAATATTATTAATTATCTTAATTCGAAAAAGGGGACATGACATAAAATCCCCCGACCACTCACCTCAAGCTTAGAACCAGCAACTACATCACCTGATCCAGCCACTTCCATTCAATCCGCTACTGACATCTCTGACTTTGATGTGCCTAATTTATTGTGAGCACAACTTAGTAGGTAAGGAAACTTCAATACTGTTGATAATTTCTTTCCTTTTAGTGATGCATTCCGGAACTCCACCTACAAGAGACTATAGTGTGAAGGCATGTGTCACCTCTAGCATCCCATGATTATGAGAAACCAAAAGGTGTTTCATTACCATATGGTGATTCAAATATAAAGTCTTCAAATCTTGCGATTCTTTGTTGACTGCCAACAATTCTTTATTTAAAACCTTGAGATTTCCCATCCATGTTAGCGCTCCCATGCCATTTAGAGCTGAAATGCACTCCACAAACCCTTTCTCCATTGAGCCACCATCAACGAAAGGGTAGAGAAGCATGAAATGGAGATCTTATTTCCTCACCTTTGGAGAAGGAAATGCAACTTCCATTTTCGCAAGAAAATTTGAAACTTTCATCCCTTGAGACCACAACACTCGAGTAGCTTCAATACCTTGTGGACTAAGAATGCTCTTCAAAATTTTGAGGGAAACAAAATCTAGGCAGATAAACTGTGAGAAATCATCCAAAATGTAACCTCTATAAGTGGTAATTAGGTTGAACAAAGAAATGCCAACAAGCCATCCTTACATTTGTGCCAAGACACAACTACAATCTTGACAACCTCCACAGTCCATAAATTTTGCAAGCAAAAACATCTAATGCAATAGGCCAAAAGAAGAGCCAAAATATCATGAAGTAACAACTCCATGAGTAGTTATTATCCATCGAGACACATTTGCTCTCATGAGTGAAGGACAAAAGGAATACGCCAATGGGAGTATGCAAACTGCCAGCCTTCCACCTAATAACACTACATTCAAAAGAGAGCCAACTCCAAAAATGAAAAGGGCGCTTGTACAAGGCAAGCAATAAAAACATCTTATGTCATGGGGTAGGTGGTTAAAGGCTAGGAGCCCGCATCCTTAAGAAGGTGACCCCACTAGGGAGATCTAATGGAAGAAAAAATGTGATTTATTGACCCCACTAGGGAGATCTAATGGAAGAAAAAATGTGATTGATCAATACTTGCATTGGCCAAAAAGTTCTCTGCTTGATTATATTCTTGATAACAGTGGGTGTAGAGGATGCCTTTGAAACATTTACTAAAATCTAGCGCCTCTTCATGAAAATTTTGTAGCTTCCAATTTGACAGTTCATTTTACTTAAAACAATATATAGCTATAGCCAAATCACCCTTGACAATCTTTTTACATCCCATGGCAGAAGCCATAGAGATACTTGCCACCATTGCTTCTCATTCAATTTCATTATTTGATTTAAGCCCCAAGAAAAAGGAGCCAGCTTCCACAAATTGATATGAAGAATCTTTGATTTCCACCCTATCTCCTACTAGACTTGGATAACTTCTTGAGGTACCATCAAAATTCAACTTGTGAAACTCACTCGGAGGACATAGCCAACTAGATTCCTACCTAGAGCACTATTTGTCTATTACACCTTGAATGAGGTGTAAACCTTCTCTTCTTACTTTAATAGAAGATTTAATTTTCAGACTTGTTGAACTATTTGGGTCATGTTGGATGTTAACAATTTTCTTTTAGACAAAAGAAATTCATAGAGACCATGACAACACATAACAAAAATATCAAGAATTTTCTTTCAGATGGTTGATATTATATTTGTAGGCGTGATCATTTTGTAAGGAAATTTCTTAAGATAACAAGTGATACCATAGGAGACTACAAAATACATGGTTGATCGGAGAGCAAGGACTCAGTAGTGCTTTATATTTTCTTTCTCCTATCTTAATTAATTAAAATGAAAATTGAAAACAAACATATTTTCTGCAAAATTGGCAAATAAGAATATTTGAAATTTGAAACCTCCTCATGGAAGGAAAAATTGTATTGTTTCTGCTGTGATTCAATTATTTGGTCCATAGGCCGCCATTATGATAGAGATATCTATGTATTTGAATGATCAGTTTTCATTTTTGTGATGTAAAATCATGCAATACTCTTTGATTGTTCACTAGAAGGTTAATAAGATTCTTGTGAGGCACCCAACAATTTTGAAATTAATCTGCTTTTACTATCCCAAGAACTAGAGTTCCACCCCTACATTTTGGATTCCCTTAGCTCAATCATGCATTTTCAGAACCTAAACTGTTCAATATTGTCCAGACGATAGTTCAAAAACTTGCGACTGGCCAAAACTCAGTAGACCCAATTTTGACTTGGAATTGGTGATTTTGCAAAAGCTCAACAACATAAAAAATACTTCAATTCCTTAATAAACATAAATTTCTTGCAGAATACAGGTACACAATGTATCAAATCAATTTGTAAAATGTTGTGGAAGTATTTTTCATTAGATTTGAATACAAAAAAAGTACAATATTGTATTGACATGTGAATACAACAAATAATAAATATGATATGTATTATGATGATTGAAAATTATCATAAACAATTGTATAACCATACAAGTTACAACAAGTTACAATTTTGTCTTCCCTATATGCATCCTAGTGATGGTCTAGGTGCTAGTAAGCGATGGCTCCACCCTCAGACTAGAAGGTATGATTCCTTCTTAGTCTCAACGTCATCATTTGCCATTGTGTCATCCAATCCAACACCTGCTGCTTTTGCTACATCCTTCTTTGCTTGCCTCTCAAAATGAACAATGCTGTCTTTCATAAACACGGGTACTGCTCATCTAGCATAGTCTGGTTGCTAGATGAATCAATGTCATCCAAGTCAATCAGCCATTGTGCGATTTTGCCCTCCTCTTTTATGTAAAGGCAAAGGTTACATTGTATGGGGATGAGATCATTGAAGTGCTTTTGTGTCAAACTTGTTGCACTTCTTTGTGTGAATGGCCTCAAACGAGGTATATTTGCACCTACATTCATAAGCGCTACAAGTTTGGGACATTAATTAGAGGGCTAGCTTTTGAAGGTTCGGGGTTTTTCGGCCCTGATCTTCCCACCAAGTGGCTGCAGAGAAGACATTCAAAAGTTTGCAAGTAAGCAATAATTTTAAATGTTGAGTAAAGTGAAGATTGAGTTTATTTTTTACTTGGTGCTTGGGTCGTTCTCTCTTACATAGCTAGTGGTGTAATGCTTGTAATTTATCATGGATAAACAACACAATCAACAATTTTTTTGAATCAATGCATTGCACAAGCAACAATGTAACATGCACACACAAGTGTTGTTGCCATGTACAATTCCACTTGATATCGACAATGTGTGGAAGCGACCTGTTGGTTTAAAAACCCACACTGGGTTTTGCATGATTTTTTAAAACGATTTCTCCATTTGACATATTATCATTTTGTCAAATTGTTTGCTTGCCATTCAATAGATGTTGTAGAAGATTGTAAAGGACTGATAAGTATACTAAATGCATACAGACATAATTTCTGATTTCATACAATAATAGATTTACAATCTCATACTTGACATTGAATAGCCTTTGCACTCAGCATTTAACAATAACTCAGTTTACAACAGCAACTTGACTCTTATACAATTGATTAATGGAATATAGCAAATCAATGGTACTGAATATATTGAGAACAATGTTTCAGACAATCCTAACACTCAGCAATGTATAGAAATGGGCAGAATGCAATGTACAGTGCATAAATACCATTACAAACTGATTTCTGGAAATGTCACGACTGGCTGGGGCTGATGATTTGCAGAGATAAAGGTCTGAGTATAGCTGACTCCTGAGAAAAACGCCTTCACACAGTGAGCTTGACACCAATAGATGACTTCCAGAACCTCACGTCTCACCCAGCAGAAGTTGCAGGGTCGCAGCTCCCTCCTGTAAGCTCTCATGACCTTCAATAGGCAGCAGTTCCTTTGTCTAAGACCCCCGTACCGACAGTAAACAGTGGTGCCCAGATCTGAAGCTTCATGGCAGCCAATAAGGAAGGGTGTCTGTTAAAAACGACCACCAGATAAGCCCACGACCTCTAGAAAACACCACGCCCAGGATAAAGGCTCACACCTATGAAATGAATGGCAACAGGACCACTAAATGTATACGCCCAGGTTTGTTATATGCAACAATTACAAACCCACGACCTGAGAATTAAACAAACAGCAATGCTATATCTGAAAATGGCAGCCAGATTCTGAGCAAAACCCCGTCAAAACTGAGTGCCAAATTTTAACCTCCAAAGGATACAAAGATGTATAGTTCTTCACCAATTTTGTCTCCGTAGGAGACTCACAAAATTGCAGTTATCGCCCAACTAGAAAACCTGTGTGATTTCCCATTCGAACTAGTTAGGGTGGAATCGTTTCACCACCGAAACCAGATGCCCTAGGGTTTTTCTTCCCCAAGATCAAGAACTCCAAGAAGCTCTCCAAAAGTGAAAGTGAAAAATAAGTCAAGCATAATACAAATGAGCTCTGAAACCCACTTTCATATCTTTCACTTTATTTCCCGCTCAATAACATAATAAAGTGACTTTATAAAGTTACTTTTTAATTTATTTCCAAAAGTTACTTTATAACCCATTTAATTAATTATTTAACATTACCTTTTAAAATGTACTTGGCAAAAAAAAGTTAAGACCAAGGCAAGGCTGGTTGGGCCGCTGGGCTGGGTTGCGGGGATACCTCTTGCGCACCAAAACAAAAAAAAATTTAAATAAATTGATTCCCTTTTCTTGACTATAGCCTACGAGAATTAAATAGGCTAAAATATCCATTAGGTTGATCATTGAGAAGGGGACATTATAGTTGGCAAGCACACAAGAAAGGAACCAAATAAGAAAACAAGAGGGAAATATAGATAGCACACATCTCCATACAACACATGTTACATTGTGGAAGGCAAGCTAATATAGGGAGAAGGCACCACAAACATGTTGCCTAAAAGATTGTCACCTCTTGAAGATAATCTAGTCTACAAGGACTCTAAATGAGGAGGTAAAGGGAAGTGCCCTCCAAATCAAACTATGTGAATTACATCAAACCATTAAATTTAACATTCACAATTTATTCTACTTTGATCTAGCTCAAATAGCATATATTTGATTGTCTATGATAACCTTTCAAATGAAAACATGAAAAAAGGAGAATACACTTAATTCATTGTTTACCTACACTAGCTAATAGATAATTAACACACATTAATTTGCTAAGTCTAACCTTTCAAAACAAGAGCACAAGGTGAGAAAGAATGAAAAAGAATATGCAATTTAAACCATCTTTTAACTACTACATTCAATTCAATGCATATCATTTGTGTTAACCTTTCAAATGCATGCATAAAACAAGGAAAGATGTCTAATCATACAAGAATGGCTTATAGTTTCAAATGCATCGTTTATTTATTTCAATTACAAGTAGATTCATTAAGAAGGAAAGTTTTCTTGGAATCTTCGTTAGTAAACAAATGAGCCACTTCTTTGCTTCTTCATGAACACTTTTTTTTGTTTTTGTTTTTAGGTAAGAAGATGTTAGAAATTAGGATCTTAGATTACTAATTATTACAAATAAATATAAAAGAAACAAAATGAGAATTACAAGATACACAAACTAAACACATTACACAATATATACATGGGGAAAACCCTTCTAGGTAAAAAACCCCATAAAATGTTTCAATATTAGAAATTTAGAACAAAACTTAAGGATATATATAAATATAGAAAAAACCTAAGGATATCACTGTTGATGTTATTAAGCAGCTTCGGGATTATCTTCCAGCCCGATCTTCTTGGCATCGATGGATAAATTAAATGATAGCCTTTGGCTATTTAATTTATGTTGATAACCGTTATGAAGAGGCTCAAATTAAATGATGATTTATTTATTTGTCGAGGCCGACATCCATAGGCGCAAATTTCATGAAGGGATGCGAATTCTTGAAGCCGACTTCTTGTGTGTTAGAGACACAACTTTTTGAAGGAAGCTGACTTCTTGTATTGTAGAGTCACGTCTCTCCCTTCGTCTTGTATATATACTCATTGGTTGTATCTCATTTGTTATCTATTCATTGTTCATCATACATAGTGCGAGTTAGAGGAGTAAGAAGTTATCAAGTTCAGATCGATATTATTATAGAAGGCTGAGTTATTTCATTGCTGTGATTGCATCAGATTGTGGTGCTTACTCTTGGCCTTAATATTGGCCTCTTTGTAAAGAAGAGATTCTTTGTGATTGAATATATAAGTGATATATTGTTGCTGGGTTTTTCTCCCTCAAGTGGAGGGTTTTCCCAGGGTATATTCTGTGTTGTGTGTCTGATTTTTTGAATTATATTTCTGCTCTTTAATATGATCATAAAATTTAACAATCACTTCTCACTTCGGCATGGCCTTTATAGTTTTGTGTAGAAACTCCAATTCTTATGAACTCTCAATGAGAGAGAACCTCTTTAAATATAGAAGGGGTAACCCGCACAGGTAGCGGAGTTGGCTTGGGCCATGAGTTTGCTCCCCATAGGTTCCAGGTTCAACTCTGAGGCCCGGGCTTACCTGATGCATGTGGTTTGCGGGTGATTGCGTGCATCCCCAAAGGATTAGTCTCGCGTTAGCTCGCCCCTCCCAAACCCCAACTTGGCAAAATGTAAGACCAAGGCAAGGCTGGTTGGGCCGCTGGGCTAGGTCGCGGGGATACCTCTGTCGCAACAAAAAAAAATAATAGAAGGGGTGGAAAAATACCTGAAGTGGTATTAGTCACACCTATTCAAAACTACTATTTATAAATGATCTAATAGTTATTAGTCTATAATTATTTTAATTCGGATATGCTTAATAAATCATATAATATATATAAGGACAACATATATGTTATAAGTGTATGACGTCTAATAACATTATGTTCTAATGCTCCCCCTTAATGTTAATAGCTATGCTCCATGGGGATGTGTCCTCTATCTTTTTTGGCTCGTACCCATACCGGGGACGAAACGGGGACGTGGGGACAGCCAGGAAACGTCCCCTAGCCGTCCCTTTTTCACACAAAGTTTTCGAAACTTCCAGGGGACGTTTTTTGCAGTTTTGAGGGACTTAGGGGACAACTAGCTGTACCCGGTACAGCCAAGACGTCTCTCGACATATTGGGTACGGCTAGCTGTACCCTATGGCTCAACCATATTTTGGACAATGTTTTAAAAAAAAGTGACTTTTTTAAATGCAAAAAAAGGCATGGGCGGGCCCACAAGGACCCCTCCATGTCTCTTAACTAAACCTAAGTCTATTATATGCCCTAAAGTGAAAAAAAGAACCTCATTTTTACTTTTACATTTTGAAGTGAAGGAGAGCAAAAGAAGAGTAGCAGAGTGAAGGAGAGAACAATTGGTTGAAGAGGAGGTTAGGGCATCATTTCCACCATATTAGAGGTATGTTTTTCATCTTTCTTTTGTATTTGCAATTTGTTTTTAATTTTTTCAAGTTTTTCAACACATAGGAAGGGCATTGTGGGTTTTTTTTTTTTTTTAATTTGAACTTGCAGCTCTTTGAAATCAGAAATTTTATAAAAAACAATCATGAGCAGCGGTGATAGTGATAGTGAGGATGTTGAAATTCAAATGCAAGAAAGAAGTAGAACTCAAAGAAGTAGACCTAGAAGTATGGCAAACATTGGGGGGTGTTCAGAGAGTGGGAGTGGAGTAGGGTTAGCAAGTTCAAACCCATTTGAATGTCCATCCGATCTCCTAAAAAAATATGCAAAAGACCCATTTAACCTCAAAAAGCCTCTACTACAATTTGCAACAAGAGTTGATAAAGATAAGAAAAAAATTTCGGGGGGTAGTAGAGTATGGGAGTGTCATTTGTGCGTAAAACAATATAGGGGCAGCTATACGAGAGTTTATTGCCATCTTTTGTGGATAGGTGGTGAAGGGGTGAAAGGTTGTAGAAAAATAAGCCAAGCTGAAAAAATTGAGGCAACTAGATTGCATATGGAGGGGGCGGCATTAGGTAAAGGGGTTTCAATGGAGAGTTTGTAGCCTAGTGTGGGAATGCCTACAGGATCAGTGGATGTTGGTTCTCATTTGGGGGAGGGTTCTACTAGGGGAAAGAAGAAAGTATGAATGTTGCAAATATGTTTAATATTACAATACGAGATGGGGCTGATTCCTCTATTGCTAAGTTTTTTTATGCTAATGCCATACTATTTCATGTCTCATGCTCACCATATTTTAAACAAATGTGCAAAGATATTATAGTTGCTGGTCCCTCATATGTTCCACTTGGAGAAACTAAGCTACTCAGCACCCTTCTTGATAGAGAGTACTCCAAGGTGAGTGTTTTGATGGAGGATATGAGACAAACATGGATAAGAGATGGCTGCTCCATAATCATGGATGGGTGGACTGATATCAAACATCGGCCACTCATCAATCTTATTGTCACTAGTTCAACAGGCTCTTATTTTCTTAGAGCTATAGATTGTTTAGGGAAAAGGAAGGATGCATCCTTCCAATTTCAGATTTTGAGAGATGCCATAGAGGAGGTTGGAGCCTCTAATGTTGTGCAAGTAGTGACCGATTTAGCCTGTGTGTGTAAATTAGCTGGATTGATGGTGGAGAGTGCTTATAAGCATATTTTTTGGACCCCTTGTTGTGTGCATGCATTGAACAATACCTTGAAGGACATTGGGAAGATAGATTGCGTGAAGGCAATGGTTGCAGAGGCTAGAGATGTGCAAATGTTCATTTGCAACCATCACACTTCACTTGCTTTATTTATAACATTTTCGAAGAAGGAATTCCTCAAGCCTGTGGAGACTAGATATTCCAGCTACTTCATTTTATTGAAGAGGATGATTGAGGTCCAAGAGGCTCTACAATTAATGGTGGTCAATCTAGAGTGGGGTAGATGGCATGAGTCAAGCACATCGGAGGGAAGAACTGTGAAACAAAAAATCCTTAATGATGACTAGTGGTCCACAATGAGGTAAGAAAATTGGCATTGCTGATTTTATTATTTATTTCTTAATCTTAAAATGTTAATCACTTAATTTAATTCTATGTTTCTAACTTGTGAAACATGTCCATTTTTTTTTATGATTTTAATTTTTGTAACTTTTTTGGACTTGCAGATATGTTTTCTCCTTCATCCAGCCTATTGTGCAAGTGATTAGATATGCTAATACTGACTCTCCTAGCCTTGGAAAGATTTATGAGACCTTTGATAGCATTCTTGGATAGATCAAGCAAGCAATTCATAGCAGGGACCCTACTTTGGGATTTTATGAGGAGCATCTTAGGCCCATTGTGACGCGACGGTGGGACATTATGAACACCTCGCTTCATATGGCAGCCTATGCTCTCAATCCCAAATGGTATGCACTGAGACCTGGGAGAGTGCCTCCATCTCATGATGAAGAGGTGAAAGAAGGCTTCATGAGTGCCCTTACAAAAATGTATTCTTTAGAGGGATCTACTATACTTTGCACACAGTGGCTTGCATTTACCAATCTTTGTGGTCCAACCTTCGGCAAACTAGAGGCAAGGTCGGATAGAGCTACATTGGCCCAAACCGACCCTATTGGATGGTGGACGTGGCATGGGAAGGATGCACCAGAGTTGAGAGTACTTGCCATTCATCTTCTTTCACAGGTTTCCAATTCCTCTGTACATATAGCTTCATCCATTCAGTCAGGAGGAACAACATTACCTCTAGACGATTGGAGAAGTTGGTGGTTGTACACAGTGCTTTGTGGCTACAGGATCGCCAGTCTACTGAGTATTGTCAGACTCCAACCTTACGTTGGGATGTTAATCTCGAAGATGCTATGCAGATTGAGGAGGAGGATGCACAAGAGGGATTGGTTGGGGTTCCATTGGTCGAGGTAGACCCTTCTATTGACATGGACACTGACAGTGACTTAGACTCGAGCTCCGATGGCGAGGGCAATGCTGAGTTAGACCTACCATTTGCTGATTAGGGACAGCCATATATTTTCTTAGTTTTATGTTTATCATGTCATTTCATAGTTGAGACTTGGAGCCTTTGGGCATTTTTGTTATAATTATCAAACTCTTATATGATATGTATGCGCATTGATAATGAAAAGCATTTGAATTTTGTTAATTTGTATGTCGATTCTCATGTGAAATCTCAATTCAAGTCTAATGATATGTATTAAGCTTATACAATGTCTATGATGAATGCTTTATCAATGTTATGCTATGAACATTTGAAATTTCTCTATATTTTTGAAAATTTCCCTATTTTTTTATTAGCCGTCCCTTGCCGCCCCCTAAAAAATGCCCCAAAAGTACCTCCGTACTGAAAACTCGTCTTGTCATACCCTACCATCCCTGTCCCCGAAACCCCTTGGAGCATAGGTTAATAGGGGTCATCACTTGTCAATTTTTGTAAAAGAAAACATGAAATGCTTTAGTAACGTAGGTCTTTTATTAACAGTGATAAACAAAGGCATAAATACATGCCAAAATGAAAAACATGTATTCTAGACAACATGAAAGTCATCTTGTCAATTTTATAATCCTAGTGTTTTAAAAATGATGCTTTATACAAGGTCTTATAAATTTTTTATTGGAGCCTGAGACTCCTCAAACCAACCTCCCTTAGGTTCATTACATTGTGCTCGTAGGTTTTGTATACTACAATGCTTTTACATGTGGAAGAATTACAAAGACAAGAAATTTAAAATATGCTCGAAGGACTTGTACATATAATGCTTAGAAGTCTTATGTTATGCCTATTAGGTCTTTCATCCAAGATTTAGCCACTAGGAGGTGCCATTGACATGCAAACTCCCCCTCAATGGCATCACCTTAAGGCCAAGCGTTGATTTGAATTTGGAGAATTTGGTACTGCACGATGATTTGATATGTGATTGTTGAGATTCAAACTAGGTTCTTGATTATAGTATATCTTTCATTTAATATTTAAATGAATAGAATATTAGAATAATATTAAATTATTAAAAGATAAGGCTTACAGTTGTAATAAAGCCACCTTAGTGGCAAGTGTTTTCTTTCCGTTTTTTCTAGATTCGCTTTGTAGCTTTAAGTGAGACATGTAATGTTTATCCGTTTGGGTGGTTTCTTCTCCAATCTCTATATAAGGAGATGAACCTCTTTTTAATAATTATCCTATTAATTAATAGAATTTTAAAATATTGTGTTCTATTAATTTTTGCAGTATGGTGTTAGAGCAGGGAGTCATGTGAAACGAAGTTGAATCTTGTGGAAAAACTTGTGAGGGTTTCAAGGTTAAATCACGGGTCGACTTTTTGTGTTTTTAAAGAATCGTGTAGGAATTTTCATGCAAAATAACTTGCATGTGCATGTATGTTAGTTGCATGTACTTGCATGTAAGTTGCATGTAGTTGCATGTAGTTGCATGAATTGCATGTTCCTTGCATGTGAAGGAGAAATTGTTTTTTATGGATTTTAAAGAAGTCTAGTTATTTGAAGACATGAAGAAAGCGAGTATAGAAAACTCAAAATGGATGTTTGCCGAGTTAGCTTGGGATTTTGTGATCTTGGGAGTCATACTTTAACGAGGGTTATGAGATGACTCGATGGAGCTCAGTGAAGTAGCTCAACATGGATTGTTGTCTAATTGTTCGGGAGATCTGTAGTTCGGGAGTTCGGGGAGGTGGTAATCCGGGAACTTGGGAACTCAACTTGGGAGCTACATCCTTATGAAGGTTTGAGGCCGCTTGATGGAGTTCTACTTGGTATATGGCATGTTTTCAAAGAAAAGCTTATGAAGAATTGCATATTCATGGTTCTCGGTGTTTTTAGTTTTTTATGTTTTGTTTTTAGTGAAGTAAGCCTTAAGGGGGGTATTATAATAATATTAAATTATTAAAAGATAAGGCTTACAATTGTAATAAAGCCACCTTAGTGGCAAGTGCTTTCTTTCATTTTTTTTTCTAGATTCACTTTTTAGCTTTAAGTGAATCATGTAATGTTTATCTGTTTGGGTGGTTTCTTCTCCAATCTTTGTACAAGGAGATGAACTTATTTCTAATAATTATCCTATTAATTAATAGAATATTACAATATCATGTTCTAATAATTTTTGCAATATAGAATAGGAGAGAATTTGTATGATGGATAACTTTCCCTTGAATGAAGTGTCCATGAATCTTCAATTTGCTTTATTTTTGAAAATAAGAGTCTTTTGGTAAGAGTAAATAGCTTTGTGCTGAGTACTTGGTGATACTGAGAGGGGTGGGGTGAATTAGTATCTAACAATCTTTTACCTTTCAAAACTTAATCAATCACAATAAAACATTCAAGTAAGATCTAGCAATTTAGAGCACAGAGACCACATGTTTTTATGTGGAAATCTTGCGGGAGAAAACCATGGCAAAATATTGCTTATGTATATATATATCTTCTTCTTGTAGGCTCCAACCTACTAGAGACTCCAATCTCCACTTGACAGAATTATAGGCTCCAACCTATTGAAGGCTCCAACCCCCACACAAACTGAGCTCCAACCCAACAAGAGGCTCCAACCTCTATTTGATAGGCTCCAACCTATTGGAGGTTCCAACCCCCACACAAACTGAGCTCCAACCCAGCAAGAGGCTCTAACCTCTTAATCCTGATATGGTATGCTTCTTCATAGAATCTTCCTCTCAGAAGATTGATTACAATTCACACAATATCCTTCTTTTAAATCTGATTACTATCGACACAATAACCTTCTTCCAAATCTGATCACAATCCACACAATAACCTTCTCTCACAAATCTGATCACTATTTCTGATTCTGTATGATGTACGTCTTTTCTTTTCAAATCAGGTTCACACACACAAATACTTTCTTTTCTCACAATTCTGATCACACACTTTCTTTCCTCACAAAACTGATCTAACTCATGCACAACTTCTTTACATAAAATTGATCATAACCATGGCATTATTTTCACATAATTTTCTGCCTTACCATCTGCTCAGATTCACTTAACCATCTGCCCCTACTCTTCACATATATTCGTTATATATATTTGTATTTTACCCTTCATACATGGGCAGCATCTCTTCTTAATATAGATCTGAATTGCTTTTCTTTTTCTGCTCCTTTATCTCTTTTCATTCTGCTCTTTTACTCAGAAATATTTCATTAAAATTATTGCCTTCTATCCACTTTTCTTCTTACCTTTTATATGTTTTTAATAAGGGTAAAGGACATACCTTTTCACAATGTATATCACCTTTCACAATGGATACAACTCTTGGTTTAAGATGCAATTCTTCATTACAACCTCTATTGCACCTCTTGGCATGAGATAACTCTCATTAAAACCACATACCTTTTTGTTAACAAATGCAACTCTTCCTTTTCCCGTACTAATTACACCATTTTATTTCTCCATTTATATAAGAAAAAAATTGTCTTTATGTGGGATGTTTTTGTTCTCATGTGAGGAGCGCTCTTTTTAGGTGGTTGGCCCCATAAGTAATGATTAATTTTATTTATTAATTTAAAATTCCTTTTAAAAGAGTCGCTATTTCTTTAGGAATATAATCGTTGCCTAAATGGACTTAATAGTTGCTTTTAATTGCTGCCCTTCCTAATCTTCATTGCTGACATTTAGAACCATATTAATTGCTGCTGTTTTGTATTAACATTCATGCAGCACTTCATAATATATATTCTGCTGTAATATATTCATCGATCTCATATTTATATGTGTAATGTCCCTTGGCCCGGTTTTCCCTAGACTAATTCTAATGAACCAACCTTCCCAGTGGGGTTAGGGTTTATTCTTCAGTTGGACAACTTGTTGGTGGAGACCTTGATGGGAAACCTGCATGCAACACAGGAACAACATTGCCAAACATACACATATATATATTGTTAGCATTAAATCCATGGCAATATATTCATGGCAATATATTCAATGACTATTCATAATGCAATCCTATTGGAAACTAGGAGTGACATGGTGGGTCCGCCCTAGCCATATGCCAACCTAAGAGGTTGTATACCACAACTCTCCCTGTTGGCGGCCTGTACCTGCTTTCCCCAACCATGCCCTTGCCTCAACAAACACTTGCCCTCTTGTGGAATGGCGGAGCTTATAGGCGGCCTTGGCATGTTCACCGCTCCATGGCCCATCCCTTCCATCTAGCTTTGAGCGGACCGTAAATGGTATTTCCACCCCTCCATGGCTCATCGCTTGTCCGGAATTGGGCGGACCATAAGTAAACTGCACCCCCGTCTCTGGCCATCTTCCTCCAAGGGGTTCACAAACAGTTTCAAGCACGCAAGCATTAATACACAAAAATAGATGCAAACACTCCAATAATTATCAATTATGCTTATATATATATCTATGAACATATATTAGTATGCTAAAGGAATGCACAGATCAACATACGCAAATAATCAATGCTTATGTATTATCACTACACAAAGCATAGAGTTAGGTGCTTATAAGAAGGCCAACTATACATCCACATATATGTAATCAAACGGCTTACTGAAACAGAGAAATCATAAATATAAGTGAGGCGGATTATACAGAATCACAGATAGCAGATCTCTACTCTAAGCATCAGATTGATTGCACAGAAAGGAAAATGCAGTTATAGTAACTTAATTCTTCTTAGTATATAATTCCCTCTTATTGGCTAACGCAGAGATACACCTGATATGGCTGCGGTGATCTCTGAGTTTCTTCCTTTGCTGCTCTTCCTTAATGCTCTTCAGACGCATATTTTTTTTCTTCTTTTTCTTCGATGCCTTTTTTGCTGTGGTATGGTGGTTCTCTTATACCCCTGATTTCTTTGAAGGACGCAACTCTTCACTTAGTCTATTCGTTGCAAGAGACGCCTCTCTTTGTTAGCATCGCTCAAGAGTAAATCAATACGTGATAAAATAATATCGATTGCCTTTTAGTAAATCGCTTCTCTAATGATATCGTCATTGTGTCTCATACAAGCGCTGAGTTAATCCACCTTGACTCTCCCGTGTAAGGAAATTAAGTCGGTTCGCGTGAGGGGACATGACAATATGTGCCTTTAGAAATAATAATCATTGTTATCTTTAATTTAGTCGATGCACATTAACAACCTTTAATCGCTGCTCTTTACTGCTCTTTAACCTTCATCCTTGCATTTAGGATTGATATCTAGTCACTAGATTATCTAATGATATGATCTGCCTTGGATGTGAACAACGATTTGCGGCCTTTGGCCTTCATACCTTCATGCAATCTTTAGTATCAATATTATACCCTTCTTGCCTTTGATGTCAATGACAATATTCTTGGATAACAAATTATTTCTACAGTGACTTTGACATCAATGACAACTTCCAACAATCTCGTCCATATGCTTTGACATCAATGACAATTTCCAACAATCTCGTCCATATGCTTTGACATCAATGACAATGACAATAATCTAACAATCACCACAATGATCTCTTAGACTGTAAAGAGCCTGACCTGAGGTATGAGATTTTTTGTTCTGTTCTGATAACTTCTTCTTGTTTCAAGTTAATGTAACTTATGTATGCAGGTGTAGGCATATAAAGAATTCTCATCTAGGAGAGACATTAATGACAATGCACCATAGATTCTACTATTATCTAACTCTGCCATACAATAAAATGTTATCAAAGTGACTGCATACAGCAAACTAATAACCCAACTCAGCAAGTAAATAAGACCGTGTCTGAAATACAGCTATAAGAATATTCGACTATCTTCAGCACCCACAGTTACAGCAGAAATAAACATATTTTCTGAGTTTTTACATTATCTGTAACTCTTTACAACTCCATGGACATGGCGCCCCTACAAACTCAGCCTTAACAAATATTTCTATGATTGTGTTGTACCCAAAATAAATTTTTGGCATTCTGCTTAAATTGAGCTAAATCATGTAAAAATGTCGTCAAAAGTCTGTTTTAGGTCAAACCAAACATAAGGTTTTTGTGGGTTTCTGTCAAGGAACATATGTGTAAAATTCTGAAAAATTAAAAATGAGGGTTTTGTGCCCCTATTTTTAGGGAAACCCCTGAAAATAGGACCTTCTCGGAAATGATTGAAAATGATTTTGATAGGATTAATTGACTTCACGATCACACTGGTCAAGTCAGAATCATCAAAAAGCATGTTACTTTGGTGGGTCTATTTTTATTTTTCAAGAACAAAGTTAGGAGCTCCGTAGCTATTAATGGCGGATTGGCCAGTACCAGGTGCTGAAAGCTAAGCTTCAAAACCTTCAATGATGCAACCACGGCAGAAAAAGAAAAAAAAGATGTTGTTTGATGGAGGAGATTTTCAAAACTAAGAACGCCAAAATTTGGCTAACTCTAGAAAACCACGCCTTGCTACCAAGGAGAAAAGGCAGTCAAGGGTCAAAAAGCGCCCTTGTTGAAGAAAGGCGCCCTTTGATCTCAAAGGCTAAATGCAGTCATCAGATCCATCTGAAGTAGTCATCTTCTTCATGTTCCTATTGGCTCGTCAACGCATCGTCAAGCGAGACCATCTGATTCAGAGATCACCGACAAACGTCAAGCGAAGTATGAAGATGCTGCAAGGAAGAACATGCAAAATGAAAGATAAATCAGTGAGCTTCATGGCAAAAGCGCCCCTACTGGCCAGGGGCGCCCTTCATTTCAAGGCACCTGATAGACTTATCAACAGTTGCTTTATACAAGGCATTTGTTCAACTCTCTCCCAGCTTCTCAATCAATTCGACAACACGTTCACAGGACCTGTCAAACAGTCAGAGGTTGAGATCAAGCGGAAAACGCCAAAGTTAAAGATTGAATGAGAACATTGAAAATGACAAGTACCAAGGGAAAAGCGCCCTTGCTGAAGAAAGGCACCCTTTCTTTTGGGCATGCAGATGCAGTCTTTTTGCTGAGTGACCTCTAAATTGAACTTCTCCACTTTGATCGATCTCGACAATGAAACTGTTAGCAAAGGCAATGGACAAATCAATCATCTGATGACGGAGATCAAATTGAGGCAACTTACGACATGAATATCATCAGTCAACAAGTCAAAAGCGTCCCTGCTAGCCAGGGGCACCCTTGGATTTGAAGGACCTAAACAGACCTTCAAGAGCTAAGATACCAGTCATTCTTTCTAGGACTGGACTGGTCATCCAACGAATCGTCAAGCAAGATCATCAGACTCGTTAGTCGACGATGATATCAGATCGAAGCACGGAGGGTCTAAAATGGTGAAAACGAAGAACAGTCTTTGAAAATTGACTAAGTCAGAGCTAAAAGCGCCCCTATTGGAGAAAGGCGCCCTTGAATCTGGAGCTTCAAACTCAGGTTTCTGACTTGATGACTCCCAGGTATACCTCTTCAGGATGGTTCCATCTCAACAACAGATCTGTCAGCAACCTTTAAAGATCAACTGAACGACTGAGAGCAAGGATTAAATAGAGGCACTTCAGCCTGAAAAATGATGAAAAAAGTGTTCAACACTCAAAGGAGGACGCCTAAAAGGTTAAAGGTGAAATTGTTGACTGGAGTTAAAATATTTTGGAGGCAAAAGTGGCCAAATCATCCCACAATCAGTGGAAACCAACTTTTAGAACTCCAGATCAGGCTAAATCAGGCTTAAGACATGAATTGGCGCCCAAACTTGAAGGATTTAGACTTGAATCATTATCTATCAACTCTAGGGGTCCCTTTTCATTATTTTCTTTTGTAGATTGAAGATCAAAACAACAATTTTCTCTCAAGGACATCCTTTCAAGATCTGACAAGGGTTTTGGACCGTTCTTCAATATTTTTTGAAGATCAGTGGCACAAAGGGATTTCTTCTCAGAGGTTGCATACAGAGACGATTTTTACAAGGAGGCAGCTAATAACTTCCAATCTACCTCTTGTCTACTTCCTCTCTTCTATCTTAAATTTCTTGCATGTCACAGAAAACAACAAGCTACCACAAATCTGACCAACTGGGTATGATCAACATAACTTTCCAGTAAAACCATCTCTTCAAAGTTTCCAGGAACAACAAACTTGCTGCCCCTATTTTTAGGGATTTTTTCGAAAAAGTCTCAGAATAAAAAATCTAAGGAACTGGGTTTGTTCAGCATTGAAGAACGAACAAAACCCATGTGCTAGATTTTTCCCGGAAAAATACTTCTCGGGAGGCGCTATTTTTAGGGGTTTTCGGAAATTGCTAGAATAGGGTTGTGTGCACAGTTGATCTTTAAGTTTTTCAGGATGCAGTACTCCCAGGTGCAATATAAGACCAAGACGGCCTTGTACCATGATTTCATGAAAACGACTAACACAAACTTACATCAGAAGAACCCAGTGGTCGATTCAGAAGATTTGGAGGGCATGAATCAAATCACGCTACAGAACATAGAAGAATCCGGGTTGCTTCAAGCTGCGTCCATCCCCATCACATTACAGAGTGTGGAGCTTGTAATTGCTTGCATTAAGCATTACAATCCTACCACAAGAGAAATCCGATTTGTGGATGGGAGGGTAATCTGCAGCCTGAAACCAAAGGACATTGAAAAATGGTTTGCTATTCCACCATGCCCGACCAATGTGGTCATATCAGTGACAAAATGCGAAAGAGCATTCAAAGTGACAAGGGATAAATGTCAAGGAATAATAGCAGAAAGATGGCTAAAAGTGAAAAAGGCCAACTTGCCCAAATTGGTTGGACGAGGAGAATTCCGAGACGAGTATGCAGTGTTGATCACTCTACTCAGCAGGATCACTGGACAGGAAGAGGGCAATCAGTTTCAGTCGTGGATGTACTACATCATTGCCAAGATTATCAACAAAAGAGAACACTATGACTGGGCCACCTTGATCAGTGACACACTCCACCAACAAATTATCGGGTTTCTAGAGGTTCATAGGTTCCACATGTGTTCCTACCTTCTATACCTGATTGCCTTCCAAGGCGAGTTCAGGACATTGAACAATGTGGGGACCTTAGGTGTGCAGAAGGTCCATGAACACTTTTTGCGTCTTGAGTTTACTTAAGCGAAATGACACTTCAAACGGATAAGTGACCTCTTCATTATGCACACTGTACGAGACCTCGACCATGAGATACACGTGCGTATATCACCAACAACCAAGGAGGCAATGGTGGACTGGATGGATTGGTTTATCCAATTTCCCACTTTCACCTACATATGTGTGTATGGTTACAATGGTCACCCCGCCATGATGCCACGCTACCCTTCAGATAAGGTGGTATTCATGGAATATTTAAGGCAGTTGGCTGAAGTTCACACTTACCTACGTCTGAAGAAGAAGCCAGCTATGAACTTTCCCATCCAAATGGGACTCTATAGATGTAGAACAACTAATGCCAAATTGATGAGCCAAGAAACGGTGAGACTCAATCTCAAATATCTCATTGAGAGGTCATATGATCTGAGAGGCCTTTATGCAATGCATCTTGAGCAACGCTCATCACACGAATCTTCTATGGAAGATTATTGGGTCAATTGTGATGATGAGTTTGAGGTATGAAGAAGGAACTATAGTCGGCTTAGGCTCTCGCAAATTGCTGACTTTATGTCAGAAGACATTGAAGGCCTATCTCAAGATGAAGGGGAAGTCATTCTCCCCTCATTCTTCGTGCATCAAGTGGACTCACAACCACTCGGAAGAGTGGATTGGTATGCGAAAGAAAATACATCTATAGAGGAGAGAACGAGTGGAGTTGTCAGAAACAGTCAACTCTACCTAGACAACAAGAGGACAAGGAAGGTAGTGCTTCCCCGAACAGAGCCGCCACCGGTTCAATCTACACTACCTTCCACGTCAAGGAAGAAACCCAGATAGAAGCAGTGGAGCAATCCTCCCAAAGGGATGCGGATGTTAGGACACAAGAGGGGAAGAACACAGGGGTTATATGTGGAGACAACCACACACACACCCGAGATAGTCATGGGAACCGCTGCACCCGAACTAGTGATTGAGATAATGATTGTAGATACAGAGCCCGTAGTAGAAGCAGCAGCAGCGGATACGGTGCCTGTGATAGACACAAAGCCACCTACTTCACCACCATCATAGCAGTCACAAGTCCCCATCGACTTGGACTCTCCACCGAGAGACATCACTACAACACAGTCTCATTCATCGGGCATTCAGGGGCCCAACATTCCTACAGCGAGGCTAGTCGGGATTCTATCTGGCTTGAGGGTTTCCTAGGAAGGAAGAGGGAAAGGCCATCCTACCAGCTTGACTTCACAGAGTTCAATCATGTCCCACAAGACATGCCAGCGAAGAAACTGAAGAAGCAAGTACATGTAGAAAGGAATGCAAAGAATGAGTTCATCATAGAGACTTCTGCCCCACGTAAGGACAAAAATATACATGAGGTAGAGGTTGAGGACTTCACATTGTCCAAGCTCAACCTCAGAAATACCACTCGTCAGGTGGAGGCAGACCTTCTCGGAATTGCCTCAGTGAGCGTCCAAGAGAGGATGGCTAAGGATGGAAAGGACAAAGTAGCCTTAAAGGCTGAAAATCAACGATTGAGAATGTACATTTCTAGCCTAATGCACGACACCCCGAACGTCTCAGCTTTGCCTCAGGAATTGCTAGATCTCCTCGTAGAGCAAAACCATCATCAGTTGGTTACATATGGAAAACACTTGATAGATCAAGTGGAGGAATTTGTTATCAGAGGACGGTGTATACTGGCAGAGCTATACCAGTTGAGGGATAGAGCACATGGACTCCGCGCAGAGATTCGGCAGTAGGAGCAAAAGATAGCAGAGAAGAGGCTAGGCAATGAAATCACAATTGCAAACTTGCAATTGGCATATCAATTATTCTCCACTAAAGAGAACAAGCAACATCTTTTTGCTTGGAAAGAACAACTGGCGTACAAGGTGAAAGCCTATGATGCCAATTCTGTAGAATTGATTGACTACCGATGGATTGTCGCAGGTATTATCAACTTCGCAAGAACGTTGGTAATATCCTTCCCTCACATAGAGTACATTGAGCGAGGAACAGTACAAAATCAATTCCGGGATGTCATCCGCAGCACATTACTCAATGATCTTGATGGTTGCAAGTTGGCCAAAGTTGCAGCCATGTCTACCAAGTTAGATGATGTAGCTGCCAAGGGCATAGACTATTAGCAGCAGCTCATGACAGGCGAAGTAATGTTAAAATGCCATGTCATCATCTTGCAAAGCATTAATTTCCCAAAGGTTGAGGAGGTCAACGAATGGATAGAGGCACTGTTGACCAGTGGTGATGAGGTGTAAAGCACCCCAAGAAGGACGTCCTGCCATCCAAAGTAGCATTAATGAGACTGAAGTTAACTTGATGCCCCTTTCCAAGTTAACTCCACGTCCCACAAATCATGCATGTTAGATCCCACTAATTAAAGATGTCTAATTTGAACTCCATAATTTGTGGATCTCAGATCTCCAGTAAATGTGGATGTCTATTTTGGAGGCACACTTTGTAATAAAGTGAAATATTCCGAGCCAATTTTTTCGATTTTTACCAAGTACACAACAATGCAGAGAGCACCCGTTAGGGTTAGATAATTCAAACCAGCAGATTACAAATAACTCGTTGCCAAGAATGCGCACTCAATCACAACAAGAGAGAGGCTGTCATATGGCAAGAGGATCGTCAGTGCTTTAAACAAAATGCAACTGAAGGTAACTCTAACCAAGAATGTGTCCGCGAAGGATGAACATATGGTCAGAGGATCTTCTACGCTACAAGTACTGAGAACAAACTCAACACCAAGCATGTGCTACCCAATCCAGTATGGAAAGGAGGCGACCATATGGCGGAGTGCTAAGAATTACAATGCTATGAAGGGAAATAAGCAAGAATGCTGAAAGTAAATTCAACACCTAGAATGTGCTTTCAAACCCGAAGTGGGAATGGAGCTACCATAGGGCGGAGATATAAAGAATTACAAAGCACTTCAGAATGTAAAGTAATCGTTACAAAACATGATAAGCAAGATTAGAGAACTGCTGACAGTACTACTGTTCAACTTACAATATGAAGAGCAATCGCCTGCCAAGAGCATAGAATTAGAGCAATACATCGTACATCAATAAAGAGGATTCTCCTTGCTTAACAAGAATGCTAAGACCCTTTACTTCACTCCAAAACCAAACTGAATATTCTGTTTTAAACAGATCTGCACTTTTAAAAGGTAAACCAACAACCTATCATCACACTAAAATGCTCATATCTCTCTCAATACTAACTCATTTAACTTGAAATCAGTTGCAAAACATTCTAATGATGATGACAATGAAGATGGAACACAAAAACTTCTTACAAAGACCCCTATTTATTTTGCACGACTTCCAAAGCACTTACAAAGTGAAATTGCCTGCAAGCAAGGGCGATTTACTTTAGATAATTCATAGACTTCAAATAAAATTCTTGAAACTTGCACATATGGTCGCCCTACATAGGAAAATAGATTGGAATAGTACCCAGAACAATATTATTTTTTTTTCTTGAGTTGTGAGTAAAAACAACCTACAGCCATACAAACCAGCAACTCTAAAATTGACAGAAAATACAATAACTCAACTACAGAATGTGAGAAGAACCAACTACAATGAAAGGAAACCAACTACAACTAAACCTCTCAACTAGTTGCTGTCTTTCAAGCAAGAAGAAGAGCCAAGCTAGGAGGCTTACATTCCTCGAAGCAATCCCAAAGCCAATCCGGCAGCATAACTTTGCAAATTCATCAGATAAACAAAATGAGGACCCCGAGCTCCAATTTATAACTTTAGAAGAGCTTTCTAGAAACCTCCAAGAAGGGCGCCACCTCAAAGATTCTTTTAGGTCATTGACTTGTCTTTTGTCTTCACCCTCAGGATGGCGTACTTGCTTAAGAAGATAAATTTCACTTTTTAAATAAAATATTTGGCTCACCCAAAGTTGGCGTCCAAACTCCTTGAGCAATATTTGGCTTTAGAAATATTAAAATATTTCCTCCATGTGAAAATACCCTTCAATGTCCCCCTTTTAAAGATTATTAATTCATGATGCTAGAACAAGGAATTATAATGTTAAATTATAACATTATAATATAAAATATCTTATATCACCATGGAAATGCATCAGAAGCCAAATTCAACCATACCGTCTGAACAGACTGCCAAAGTGGAGCCAACTGATTAGGAGTCAACAAGTCAATTGCTAAAAATAGAATTTACTAAAAATAGTAAATTCATGTAATTGCTCAGAATGCCGAACTGAAACCACCAACGCGAAGCTCAAAAAAAACCCAGAAGGAATCCGCAATCCAAGTTCAACAATTCCAAAAGAAGACTCCGCAAAAAGATGAAAACATCCTCCAAGAAGTTTGGAAACCCTGATTCGAGCTTTTGCTTAGCCTACGAGTTTCCAAAAATAGGCTAAATCCAAATGAAGAGCGTAGGGCTAAATTGGGGACATTACAGTCCGCCCTTCCCAAAATTGCTTATCCTCAAGCAATGCCACCACAACTCTAGAAAAACTCAAACTGCACCAAAGCAAACCAAGTACAATCCCAGGGTCCCATATCCGTCTGAAAGAGGACCCACCGTGCTGATGTTGCACTACTCTGATCACAATAGTGGAACCATAATGGCCAAAATGCTCTGAGTCAACAAAATCAACAATGCCACTGTCTATCACAAACCTAGGCATTGGAAAAGATAGTCTACTCAACTCAAAATTGTAATCCTCAACATGCCTCCATAAGGTATCTAACACAACCATGATTGCAGATGTGACCTCTCCAAAACTTCTTGCAAAGAGGGAAGCAATCCTTTGCAAGAGTTCATCAAACTCTAACTCATGACTCCACATGAGTCTACTATGCCTCCCCTGCATTATTCTGATGCAACCATGAAGATTACTAAAAACTCTTACAATTCCCACTCCAAGAGCCTCAGAATGGTGAACCAAAGCATGTGGGAGTCCGCTGTCCTGAACCAACACTGAGAGTAAACTGTCAAAGTTTCCATCACAAACCATCATAAGATGAATTTGGAGAGTAGGAAAGGTGTGAAGGAACAAATAATTGCCGCTGATCAAGGCTAGGATCAACATAGTGCAATCTGATACTAGAGTCCTACACGAAGGAAAACAACAACACCACTCAAATTCCCAAGTGTGAGCATGTGAGATGACCATCGAGCTACAAGGTGACACCTCCAAAGTGGCAGGAAAACAAACTAGAGCAATGTCCAACTGAAAACTACCACCTCTTTGACAAGTAGTGATGGAAAAACTCTCCCAAACGAGAGTAACTCCACAAGTAAGGTGGCTGGTCTGCCTCCAATCAGCAAACTCGTGTCTCAAAATCTGCCCTTGTCTTAGCCGAGGATCACTGCCAAAAGCAACCAACTGTTTATTTCTCCAACCCATACTCAAAATTATTCTCCAATCCATTTGTTGATGAACAAACGAACCCATCAAGTGGCAAACAAAGAAACGGACAACATCAACAAATCTGGAAATTTGATCCTTATTCCTCCAATAGTCCTTTCCAAATGTAATAAGCTCTATCAAGCCAAATTGAGGATCCCAAGCACGGATACCCAACCGAAAATGATTTTCAACCCATAGCAAGGTAATCTCAATGCATCCCCAAGTGCCAGTAAGGATCAAGTGCATACAGAAGAGATTGATGCCTCCTCTAGTGAACCCTTGAAGCCTATCCATGAAAGTTTCAACAACATTGGAGCATGAAATATTAAATGACCTCAAATCTAACTCCAACAATGGTCTAATAAGTGCCAAAACATCATTCAACCAAAGGGATGGATTGACAGGCATACAAACACCAAGTTCAGGTCCATCTTTCTTCCCTATTTCATGAGTAATAAAACTGAAATCTTTGCTCCTTGCTGCTGTAATGAAGTTACCAGCAGCTACCAAGTCTTGCTTTGTTAACACCTTGGTGTCGGAGATGTTGAAATCTCCTCGAATCATCATTTCCCATGTAGAGACTCCATCCTCAAACCCACTTATGCATTCATTACTAATCAACAAACGTGGCACATCCTCATGGAGTGATATCAAAGCATCCAAGCATTGGAAACTATACTTAGTCTCATTCTCCGTTTCATCCTCCATCTCATAGAGAGGATTATCATAACTTTCCTCATCATCCTCTTCAAAGAGAGGATTGTCAAAAACTTGAAAGTTATTCCTTCCATCTTGCTGATCCAAATCTGCTCTTGCAACTTTAGTCCTTCTTGTGAGACCTTCTAGGTCAAACTCCTCTCGAAGACTATCAAGCTCACCAATTACTTGCTTGATTTCTTCGGCTCTATGTGCATTCTCTTGCTTCGTGAAAAATTTGAAATCAGCAAACTGATTTCCTACCTCCATTAATGCCATTTGAGTTTCTTCTAATGTAGCCTTTGTTGATTCAAGCTCCAAAGAAAGTTCATCGAACTTCCTCTCTCTATCTTGAGAAGCACAAATGGTCTTCTTTGCAACTTCAATGGCGTGATCACGATCTTCAATCAAGTGCATGTACTCGGACTTCAAGGTTACCAAAGAGTTTCTGATAAGTTGCAAATTGGAAAGAGCAACTTCATCTTTCACTCCTCTTTGTCTCACTTCAAGTTGGGCCTTCCAGTAAAGCTCTTCAACCAAGCTAAGTGTGTGATCAAACAAGGATAGAGTTTGCACTTCCTTGTCAACGGACACCTTGAATTGTCTTTCCCACTCATAAGAATGCGAAGATGGTGAACTGCTGATAGGCTGCAACTGAAAAGCAGACCCCTGTCCCTTGTCTTTGCTGCCCTCAATGCTGCTCCAACATTCTTGTACTTCACCATCGACTAGTGGAGAATGCTCATTGTCATAAAAAGCATCATACTTCACAAATTCTTCAACACAATGCTTGCAATCAGCTTCACGCATTGAAAAATCAGATTTGTGTTTAGTAACACCTTCAAACTCTACATCTTCAAGAGCCATATGGTCTTCTAGCTCTTCTTCTTCATTAACGTCTCCTTGGTCAAACATTATCGCAGCATCAAACTTGATCAATGGATCATAATTGTCCGCTGTTCGGAAAGTTTCTGTAGCAACATAATCTTCTTCTTCAAAGACAACTTCTCCTCCAAGGGCTACCTCATAGTTTTCCATGCAATTTGGTTCTTGTTCTTCATCAGGATCAAAGGGAAACTTATCCCACACAGGTTCTTTAACATAACTTGATGCCAACACACCCGGATCCCAAATGCCAAGGGGTTGACTGAGATGATCAACAGGAAGAGGTTTTTCATGCTTCACTGGAAGTATTAACTCAATGAATAAGTCAGCTCCTGAATCTCTTAAGCTGATATCTTCAAAAACATTTTCCTCCAATGGTTCGGTTTGCTGGTCAAACCCAAGTCCGACAATGTCACCACCGAAAGGGAGTGAAGAATCTTCGATGCTTGTTGTTTCGAAAACTTCACCTTCATTATCTTTTATGGAACCATCATGAGAAAGTATGTCGCTGATTTCTTCAGGTGGAACTTCTTGGGAAGTTGAGACAGCAACAAGAGTAAAATCTTTCATCATCAAATCTTCAATATGATCTTGCATGAACTCCGTAGAGTCATCACCAACATCATCACTACAGTCTTGGTCATAAGCTGGTTCTACGACATCACTAGCATTTTTTCCATCTTGTACTCCTTCAACGAACTCATCCCACACAACAGTACTACTAAAATTTTCTGTGAAGTCATTTCTCTTAGGACCTCCATGGGCTGAATCCAAATTAGGATTCAAGACTGCTGCTATGTTCTGATCTTCATCACTTGCTATCACATGCAAGTCTCGGAAAGTATTGTGGGGCTCTTCCACACATTCTTCAACTGACAAAGTTTCATCAACATGCTTGTTTGTGGGCTGCAATTCACAAATAGACGCTTCATCTTCTTCCTTCTTTGATCCTTCAACCAAAACTTGTTTTGCTTCCCTTTTTATCATTTTCCTAATGTGGTCCACCATCTCCGACTTTTCGGGCTTCAGAAACGCCACACAATTCAAATGGGTATCAAATGAAACATTGTTCCTATAATCATCTAGCATGTTTTGATATTGCTCACGGAGTATGGCAGCCTCATGTTCACATTGTATTTTGTACTGTTTGGCATACTCAATGAAATCTCTTGTGGCCAAACTAACCTTTCCTTCCTCAAATGCCATAATCGAATCTGACTTCTCACGATTACTGAACAAACGATGATACATCTTTGAAACTTCTGAAAATTGATCTAAGCTTGGTTCTGACCTCTGGTGAAGAAACTGATTTCTCTATCACTCAACTGTCAACTGAACTTTGATGGGCACAGGATGGCAGGATCTTGGCTCTGATACCACTGAAATATTCCGAGCCAATTTTTTCGATTTTTACCAAGTACACAACAATGCAGAGAGCACCCGTTAGGGTTAGATAATTCAAACCAGCAGATTACAAATAACTCGTTGCCAAGAATGCGCACTCAATCACAACAAGAGAGAGGCTGTCATATGGCAAGAGGATCGTCAGTGCTTTAAACAAAATGCAACTGAAGGTAACTCTAACCAAGAATGTGTCCGCGAAGGATGAACATATGGTCAGAGGATCTTCTACGCTACAAGTACTAAGAACAAACTCAAC
The DNA here is from genome assembly GCA_007258455.2 of Sequoia sempervirens. Taxonomy (NCBI): domain Eukaryota; kingdom Viridiplantae; phylum Streptophyta; class Pinopsida; order Cupressales; family Cupressaceae; genus Sequoia; species Sequoia sempervirens. The sequence continues at coordinate 270,401,128 of VDFB02000017.1, forward strand.
ACCAAGCATGTGCTACCCAATCCAGTATGGAAAGGAGGCGACCATATGGCGGAGTGCTAAGAATTACAATGCTATGAAGGGAAATAAGCAAGAATGCTGAAAGTAAACTCAACACCTAGAATGTGCTTTCAAACCCGAAGTGGGAATGGAGCTACCATAGGGCGGAGATATAAAGAATTACAAAGCACTTCAGAATGTAAAGTAATCGTTACAAAACATGATAAGCAAGATTAGAGAACTGCTGACAGTACTACTGTTCAACTTACAATATGAAGAGCAATCGCCTGCCAAGAGCATAGAATTAGAGCAATACATCGTACATTAATAAAGAGGATTCTCCTTGCTTAACAAGAATGCTAAGACCCTTTACTTCACTCCAAAACCAAACTGAATATTCTGTTTTAAACATATCTGCACTTTTAAAAGGTAAACCAACAACCTATCATCACACTAAAATGCTCATATCTCTCTCAATACTCACTCATTTAACTTGAAATCAGTTGCAAAACATTCTAATGATGATGACAATGAAGATGGAACACAAAAACTTCTCACAAAGACCCCTATTTATTTTGCACGACTTCCAAAGCACTTACAAAGTGAAATTTCCTGCAAGCAAGGGCGATTTACTTTAGATAATTCATAGACTTCAAATAAAATTCTGGAAACTTGCACATATGGTCGCCCTACATAGGAAAATAGATTGGAATAGTACCCAGAACAATATTATTTTTGTTTCTTGAGTTGTGAGTAAAAACAACCTACAGCCATACAAACCAGCAACTCTAAAATTGACAGAAAATACAATAACTCAACTACAGAATGTGAGAAGAACCAACTACAATGAAAGGAAACCAACTACAACTAAACCTCTCAACTAGTTGCTGTCTTTCAAGCAAGAAGAAGAGCCAAGCTAGGAGGCTTACATTCCTCGAAGCAATTCCCAAAGCCAATCCGGCAGCATAACTTTGCAAATTCATCAGATAAACAAAATGAGGACCCCGAGCTCCAATTTATAACTTTAGAAGAGCTTTCTAGAAACCTCCAAGAAGGGCGCCACCTCAAAGATTCTTTTAGGTCATTGACTTGTCTTTTGTCTTCACCCTCAGGATGGCGTACTTGCTTAAGAAGATAAATTTCACTTTTTAAATAAAATATTTGGCTCACCCAAAGTTGGCGTCCAAACTCCTTGAGCAATATTTGGCTTTAGAAATATTAAAATATTTCCTCCATGTGAAAATACCCTTCAATGTCCCCCTTTTAAAGACAATATTAATTCATGATGCTAGAACAAGGAATTATAATGTTAAATTATAACATTATAATATAAAATATCTTATATCACCATGGAAATGCATCAGAAGCCAAATTCAACCATACCGTCTGAACAGACTGCCAAAGTGGAGCCAACTGATTAGGAGTCAACAAGTCAACTGCTAAAAATAGAATTTACTAAAAATAGTAAATTCATGTAATTGCTCAGAATGCCGAACTGAAACCACCAACGCGAAGCTCAAAAAAAACCCAGAAGGAATCCGCAATCCAAGTTCAACAATTCCAAAAGAAGACTCCGCAAAAAGACGAAAACATCCTCTAAGAAGTTTGGAAACCCTGATTCGAGCTTCTGCTTAGCCTACGAGTTTCCAAAAATAGGCTAAATCCAAATGAAGAGCGTAGGGCTAAATTGGGGACATTACATAAAGTTCACCTTTAGTTTAGTTTCAGTCAAGTGAAGTAGTTTTCTAGTTGACTCTTTGTTTAGTTTCCATTAACTAAAGTAGATTTCCAGTTAACTAATTGCTCACCTACTTTTAGACATAGGATTAAATCTTGCTAATTGGCAAGAACTAATTGTTTACTCAAGGAGATTTTAGGGTTGCCTACTCCTTTGAGTTATATAAATAAGAGCCTTGGGCTCATTATTTGTTAACCTTTATTTACTACGCAAAATTGCTGCGCCATTGTTGCCAACAAGTTTGAAAGTGATTATTTGTTCACTCTTGGATGAGAGTTAATAACTTAATTGGTTTGATGAGCAATTCTGCATGATTTTGTGTCTTTGCATGTCCTAATTCTTTGTAAATCGTTGAAGAAATTTGAAGAAGAAAATCAGAAAGCGCATGCATTTTGATCCGAATATTTGAGTTCTTTCAACGTTTTGTGTTTATAACTTGTTGTTTCAATCTCCTCCTTAGACAAGGGTTCCTCGGATATTTTGTCATTGATAGTTATCGTTTGATGTTCAATGAATTGTCTTTCAGCCTACACTTTGGACAGGTGTCGTCACCTCCTCGGGAAGCCTGTTAGCCAAGGCATTGTATCTTGTTTCTATTAAGCGGTTTCCCAGTCTATACCTCGGACAAGGGTTCCTCCTCCTTGGCAAGTCTGAGATCCAACTTACCGTAAAGAGTGTTTGCTTGCACAAAGCCTTATTTCCAGCATAGATCTGAGAGTTCAGAGCCTCAGACTCATTTTGGTGAGACGGTTGGACCAAGTAATCCAACCATCCATTCTCGCTCCTATGCCCTCATGCTCTGTTTATCTTGGGGAGATAGGATAGATTAAAAGCTAGTTTAGTCGTAGTTAAGATCTACAGAAGCCAGAGAAAAGCTTAGCTATGACGCATTGTGTTTGTGCACCCTTGTGTACTGCCACTGAGTAAAAAAGATAGGAACCTTAGTCTACTGTACTTTTTTACGCATAACATCAGCAAAGAGGGATCTTGCTCTCTATAATCCGAGGGAGCAGTTACTAAAACACTTGCAATAGCTGACTGTTTCCAATTAGCACTCCAGAGGTACTAATTGGAACGCAAACAGATTGTGCAAGCTACAAAACTCAATATGAAAGATATTCAGACCTAGGAATATATGACGACTCAGTCTGGGAAGAAAAACGCCTTCAACAATAATCAGTTTGCATATCAACTAACAGTAGCTTCATAGAATGCATCGATTTGTAGATACAAGAGTGCGCCCAAGCTAAGATATATTCATATGCCCTGCTAAGACAACATTTGTTGGCTGCGACCCAGAATATGACACCCTACACAGTTGTTCTTAGGAAAACACATCTTCCTTTGTTATGCTGCAGTTATGGTTCATGGGCACCCAGGTCAATTCATGCCTCCAAGGGGTCAAAGATTGATATTTTGTTTTGTTTGAGTTATTTTCATGTAATAAGGTCTTTAAGGACTATTTCATGCTTGTTTAGGTCTAGTTTGAGTGCTTAAGTGTGAATTAGAGTTTAGTTGCAAAATATTGTAAAGTTGCATAATGTTGCAAAAGCAATTTTTACACATTTTGCTGTCAAATGGGAATATGAACGGTTGGAAGTTGAAATGTGGTTTGTATGTAATGTCCCCTTCGCAACGACTTTGCGGAATGCTATTCCTGAGAGCTAATGGCGCAATAGGGGAGTTTGTTTACTTAATTATTTATTATTGCCTAAGTGTCAAGATAATTTAAAAGGTGATATTAAATAATTAATAAAACATGATGATAAAGTGACTTTGTTGAAATATTTAAAATATGGCTTTATAAAGTCACGTTATAATGTTCAGTGGAAAATTAAGTGAGACTTATAAGGAAATTAGAAGCTCATTCTCGAATCACTTTTTGAAAATGAACTTTTTTTTCACGTGAAAGCTCGAGCTTCCTGGTCTTCGGGTTTGGAAAACCCTAGCAGCCATTGTTTCAAGTGTGGAACATCACTCCTAGCGTGGCATAGTTGAAGGTCTTGAAAGGGGAATATATGCATTTTGGTAGCATTCAACTTTGATAGTATGGAGGACGATTTCTGGAGGAAATCATGGACATTCAAGAACATTATGGTGCTGGTTTAGCATTCGATTTTGGAATTCATTCTCAGCCCTCTTGAGTCGAGATTTTGAAAGAGATTAAAGAAAATGAATTCAGATTTTGAAGAGTTCATTTCCAGAATTTGAAGAATTCGATTTTCAGTTTGAGATCAAATTTTTTGTTGGTACAGTGATTTCGCTACAGTGCGTGAATAGTGACGATGAACAGTGACGGCGCTACAGTAGTATTATGCATTTAGCATCATTTGAAGTCAAGTTTGGAGAAGGAAATCGTTGGGTATCTGCATCAATGACATTGCTGCAACAAGACGCCTAATCCAGGTTCTTTTTAGTTGTCATCGTTTGCATCTTCCCTGCATTTAGCTTGCTGGTCTGTAGTTGGTAAAATTGCTGTCTACAGCTTCATTTCTATTATAAGAGTGTAACCAAAGTCTGCAAATATCAGAGATCAGATCACTGTTTAGAAATTGCATATGTATCTTGAAAGCAAATCAATTTTGTATTCAGTTTTGGAGACATATTCGAAATACTATTCACCAAGAAGTTTGCTTATGACATGTTTGTCAAAATGCCTACCTGCTGTAGGTGTGCATTTGCTTAGGTGGATTTCATGTTAAGTGTTTGACCAAAAGCTCATTGTTGTATATGTTCATTCCATGTAACAATCCTGAGTCTTTGCATTATAATTGGAGTTTGGAATTTACTCATGATATGTTTGACCAAACGTCATACTGCTGTAACAGAATATTTGCATAAAAATCAGTCACTTATTTGCATTGGGAAATCATAGAAATAATTGCATTTGTTTTCTTATTGCACTAGTAGTCATTGGGCATTGAAAGTTGAAGTCTTCTAAGTCATTTCATGCACCCTTGTCATCATATAAACTTAAGACAAAAAGGAGAAATCACTTATCTGCTGGAAAGAGATTGTTCAACAACTGTTTGACGAAATACCTAAGTGAGCGAAACTGAAAATAAAGGCCGAAATGTGCAAGGGTCTTCACATTGTACCTGTTGGGAATCTGTTGGAAATGCCTTAAAAGGCTTTGTACCATCGACTATGAGGTTGGGTTTTTGGAGATTTGAAGTTTGAGTAATAAAAACTCTATTTTCTAAACGTGTACTTTCCTGATCTGGTGAATAGTACGGTCTGTACGGATCAATAATGACTCTAAAACCTGTTGGATAGTGTTGGCATGTGAATCCTCTAAATTTTGGTTTTTGTTTCATCAATTTTCATTAAGTTTTGTAGAAGTTACAAGCATTTTTCTAAAAACTGTCCAGAACCCTGGTGAGGGTTTCTAGTGGACTTCAAAATGTAATTTATCGCCATTCCCACGGTGGAAAAATCTGAAATTTTCTGGGATGGCGTATTTTTGTGTGTATTTACTTATTCCAGAATTGCAGGTTCCAGGGTTTTGGTTGGCACGTGTTTTGGTGATGCCCTAGGTCTGATCTTTTTATGTTTTAGGTCTAATTGGCAGAAGAACAATCAATTTTTGAAGGGTTTCATACAAAGCGACCACCCTTGAAATTTTGGTATGTTGTATAAAACCCAAATGGGTATCTAGAACTATGTTTACATTTTTGATATCATGTCTGAAATGAAAGTTATGCCCAAAAAACCCAATTTTCTGCTCCCATGCTTTAGGCTCAAGAAATAGGACAGTCAGATTTTGAAGCCTCCATACCAAAGCAACCCTAGCCAAGTTTTGGATATGTTGTCAAAGAGCAATAAGGGTATCGAAAAGTATGCACACATTTTGGTTGTCATGTTTGCCTTGAAAATTGTTCTTGGAAAACCTTGTTTGGAGGGCTACTAGGGTGAATGAAGATTAGTGGATCAAAACCCACCATTTGAATGCTTAGAGTTGAAAGTTTGCTTGTTTAAGGATTGTTTGGAGTTGTCCACCCCTGCTTTGCATCAAGTTACATCAATATGACGCCCCAAACTGTTGTATTGAGCAAGGAATGCCTAGGGTTTCTTCATTTCAAAACGCCTCAAATGAGAAAGAATTGAGCTTCTCTTTAGCTGCCTTGAGTAGATAATACTTCAATGAATATCAATTTCAAAAATCAGAAAGAGAGTTCGATTTCCCATTGCCTAGATTACTCACGAACTCAAACTTGTTCCCACTTCGAATATCTCCAATTTCGACTTTGCTTTGAGATGGAATCTTCACAATAAATCCTTTAAATCTGTTTGAAGCACAAGCAAAAATTCTGAATGACCCTCTCGACAACTTTTAGCTAGGGTTGATGGTTTCACAACCGAAACTAAAACAATAGGGTTTCCAAACCCTCAACACGAAAACCTCCAAAGGCTCTCCAAAGTTGATGTGAGAAAATAAAATCCAGAATGAATGAGTTGAGCTCTTTTTCCCTTTTTATATTTCCCCGCTTAATTTCCCGCTCATTAAAATAAAGTGACTCAATAAAGTACCTTTCCAAAATATTTCACTAAAGTCACTTTATAACATTACTTTATTAATTACTTAATAGTACCTTTTAATTTTAACTTGAGTCTCTGGCAATATTAAATAATTAAACAAAGGATTCCCTGATTTCCACGTTAGTCCTCGGGAATTAAAAAGGCTAAGTGATCAACTTGAGTGGCTACTGAGAAGGGGACGTTACATAGACATCAATCTCACCAACATTCTCGGGCTTTGACATTAGGGATAACAATCTTGTTCATGTACCTTCTTGACATTAATGGCCACATGTGTATGCACCTTTGACATCAATGACAACATTTCCAACACTTTGGTTATCATATAATAAAGTGAGACTTTTATTAGTTCCCAGATGAAAATTTCTTCCACTAATCTCTTAAGTCACATTGATGCTTCTAGAGCTACTTTTGTATTCAGCCTTTTGATTAAAGATCCATAAAAGGTAGTTTATTTATGTACCTCTATCCATAGGATACTACTTGCACCATTTATTTTGAAGGCATAATCTTTGCTAGATTTCCTATAACTAGGATCACCAACATAGTTAGCAACACAATAATCAAATAATTTTGTTCTGGGCGCAAGAATAATAAAATCCATTATAGATTAACCTTTTTAAAGTGCATTTGTCATTTTCAAATGTTTATATAGTATTCTGCAGACAACTAGATTTAGGTTTTTAATAAATACAGTTGTAATAACAACTACTATGATCATTTACATTTCTTATAGTACTATGCAATGATGCATACTTAGTTTTGAAATACTTGTAATTGATTCTAGAATATAATCACTTTGGATGACAAAACAAATAGATTTGTTGTCTCTAATATTTAATTTAATAATAAGTAAGTCAAATGCATATAACATGATTAAAAAATAAAGATGTGATCTTTATTAAGGAGATCATATGACTTATATGAATAAAAGAATGTGTGATTCTTCAAGAGAAAAAATATCATCCTTCTAAACATATGGTAATGGTTGAGCTGTCCTTTCCAACTTTACTACTCAGACTGTTTCTAAAGGTGACAATCACCCATTACAGGTAGGTTCTTTAAGCCCAAAAATGTTAAGAGGATTTAATATACAAGGGGACAAAACAATTCATCTCAACTTGTCAATGTGCCATATAGAAGATTTTTTTTTAATAAAATTGTGGAACTAGTTTTGGTATTTAATAAAATATTTTTACCAATAGAAGTGAATTGCACATATATGAAATACTGATCCCGTTGGGTGTTGGGATGGTGTATATATATTGATTTTTATAGATAGAGAAAGAAATTATGCTATCCATGTAACTTAAAAAACATTCAACTAAACTTGGAGCCTAGACATATGAGAAGATCTTATGTGCAGGATAATGCAAAATATATGTCAACTCTGATTTTAGAGGCGATGATTCTCTGGACATCCAAGACAGTGACATCCTGTAAGGATATAAAAGAAATAGTAATAAAGCTGTGATTTTAGGTTCCAAGTTGATCCATGGTAACATACCAAATTGGTATATGTAAAGTATTGATACTTGATCATAAGTATGAGACCAGAAAATAATATAATACATTGCATCCTATTTCAGTTTTATATATATATATATGAAACTGAAATAGGATGCAATGAAACAATGATGACTAGAAGAGGTTTCAAATTTTGAATGGTACATGTCTATCACAATAGTTATCCAATAAAAAGCTTCGAGGTTCATGGGTACAATAATATTATGACTAGTAAGGACGCTAATGGGTTTTTCATCAAAAATAATATTGCACATGAATTGATGCAATGAAAATAAAATATTCTTAGGTTATAGGTCAATGCCATGATTAGGTTAAATGTCAGAATTTTATCTTAAGATTACAAAGATGTAAGATGGAAAACCATCCAACGGGTAGTCATAAAGTAGTAAGATCATTAATAGAATGAAATATTGGCTGAGAGCGAAGACAATATCACATATAGAGAGCAATCTTTGTTAGAAAAAATGTAATGAAAGTAGGCGATTTTTTGGAAAAGTCGAGATTATAATTTTTAATATTTAACAAGGTTGTGATTATTTTTTGAAGGTCATGACCATCACCCTTTAACAAAAATAGATGTCCTTCAATTTGAAATAAGGACTATGAATTATTAAAACATTATGGCAACAAAAGGGTAGAAAGATCCCCTCGTGAGCCCTTTGACTTTTATAAAAGACTATGGATGATCTATTAAAACAAAATATGAGTTTGAATGTCTATTTCATTAATTTGAGGACATTAGAAAGAATGTTTTGAAGGTTAATGATTGACTTGATGTCAATGTACAATATGATATTGTGAAGGGCATGAAGCTACAAATACGTGGCACTATATTCATTATTTGAGTACTACACATGTTGTACATGATGTAATCTACTAGGCCTTGTGAGTTACTAAGCACCCACTTAATACTAATTTGATTTGAGAAGTTTGTTGGCGTAAAATCTAACACCTCTGGAGTGCAGGTTTATACGGACAGCTATGCACACTGCGTAATGAGTGCTCTTCAAATTAGGAGGGGAAGCTCCCTCGTAGTGCTGGAATGCGTGGAAAAAGAAAAGTAATCTAAGTCCTATCTTTTTGTTCTCAGCTGGAAGAGGCACAAGGTTAAGAAAACCAAGAACGTTGCAGCTAAGTATTTTCTGGTTTCGCAGATCATTAACTACAACTAAGCTAACTACTTTAAATCTATCCAGTTTCCTCAAGAAAATAGAGCATGAGGAAATGGAGCAGGAATGATTATCAGACGATAAACGAGTATAGATTCTCAACTTGAAGTCAAGGTGGCGCATCTATCAGCTCAATCTAAACAAGTTTATTAGGCACAAACAAATTTAAGAATTTACCATGACAATCTTATGAAACCCTATGTGGCATAACACTTGATCATAATAGTAAAGACTCACAAAACAGATTTATCATCACAATCTCACGAAACCCTATGTGGCATAACACTTGATCGTAATGATAAAAGATTCACAAAACAGATTTATCTAAACTATGGGAGGAATTTACCATGACAATCTTATGAAACCCTATGTGGCATAGCACTTGATCATAATAGTAAAAACTCACAAAACAGCTTTATCATCCCAATCTCATGAAACCCTATGTGGCATAACAATCGATCACAATGGTAAAGATTCACAAAACAGAAAGAATTCACCATTACAATTGCATGAAACCCTATGTGGCATAACAATTAATCGTAATAGCGAAGACACATGAACAAATACCAAAAGAGCAATATTGAGGGCAAGGTAGGCGCAGCATATATTTCTCTCTCAAGCAAAAGTTATTTACAAATGAGCAAAAGCTCTTATTTATATACATCAAGGTGTAGGGAACCCTAAAATCACCTTGAGTCATCTACAGTCTTGCAATGCATGCAAGATTTGCTGCCAAGCCTTAATAAAGTAAACTATACAGTTAACTGGAAGACTACCATCAGTTAACGTAAAACCCTAAATGAAACTCCAAGTGTGTAAAGCTAATCTCAGAATAGATATGCATGTGATGAAACATCAAGTTAACTTGAAAGGGTAGTGCCAAGTTTAACTCCTGTTGTATAAAGTCTATCCTGAGAGGTGGGAACTGAAGTTTACTGTCCATGATCTCGAACAACCAATCCTTCAACGGGATTGTTAACTGCATCAGCATCTAAAGGTCAGCAACTTGAGCAATCTTGGCAATCTTTGCATACTCAAACTAGCATTTCACTGACTGGTAACTTTGGCGGCTTCGTATCTGAAGTGATGGCCAGTATCTCTTCGGCAACTTGATGTCTTTGATGTTTCTCCATGACGAAACTGCAAGGTTTGACTGCGCACACTCTGTTTGTGAGAAATGCAAACGAACTTGCTGCACACGCGAAATTCCAACGGTATCAATCCTCTAAACCAGCTTTGGAAGACAATCGGCCATACGAGGCATGCAACCATGTGAACTTGAGTAAATACACCTGCCAACCCTTCGAATACGCTTGATACAAATCGGTCTCAGCTTCTCTAATGAAATCATGAATTAAGACCGATTTGGTCTTGAATTCAATCTGTGTATACTGTACTCTGAAAAACTCGCCTGTTGACTGTGAACTTGACTATGTTCTAACAAGATTTCTGGAAAGCTAAAAATAGCGTGCTGAGGCTAAAAATAGCCTATCGAAGGGTAATTTTCAGTGAAAAATCTGAGATATGGGTTTTGTCCAGAAAAAGATTCTAAGACAACCCAGAACGTCAGAAATGCGAAAATCTAACTTCTACTCGACCATGCAAAGACTTTTCAGTTGAGAAAATTAGAAACTCAAGAACGAATGTTCTGAAGTTAAAAATTCTTGAAAAATCAAACGCACGATTTTAATTCGAGGAAGCTATATGAAAATGATCCAGATGTTGAGACTAGTCAAATTTGCCAATTTCAGGAACATGCGAATTGTAAACTGAGAGAAATCTGAGAACCAAGGAGGAAAAAGACGTTTTTTGTATGCTCTTCTTCAATGAAAATCGCCCTTGAATTCTTCAAATTGCTGACAATCGTGAACTTTTAACCTGCAAAAGAATGTGATTGGAGAAATCGCCTTTGCAAATAGATGAGAAATCTGCCTTTGCTTTGAAAGAATTCGCCCTTTGCTTGAAGAAAAACGAATTTTGACTTTGAAGATATGAATTGCCTTGAAAAATATGGATCTCCCTTGAAAATACGCCTTTGCCTTGAAGAAAAACGAATTTCTCTTTAGCTTTGTGAATAATAAATGAAGACGCCGTACTTTAAATAAGAGGAAATTCGCACCAACTTGTGAACTGCAAGATTTCAAAACCCTGACTGAAATAGAAGCCTTCCAATTGGTCGCCCTTCAGTTGAACTGCCACTGACTGGAAGTTCAAAAATAAATAATAATAAAATATTTATTATGCAATAGCAAAGGCGCCAAAAATAGAAAATCGCCACTCAATGCTAAAATATGCAAAATATTTGAAACTCCAGTTGACAATTGAATGAAGCTTTAGGCTTCACCGTTGGACTTCACCGATTCCGAAAAGTCATCATTCGAGCTTATAGGCGTTCATTTGCTCAAGATTTTACACTTTTTATTAACTTCCTACTTTGTAGCTGACGAAAAAGTCACAACTGGCCATCTTCAACACTGAATTCTGAGTGACTGGGTGATGCTGAGACTAAACTGAGATATTCATCGGATAGCCTACTGAACAAGGAAGAAATGTCTGCTGGGAGATACTACTGCAAAATCCATCATTTAACCCCCTGAAAAATTAGGCGCCCCTGATTAAATTCATTTACAGGTTCCAGACTTAACCATTTTCCTAAACTGCCATCTGACACTTCAAACAGTTGCTGACGGCGAACGGTGAACCCTGCTGACAGAAAACCAAGCTCACTGCGTGCCTGGAGATATTCTGCATCCAACGACTGTATGCATGACATCTGAAAGCTGTGTTAAGGGCCTCAAAAGTAAAAGCGCCCCTGGCTCTTAGTTGCACTGACACCATTTTGAGGAAAGTCAAACTTCCAACCAAATGCCCTACTTTGACCTCTGATATCTGGCTGGGATGACCCGATTCGGCACTATCTGTTTTAACGGATAGCCAAGGGGCCCACAAGAGAAGTCTCTGGAGGTGATGAAGCAAGAAAACTGCTTCTAAGACCTCAAAACTCCAGTGCGTATTTTATTTAAAATTACCGCTCCAGACTTGGCCATTTTCCGGATATCCTACTTTTCAGCATTGCACCAAAAACCTCGCACGTACGAGCGACTGCCAAATCCCGGTGACGGGCTAGGCTCGTTGGATAGATAAAATGATTACCAAAAGCGGTAGACTTCGAACGAACGAACTCATCGATAGGCCTAAAGGCTAGGCGCTCTAGACGTAGAAATACACCGTGAATTGTATGTTGGTCCACCTGAAATTACGTGCTTGGTAGAACTTCCGCCTATCAATGGAATGTCGATCGACAAGCGATGATGCACGGAGCTAGGCTAGAGTAGTACCGATGTTAGGGAAGATTCGTCTGCAACCTTGCATTTGAAGGGTCCTTTAAACCAAGGTCAGATTGCATTGGTAATCAACGGACGAAGCTCGAAACGTGAAAACTCCATTATAAGTTGATATTCAGACGACTGCTGCCAGAGTTCGGAGACTCGGATGACTGCGTTTGATATCTCGCCGGATAAGCAGACTAGTTGTGAACAGATTAACTGTATCCGCTATCAAAAATACCAGAATCTACCCCCTCTTTAAGATGGGCGCCCTTAGGCTATAGTTGCACTTTTGCCTGAAAAAGACAAAATTCTCATATCTGGAACTTTGGGGATTTCTACTTCTGTTGCTGATTGCCGGAGCTGCGGATCTCGGAAAGCTTCGCTGGATAGCTCATCGGATAGCCAGACCAATTCTGAAGAGATTGACTGTATGCTTGAACACTTTCAACAAGATCTTGACCTTCAAAAAGCTGGGCGCCCCTGCGCTATAGTTGCGCTTTTCTGCTTTTCTCTGAGAAATCTTCATAAATTAACCACTGAAAACTCTGTTTCAATCACTGAAATCATCATGTGCAATGTGAAACGCCATCGTGAGATGCTCTTCCATCGTGAAAAGCTCCAATCTGAGTCTCTGCTTCAGGTTCTGTTCAATAAAACTGACTTTAACTAACAAAATATTGACAAAAACTCCATGCTTGATATTGCCCAAAACTGTATTTTACATCATTTAGCAAGGTTTAGACTATTTTATGCAAAATGCCTTGATGAAGCAAAAAATTTGGTTTGGGTACAACAAAGTTTATAAGCATTTTTTTGGAATGATTGTTGATTAGTGTCTTGTTTATCAATAAAAATGGAATATAGAGTTATTTGATCATAGATTTATCACTAGGAGGAACATTTCTAGTTCTCGTTTATTATTAATATCTATGAGGTGATGTGGTGTTTATTGGGATTTTCCTTTTTACCTTTATCTTTAGGATCAAGGTTATAGATGCCTTTCCTAGTGATAAGATAACAAAGATTATCATAACAAGAGCACTTAGGCGTTTCAAAAATTCAATGATAGATCTGCTTTGCAAAAGCATAATATATATTAAAATCTGTATTTCACACGGCACAAACCACTACACATAAAATCAGATTCACACATCATACTATCATTTTTTATTTTCTATAATACATATATCACACCAAACATTGAATCTACACAAAACCTCAAAAATCTCTGCAAACCCAAATTATGGAAATTCACATGTTGGGTCCCAAACCACAGCTCCACTTCCTAGAACATAATTTCACTTTCAAGGCCAAGGTTGCCATCTTGAAAGTAAAACCTCTTCATCCATGGACCATGGAGGGTTGAAGGTTGACTCTATGAGAGTGGGTTTTCTCTCCTACTCTTCGAGCTCAACTTAGAATCTGGAGGGTATTCCTAGAGGTTTGAGTAAACAAAATGAACAACTGAAAATAGTGATAGCTAAACCCAATTTATTATCTTGACTCCAAATATTGTCACTGATTCAAAAACAACTAGCTATCTTAACTCCTCTATATAGCTGATTCCATCATGTCATGTCCCCTTCTAGTTGACATCTTTCCGAGCACAGGATTAGCCTATTATGCGACCCTCGTAGGCTGATAGATTGGATAGAGGGTCTTGATGGAGCTTGGCTCAGCTTCAGTTGGCAGTTTGTGATCAGCTGGCTTTCGTTCGGGCTCGTTCGGACACTTCTAGCCTGAGTTGCTATTTTTAGCAGTATTCAGCACTCAGCGTGGGACCCCTGCTATTTTTAGTAGTATGGATTGATTACTTGCAGAATCACTTCCTTATTCGTCAGCTTCAGACGGCTCGAGCATAGGGTGAATATTGAGAGAGATATTAATATTTAATTGATTTAATTAAATATTAACTGTGGAAGCATTATAATATAAAGTTATAATATTTTATTATAACTTAAGTGATTTCAGTGAAGGGGTCGTCCAACATGGGAAGGGGCCAGTTATGCTTATATTTTTATAATTAAAAATTGCACTGGAGACTATTGAAATATTAAAAGAATAAGAAGTCGAATTATTTAATGATCCCTATTATTGAGGAATTCGCACTTCTCAAGAATATAAGGTATTTGCATTGAAAATCGAGCCATTATGATTATTGATTATTGAAAATTGTTGAAGTCTTCAACCAGAGCACGGAAGCCAAGGGTTTCAGTCTCAGAGCATTGGGGAACGAGCCATCTCCAGTGAAAGCGATTCAGAGGGTGTGAAATATCATCCGATTTATTGCCAGGCAGAGGAATTTCTTCATCCAGAAGAAGTTGTAGAGCATCACAGACAATAAAATATTCAGAGTTTGGATTAGTTATTTGTCCAGAGGGTTTAATATAGTGAGGCGCATATATTCTTAAGATCTGGAGATCCAGAGAATAGCCGTACTCTTTATTTATTAGTTGCTGCTGATTACAAGGCCGTACTGTTCAGTACCAGGCCGTACCATCTTTTAAAAGGGCGAACCTTCAAGAACAAGCAAAACGCCTTCCATCTCTTCAGTCTGTCACCATTGATAGAGGCGCCTATACATCTGGCATTGTTTTGGATCGTCTAACGGAGGGAGAAAGGGTTATTTATTGCTGCTGTATCAGATCAAGGGTTTCTTCATTCATGCTGCAAATATCAGGTTTTTATTAAAATATTGCTGTTTCCTTTGTCGCATGTTGTTGGATCTCAATTGTAATAAATCTAGAAGATCAATAAATGATTCGGCATCTTTAGATCTTGTATTTTCTATCCATAAAGGCAGTATAGCATTTTTATTAAATTTATTATCAATTTCTATCAAAATCGCATTCTTTCATTATTCATGCAAAACCCAAAAAATAAAAATACTCAAAACATCTTAAAAATGATTCGAAACGTGGAAACCAGTATTTCTAATAGCTGGTATCGTGAGCAACTTTAACATCCGAGGGTTTAGCAGCCTTTATGCACCAGACGTGACGGTCCTCATTGCATTACACACGCTGTGGATTTGTTTCCTAATTGATGTGCAATGGTTCGATCCGGCCAAATTTAAACATGGGTCGCCGATGTAACGATGTTCCTAGAAATGAAATCTCTCCAAACCTTTAGAGATCGTGATCGGCGCAGAGGTTTTGCACCTTCAGAGATTCTACGAGCCTAACGGGCAAATAAAATGATGTATTGGGTGTTACTTTAATATAGCACTGCAGACTGGTAATTCGAGGAGACCACACCACATCGCGATCGGTGACGTGAGTGATGCAGATCGAGAGCCCTAGGATAGCTCGGTGACGCTGCATTGCGCCCACTAGGCTTGGTGGCGAGACAGAGGGCCGATGAGGCTAAGGGCAGAGGAGAGGAGCATGAGGAGTTGTTCGCAGACACACTTATGGCAGCGAACGAGGAGTGGGAGTTAGTACCACCAGATGTCAGAGAGAGGATCTCCTTTGACCGTTTTGTCACTCAGAGGAGAGAGCACCACAGAGGTCGACAGGATTGGAGACCTAGATACCAGAACAATGATCTGAAGCATGCAACCAACAGGCTCAATCTAGCGATGTTCGATGGTAGTGGTAAGGTCACAGCCCAGGCATGGATTAGTAAGCTAGATACATTCCTCACACTGTGTCCGATGGCTGAGAGAGATGCTATTCGATATGCGACACTGCATCTTGAGGGAGTAGCTTACGACTGGTGGCACCATGGTATGGTGACGCTACAACATGACAGGATCACATCATACCAGGAGTTTGTGGACAGGTTGGTAGAGCGGTTTGACAGGAAGGATCCAGAATCCTACTTCAGAGACTTGGCTCAGTTGAGACAGAGTGGCAGCTTGGAGTCGTATATTGGTGACTTTCAGAAGTTATCAGTTATGGTTCCGAACATCTCAGAGAGACGACTTGTGGTACTCTTCATGGAGGGTTTGACAGAGCCATTGAGAGGTTGGATCAAAGCCTTTGATCCTCCTTCGTTACAGGAAGCGATGAAGAAGGCACGGAGTATGGAGTTGGCGGCACCTTCTAGTAGATTCAACTCCAGAGGTTCTTCATCTTTTAGGGACAATAAGGGCTTTAACAAAAACAGAGAGAAGTCTGATTTTAACAAAGAAAAATCAGATTTTAAAAACGATTCAAAGGGTAAATCAGCAGCACCACCTTTGGATCGTGAGGCCCTTAACGATCTACGCAGGAAGAAGCTTTGCTTCTACTGCAAAGGTCCCTATGACGCCAATCACGATTGTCCCTTGAGGCCTAAGGGCAAGGGAAATCGAGTGATGTGGGCGTATTATGAGGATTCGGAATCAGAGAATTCCGAATAGCAGGAGAGTTCTGAGGAGTCAGAACCAGAGGGCTTCAGAGCCTAAGGCAGAGATAGAGTCAGAGCTTCAGATACAGGAGGCACGATTATCTAGTATTCAGCAGGAGGGATCATTCAGGATTCGGGTGGAGGTTAGGCGAGGGTCATTACCCTTCGACACAGAGCCACACACAATTTCAGGATGCTAGATTCATAGATCCAGGACTCATCACCGAGGAGTTCAAGGTATTCGGTTAAGGTGGTCACGGATACACTTTGAGGTCCTAACGATGATTAAGGATTCCCTTTACGCTTGAACAATTATGAGTTCATGGCTGATTACCACGTGATACATGGGAGATATTGATTTGGTCTTGGGTATGAAGTGGCTTCATTCACTTGAGGAAGTCACTCTTCGTCTCAAGGACATGGAGATCCGTTTTGATGTTGATGGGAAGACACACATCCTAAAGGCAATTTGGGACAGCAACATCAAAACAATTTCTTTTCGTCGGATGGAGAGGCTCCGCGTCAATTTACGGTAGAGTACCGCCGAGTGCACATTGGCACCTATACAGAGGGACAGCCAGAAGACCGAGTATCATCCGACATTCAACAGCCAGATGAGTCACATGATAAGGTATTCGCGATATTCCGCTAGGAGACCTGCATTGTGGGCATTGAGCATATTATTGAGCTTGAGGAGGGCGCTAAGCCCGTTATGATTACGCCCTATAGACATCCTAAGCGGCTGAAGGATGAGATCGAGAAAACGATCAAGGAGTTACTTGCTATGGGTCACATTCGACCTAGCAAGTCACCATTCGCTTCTTCAGTTGTGTTGGTAAAGAAGAAGGATGGCACATTACGCATGTGTATTGATTATAGAGTCCTGAATAAGAGGACGATCAAAAACAGGTATCCGATACCGCGTATAGACGAGCTTATTGATGAGCTCCATGGTGCATGTTACTTTACCAAAATTGATTTACGATCAGGGTATCATCAGATCAGGGTCCGTGAGCAGGACATAGAGAAGACTGCCTTCCGATGTCATTGTGGGCACTTCGAGTTTATAGTGATGCCATTTGGGCTCACTAATGCGCCGGCTACATTTCAGTCTACGATGAATAGGGTTTTTCATTCACAGCTGAGGAGATTCGTATTGGTCTTCTTCGATGATATCCTTATTTACAGCAGGACTTGGCAGGAGCATTTGGCTCACTTGGAGACCGTGTTGAGTATTCTGGAGAGGGAGTCCTTGTACGCCAAGGAATCCAAATGTGACTTGGGAATGACCGAATTGTTATATTTAGGTCATATCATCAGTGCAGGAGGAGTGCAGATGGATCCTGAAAAGATCCGCGCTATTATTGACTGGCCTACACCGGCAAACCTGACACAGTTGAGAGGGTTTCTAGGTTTGTGTGGATTCTACCGTAGATTCGTGAATGGTTATTCACGACATGCAGCCCCTATGACAGATTTACTGAAGAAGGGTGCATTTATTTGGACTCATGAGGCACAGGAATGCTTTATGAGATTTAAGGAGTTGATGACTACATGCCCTGTTTTAGCACTACCAGACTTTAGGAAGCCTTTCGAACTTCAGTGCGATGCATCAGGTGAGGGCATTGGTGCGGTGCTTATGCAGGACAAGCACCCGATTGTGTATGAGAGCCGTAAGCTCAGAGGGCCAGAGAGACTTTATAGCATATATGATAAGGAGATGCTCGCTATCATGCATGCCTTAGCGAAATTCAGGCAGTATCTTGTTGGCAGCAAATTTTGCATCAAAACTGACCATAATAGTTTGAGACACTTCCTGGGGCAGCGAGATCTCAATGACCGTCAGCAGAAGTGGGTCAGTAAATTGCAGGCATATGACTTTGATATCTCGTATATCAAAGGTACACAGAACGTAGTAGCTGATGCTGTTTCACGCAGGCCATACTTGAGCTCTATGGTTCATATTACGGAGGATTGGAGGCATATGATTGTGGCAGAGTATGCCAAGGATACTTGGGCCTCTAGCATTGTTGAGGGATCGACGATTGATACCAGGTACACGCTTGTAAATGACTTGATCATTTACAAGAACAGGATATACTTGATCCCAGGTTTAGAGGTGAAGAACATCATCATGCGGGCCTTTCATGACGTGCCTACAGCAGGACATCCCGGGTATTTCAAAACCTACAGACAGATACGGGAGAGATTCACATGGAAAGGACTCAAGGCGGATGTTCTTCAGTACGTGCGTGAGTGCCCTGTTTGTCAGTAGAACAAGCAGGAGAACACGTACCTGGCAGGTTTATTGCAGCCACTTCCGATTCCTGACAGGAAGTGGGAATGCCTGTCGATGGACTTCATTACGGGCTTGCCTAAAGCCCAGGGGCGAGATTGCATATATGTAGTTGTGGATCGGTTGACGAAGTATGCCCACTTCTTTCCAATTACCACTACCTACACAGCTACCCAGGTAGCAGAGGTCTTCTTTCGTGAGGTATTCAGACTACATGGATTGCCTCGGAGCATTGTGAGCGACAAGGATAGTCGGTTCTTGAGTCACTTCTGGTAGGAGGTGTTTAGACTTTGTGGGACCGAGCTCACTTCGAGCACCAGTTACCATCCGTAGATTGATGGGCAGACAGAGATAGTGAATAAGTGGGTGGAAGGTTACCTCCGAAATTATATTGCAGGGCAGCAGAAGGCATGGGTCAAGTGGATTCATTTGTGCGAGTATTGCTACAACACGACATTCCACATGACTATTCAGATGTCCCCTTTTATGGCGTTGTACGGGTATGAGGCGCCGAGTTTCCTGGATTTGCTACTGAGTGACAGTAGAGTGCCGAGTGCTGGAGACTTACTACAGGAGAGTCAGGATACTATGAAGGCTCTCAACGAAAATATCGCCAAGGCACAAAATCAGCAGAAGCAGTATGCAGACCAGAAGAGGACGGAGAGGCATTTTGAGGTGGGTGACATGGTTTACTCATGCTGCAGCCCTACCGATGGCCCACTCTTAGAAGAGTGGGTCGGTGAGGCTTAAGCCACGCATACGTCCTTTTTAGATCCTGAGGAGAGTTGGAGAGGTGGCTTATGAGCTTGAGCTTCACGGCAGGAGCGGGTACACAATGTTTTGCATGTATCACGCTCAGAGGCGTTGGGACACCGTGTGGTACCGTCACAGTTCTACCTCCCTTAGATGATGAGGGAAAGTTGATTCTAGTACCTGAGTCTATCCCGGAGTACAGAGAGACAGGGCGTAGGGAGGACTATCAGGGAATATCTAGTGAAATGGAGAGATTTGCGTGAGGATGCTACATGGGAGAGCGAGGATATTCTCGCAAAGATCCGGAGTTGAGATTGCTTGAGGACAAGCAATTTCGTGAGGGCTGACTGTCATGTCCCCTTCTAGTTGACATCTTTCCGAGCACAGGATTAGCCTATTATGCGACCCTCGTAGGCTGATAGATTGGATAGAGGGTCTTGATGGAGCTTGGCTCAGCTTCAGTTGGCAGTTTGTGATCAGCTGGCTTTCGTTCGGGCTCGTTCGGACACTTCTAGCCTGAGTTGCTATTTTTAGCAGTATTCAGCACTCAGCGTGGGACCCCTGCTATTTTTAGCAGTATGGATTGATTACTTGCAGAATCACTTCCTTATTCGTCAGCTTCAGACGGCTCGAGCATAGGGTGAATATTGAGAGAGATATTAATATTTAATTGATTTAATTAAATATTAATTGTGGAAGCATTATAATATAAAGTTATAATATTTTATTATAACTTAAGTGATTTCAGTGAAGGGGTCGTCCAACATGGGAAGGGGCCAGTTATGCTTATATTTTTATAATTAAAAATTGCACTGGAGACTATTGAAATATTAAAAGAATAAGAAGTCGAATTATTTAATGATCCCTATTATTGAGGAATTCGCACTTCTCAAGAATATAAGGTATTTGCATTGAAAATCGAGCCATTATGATTATTGATTATTGAAAATTGTTGAAGTCTTCAACCAGAGCACGGAAGCCAAGGGTTTCAGTCTCAGAGCATTGGGGAACGAGCCATCTCCAGTGAAAGCGATTCAGAGGGTGTGAAATATCATCCGATTTATTGCCAGGCAGAGGAATTTCTTCATCCAGAAGAAGTTGTAGAGCATCACAGACAATAAAATATTCAGAGTTTGGATTAGTTATTTGTCCAGAGGGTTTAATATAGTGAGGCGCATATATTCTTAAGATCTGGAGATCCAGAGAATAGCCGTACTCTTTATTTATTAGTTGCTGCTGATTACAAGGCCGCACTGTTCAGTACCAGGCCGTACCATCTTTTAAAAGGGCGAACCTTCAAGAACAAGCAAAACGCCTTCCATCTCTTCAGTCTGTCACCATTGATAGAGGCGCCTATACATCTGGCATTGTTTTGGATCGTCTGACGGAGGGAGAAAGGGTTATTTATTGCTGCTGTATCAGATCAAGGGTTTCTTCATTCATGCTGCAAATATCAGGTTTTTATTAAAATATTGCTGTTTCCTTTGTCGCATGTTGTTGGATCTCAATTGTAATAAATCTAGAAGATCAATAAATGATTCGGCATCTTTAGATCTTGTATTTTCTATCCATAAAGGCAGTATAGCATTTTTATTAAATTTATTATCAATTTCTATCAAAATCGCATTCTTTCATTATTCATGCAAAAAACCCAAAAAACAGTCAAAAAACCAAAAATACTCAAAACATTCAGAAAAACAGTCAGATTCGGAAACAGGGGGAAACTAGGGTTTCTACACATCACCACTGCGATGAGTGCAAGGTGGGGGCAATCCACATGGATTGCAAGGTAAATTGAGAAAAGGCAAGTTATATGAGTTTTTACCTTGTTTGTTGTAGAACCATGGGCTACTTGAAAGTTGTGACTGAACTAGAACTACTAGTTTAATGATTTGTTCTTTTTAAATGTTTGATTGAGTCAATACATTTCCAGATTGGTGCCTATCGATGGGTTGCAGAGTCATAGTTAACAAGACACAATTGTAGTGAAAACAAACATAAAACAATTGATCAAAGAATAAAAATGCATTAAGGTATGAGTATCATAGATAAGACATACTTAATAATCCATTATTGAGTTGCACAAATCTGTCTGTAAATATGAAATGATCATTACCAAGATTGTAAAGGTTTTAAAATGCTGTCACATTTATCAAATCAGATTTACCCTGATAACAACAATTGTGAAAAGAGGAAACCTTTGTTACGTTCAAACATTTTGCTAAAAGTGTACATACAGTACGAGAGAATGAAACCTACAATACTCTTTGCAATATTCTCTTCTGATACTTAAATAGAATCTGTTAATTTTAATGATTAGATTTAATGCACAGAAATTTAATTCAAAATCAGACACAATAACACAGCAGATACCCTGGGAAAACCCTCCTCTTGAGGGAGAAAAACCCAGCACCAATATATCTCTTATATATTAGTTCTTGAAGAGAACACTTGTACAATTGAGGCCAATGAGAGAGGCCAGAATAAGTATCAACAGATAATAGTATCACAGATTCTATTACATATAATCTGCTATCTCAGAACTGAATTCTTCATCAATGATTCACACTTTACATATGATAGACTCACACTGCTTCTTCTAATGGATTCGCACTTGAGATAAGACAATGATAGAACAAAACTGAATGCTGAATGGAAAGAACTCAATGACTATAAATACAAGAGAGAATGAGAGGTGCGTCCTTTTATTAATCTCAAAGTCGGCCTCCAAGAAGAATCGCGTCCAATAAGAAGTAGGTCGGCTTCATAAGAACTCGTGCCTTTTAAAATAAAATGTGCCTCTTCATAATGTCAGCTTTACCATATAAATAGCACCTCTTAAATATTCGTGCCTCTTCAAGAATAAACATCTCTTATAAATTAAATAGCATTAAGCTATTATTTAATTTATTGCAAATAAGGAGATCGCTGGAAGAATACTCCTGACGCTGCATCATAAACATCAACACTCCCTCTCATCTAGGGAGGATACTTCCAGCTGCACAAGACAAATTACCTCATCGTGATGTCTATCACTATGGCTACAACCATAAGTGAACAAGAAGAATATCACCTCATCGTGATATCAGATATTGCCTCAACACGATATCAACCATAATGGCTACAACCATACTATGGTAAGTACAAGTGTTCATCACTTGCGTGATGTTGTCACCTCAACGTGACTTTCACCATGACTCTCTCAGAGGGTGAAACGCAAGTACAACATATGTCATGGAGTCACACACATGACATCCACCATGACTCTCTTAGAGGGTGGAAACAAGGGCTTTCACCTCAAATCTCAAAGAGAAATGCATTAACAAGGGCTTGCACCTCAAATTCCTCCATCTCAGAGGAAAATGCATTAACAAGGGATTTCACCTCGAACTTCTCTCACAGAGAAGAACTCATTACCAAGGGATTTCATCTCGAACTTCTCTCAAAGAAGAACTCATTATCAAGGGATTTCACCTCAAACTTCTCTCAAAGAAGAACTCATTATCAAGGATCACTGATACTGATTATCACAATGAATGATAGTAGGCTCCATTGATTGTCCAGACAATCCTGCAAGGAGCTTATGAAGCCACACTGCTTCTCGAGCTGCCACACAAGCTGCAATAAACTCGGCCTCTGCTGTACTCAGTGCCACTGAAGAATGCTTTCTGCTACACCAAGAAGTCATCGTAGACCTCAACTGAAACAACATCTAGAGGTGCTCTTCCGGTTAGCAACACAACCATCTTCTTTAGGTTTAGTAGGCTCCCTCTGAATCTTTAAGTACTTGCATCAACCTTCTGACGTCATCGTCCAAGATTGCCTGCAATGATTGCCTTAGATAAGTGTTTTCCAGTGCACACCTCTGGTACTGTAGAGAGTTCAAGGTAGACCTCCTCGACCTCATAGCAGATCACTCTATTCTAAATAGGTTTGCAGAGCTACCAATATCAAATCCAGATGACAGTCTTTGAGCAATTCTGATCTCAGCAGCTGAAGGGATCCTCTAAGGATTTAACACTTAGCCTTGCAATACAGTAATCTTCACTTCTTCTTAGTGAGTTACAAAACTCCCTCTTGATCCATGCTTCAGAGATTGCAAAGAAGACTTCTGGAAGTGAACTCCCTCTAACCACCAGCTCAGTTCCATGGCTGCAAGTTGTGACTTCACGCTTGATCATTTCTTTGGTTGGCATGACTTCCTCATAAGATGCCTCAAGCTTTTCATCGCTAAGCAATCTCTCATCACCTTCCTGCTTCTAGCTGTTCACAAAGCATTTTAGAGAGAGATTACTAATAGTTTATAACTATCCAAAGAAGTATCAAGACTAGAATCATACAAGGTTTACTATCTCAGGTTATAGTATGAACACATAAGAATTTATGAATAATATTAAAACATGAATAAATAAATCAGCCTAAATAGAAATATATCAAAAGATCAGAATGAAGGGCTAAATAAACTTATCTTTATATAATTTTGATATAACTCTTTCTTCCATCTTTTACTCCTCTCAAGAGTGCCAAACTCAGCACAACAAAAAAACAATCTGCACAAGTACAAATTTCTTGAATGCATTATGCGGTTAGCATGTAGAACCAACTCTCTCCAAGAGTTCAAGGCTCTATCACAGATCATGCATTAGAGAATGATATCGATGTGACCAATCACCATCGAACTTTCAATTCTCTTTTTATTTCAGAGTCACACTCAGAAATCTTCACAACCAACATGAAAAGACTAGCAATAAATGAAGTCTTCAAAGGATCTTATGCTAGTGAACACAATTCAAGAGAAACCACTATCTCTCTCTACTAATTACAAGATCCAAATAAAAGAAATAACTTAACAAACAAAGAATACTTTTCTCTTTAAATATTCTAATGGATGCAAGATACGCTGCTCTTGAGCACAAAACAACACACAACTTTCACGGCTTGAACACAGGCCCATGACTTAGAATAGAAATTCCCTAGAATCCTTTTGAGGAGAGAACTTATTCATATCCGCAAATGAAGCATGCTGATTAGGCCTGGTTGGGCAATCCTTTGCATAGTGACCAAACTTGTCACAACGAAAGCATTGGACTTGGGAGAGGTCCCACTTCTTCTTGAATGCGGGAGCACCATCTGACCCTTTATCTCTATTCCTCTTGAAGTATCCTTTCTTTCCTCTTTTTCCTTTCTTCTCTGATGATTGAGCGGAAAGAACATGAATGTCTTCATTTGTAGAGCTTCGACCAATACCTCTCACAGCCAACCTCGACTCTTCTTGAATACAATCCACCCTCAAACGATCAAACTTAGGAAGTTTCAATCTCACGCTAATTCCTTGAATGTAAGACTCCCAAGATGAAGGAAGACCATTAAGAGCCAACATGGTCAAATCCTTGTCATCAACAATATGACCAATGGTAGAGAGCTGATCTCTCAATTCGGAAATCTTCATGAAGTAGGTGATGACAAATTCTCCTTCTGCCATCTTAACATGATGAAGTTGTTGCTTCAAGGCAAGTGCCCGGCTGGTGTTGTTGATTTCGTACATTTCCTCCAATGTCTTTGTTGTACCCCAAAATTAAAATTTTTGTTACACTTAGATATTTTGAAGAAATGAGTAAAAGTCTTGTTAAATCAGTCAAAAAGGTCAAAATTTGGGTGTGCATGTCTTGCATGAGGGGTTAAAACGCAAAATTGTCAAAATATGACGATCTGGGTCTGCTCAGAGCAGCTTAATCTACAAAACCTAGATTTCAGTTTTTCATCCATATTTTTTAGGAAAATTGTTATTTTTAGAAATTTTCTAAAAATAGTAACTTTTTCTGGGTTTATTTTCAAACGGATATCGGCAAAACTTTCTAAAAATAGAAATTTGGTCCGTTAGGGTCCAAACTGATTTTGATTGGCTCAAAATACGTCCATATCAGGCTGGTGCAGTCAGAATCTCAAAATAATCAGTTTTTCCCTAGTGGGTCTATTCTGCATTTTCAGAAGCATATTAGGAGCTCCGAGGTCATCAATGGAGGTCAGCCGACTGCCAGACGTTAGATTCAACATTCAAAGCATTCAACAAAAGGCGAGATGATGAGCAAGCACGAAGAACAAAGAAGAAGATGAAAAATGATGAAAATTTTCTAACACTGCCAAACTTGGGTGCCCCAGAAGAGAATAGGCGCCCATCTTTTTAGGGCACTAAAAGATGAAATTAGGTTTGTGCCTCCAACCAAAGTTGCTCAGTTCTCTGTCAGCTCCGCAACGAATCCGACAGTGCAGCCATTAGATTATCCAGTTGCTCGGGATTCGAGGCTGAACAGAGAGATTTCACACAGAAGTCAGAGTGGAGAAAATGAGAAATATCGAAAATTGACTAAGTGTGGAGACTTTGGGCGCCCCTGGTGAAGAAGGGCGCCTAGCTTTTTGAAGCACCTAACTCAGCAGTTAGGGTTTGAAAATATGCTCGATCTCTTCGGTATTTAGCCAGCTTCGCAACGCCTGTCTCCGTCAGATCATCCGATTGTCCAATCTTCAGCAAATTTTGATCAAAGAGGATTGTGCAGAATGAAAGTCTCAAACTCTGAAGAAAGTCAAATGAAAAAATGGCCAAGTCTGGAAGGTTTGGGCGCCCCAGGAGAGAAGAGGCGCCCAAGATTTCAAGGGGTGAAATAGATGAATTCATAGATGAGGCTCTAACGTAATCTTTTCACAGTTGATTTGGCTTTCCAACGAGACACTCAACACGTTGATCGGAGGTTGTAGTCGCTAGATACAAGGAGTTGAACGGAGGGTCTGATGAGAGCTAAGGATCAAAGTTCAGAAGCAAACAAGCAAAAGTGGAAAATAAACTAACTCTGGTGAGTTTGGGCGCCCCAGCTTGCCAGGGGCGCCCAAGCTTTTGAAGGTCTAAATTCAACTGTTTGGCGAAGCTTCTCCGAGAAGATCCCTCCCAATATTTTCTCAGCTACGCAACGAGCATAACTGACAGTCAATCCAATGCCCAGATCACCAGATTCGACAAGATCATCTGTAGAAGAGGAGTCAATGAAGAAGTTGAAGATCATCAAAAATGGCTAACTCTGGACAAAATGGGCGCCCCTGGAAGAAAAAGGCTCCCATGAATTCGAAGGCCGAAATGAAGATTTTAGTCAAAGACGCCTCCAAAACAACCTTCTCAGGATTAGTCAGGCTCCGCGATGAATCCTTCAGCTCGTCCATCAGATTAATCTGCAAGCTGGAAATCAGAGGCAGAGTAGGGGGTCAAAATATCAAAAAATTGACTAACACTGCTTAAAGTGGGCGCCCCTAGTCAAGAAGGGCGCCCAACTTCTCATGCTTTAGGAAAATTTGCAAAGTTTTCAAGAAGTTTCAAAATTGCAAGAGGAAGATGGCGTCCAAGTTCAATGAGCTGAGGTTTTAGGGTTTTGAAAATAAAAGCAAAAGAAAGCAAACCTAAAACCAAACCCTAAGTCTATTTAACACCTTTCTTTCATGTAATTTTGTCATGTCCCCTTCCAGTTGACATCTCTCAGAGCTGATGATTAGCCTATTATGCAATTCTGTGTTGATAGGATGGATAGAGGGTCTGATGGAGTTTCATCGGCCTAATTTTTACCTACTGGTTTTCGTCAGCTCATTCTGACAATTCATCTAGTTTGAATTGCCGGCTGTTACATTTGGCACTGAGAGTACCCCTGCCATTTTTAGCAAAGATGGTCTTTCAACATGAGAGGAATTCACTCCCCTTATTCGCCAAATTTATCGTTCGTGAATCGATACATTTGAGGGGAGATATTAATATTGACCGATTTAATTAAATATTAATTATTGAAGAGACATAAAGTTATAATATTATTAAATATTATAACTTATGATTTGTCAAGGGCCTAATTCATCATTGTGCTGGGCCACTTTTAATTATATTTTATGATTAAAAAGTGTTTCAAAACTATTGAAAACGTTAAAAGGAAAAGTTCCAACTTTATCTTTTAATGATGCCTTTTGAGAGAATTCGTGACTTTGAGGAGATATAAGGTTTTCATTGGAATTCGGTGCTCATTATGTTGAATATTGAAATTTCGATCAAAGTCTTTTCCCAGAACTAAGCCTAGGGTTTCATTGTTCTCGTGCATTGGAGAATCCAGCCATCTTCAGCGGTTATGATTCGTGAGGGTCAGGAAATTACCCAAATTGATCTTATTGTTTTCGTAGAGATATCTCTCATTCTGCTTACCTAACGCCACGTAGTATTCATCTTCGTGGTTTTCACCAGGTTCCAACCGTATGGGTTTCTTTAGGTCATCGCAAGTTCCTTTATTTAATTCCAACTCAAGTGGGTCGTGATTTTATCGTCATTGCAATGCCTGCCATTTCAGCCTTACTGCATCACCATTGAGAAAGGGGCCGTACTTTTTGTTTAAGGCAAATCGCCTTCCTTATTGGCAGTCAGACTTCATCACTGGAGGCGCATTTATACCTGGCATCATTTCTTTTCATCCGGCGTAGGAGAAAGTCAATCTATACCTCAGCCGTACCATTTCATGGAGATTACCAGCTGGCTGCAATATCAGGTTTTCATCAAATAAAGTGTTGCTTTTTCATTTGCTTATAGTCAGATCTTTAATGTAATCAATCCAAAAAATTCAATATCAGTCTGGCAGTATTAGATCTATCGTTTTTCATCATTTGTAAGCTCGTGGTATTTTATTTACATTTTTAAGCAATTTCTTTCCAAAATCACATTATCTCTTTATTGCACAAAAACCCAAAAAAATCAAAATACACAAAAACAAACAAAAATCACACAGTTTCAGAAGTCAGGGGAAACAGGGGTTTCTACAGTGGTATCAGAGCTAAATTCTGCCATCCTGAGGGTTTAGCAATCTTATGCAGCCATAAGAGTTTGGGTCACACAGGTATTATACTCGCAGGAGAGCCTTGATTGACAGGCAACAGGGTTTGAACAGGTAGCCGGGAAACATGGCTGATAGAATAGATGCTCCTAGAACAGATATCCATCATAACCCTAGGGATCAGGACGATGCAGAGGTTTTAGACACTCTCAGAGACTTACGAGCAGGTCAACGGCAGTCCAACGATGTGCTACAGCAGTTGGCAGTGGCAATCCAGAGGTTAGGGACGCCGAGGAGACCGTCACCACATCGGGACGCAGGGACAGAGTGATGCGTGATCCCGTGAGAGCACCTTAGGACCTGCTTTCATCGGATACCGACGTGCCCACTAGCTACTTTTGTGAGACAAAGAGTCCGGCGAGGCTATTGCAGGTGAGGAGCATGAGGAGTTGTTCGCAGATACACTTATGGCAGCGAACAAGGAGTGGGAGTTAGTACCACCTGATGTCAGAGAGAGGATTACCTTTGACAGATTTATTACACAGAGGAGAGAACATCACAGAGGTCGACATGATTGGAGACCTAGATACCAGAATAATGATCTGAAGCATGCTACAAACAGGCTCAATCTAGCGATGTTCGATGGTAGTGGTAAGGTTACGTACCAGCTCGATCGCGAAGCTGTGACACTTTCTCACATAGCCCGGCTATCGAGAGAGCGTTTACCGTATGCGACATTGCATCTTGAGGGGGTAGCTTACGACTGGTGGCACCACGAGATGGTGACACTCCAGCATGATCGGATCACCTCATATCAGGAGTTTGTTGACAGGTTGGTGGAACGATTTGACAGGAAGGATCCAGAATCCTATTTCAGAGATTTGGCTCAGTTGCGACAGAGTGGCAGTTTGGAATCTTACATTGGTGACTTCCAGAGGTTATCAGTTATGGTTCCGAATATTTCAGAGAGGCGACTTGTAGTGCTTTTCATGGAGGGACTGACAGAGCCATTGAGAGGTTGGATCAAAGCGTTTGATCCTCCTTCGTTACAGGAAGCCATGAAGAAGGCGCGTAGCATGGAGTTGGCAGCACCATCCAGCAGATTTAACTCCAGAAACAATTCTTCATTCAGGGACAATAAGGGCTTCAATAAAAACAGAGAGAAATCAGATTTTAACAAAGATAAATGAGATTTTAACAAAGATAAATCAAATTTCAAGAATGATTCAAAGGGCAAATCAGCGGCACCACCTTTGGATTGAGAGGCTCTTAATGATCTACGTAGGAAGAAGCTTTGCTTCTATTGCAAAGGTCCCTATGATGCCAATCATGATTGTCCTTTGCGGCCTAAGGGCAAGGCCAATCGAGTGATGTGGGCTTATTACGAGGATTCGGAATCAGAGAATTCCGAACAGTAGGAGAGTTCTGAGGAGTCAGAGTCAAAGGCTTCAGAGCCTAAGGCAGAGGCAGAGTCAGAGCTTCAGATTCAGGAGGCATGCCTATCTAGCATCAACAGGAAGGTTCATTTAGACTTCGTGGAGTTTTGGCAGGACAGAGGGTCATTACCCTTCTTGATACAGGAGCCACCCACAATTTTATCGATGCTAGGTTTGTGGAGAAGCGCGGACTCATCACTGAGGAGTTCGAAGGCATTAGGGTTAAGGTGGCCGACGGTTACACTCTCAGGTGTGAACGTATGATTAAGGATCTCCCCTTGCGCTTGAACAACTATGAGTTCAAGGCTGATTATTACGTGGTGAACATGGGGGATATCGATTTAGTCTTGGGCATGAAGTGGCTTCATTCACTTGAGGAAGTCACTCTTCGTCTCAAGGACATGGAGATTCGTTTTGATGTGGATGGGAAGACACATATTCTCAAGGCAATTCGGGACAGCAACATCAAAACTATTTCTTTTCGTCGGATGGAGAGACTCATGCGACACGACATGGTAGAGTGGGCTGCCGAGTGCACATTGGCACCTATACAGGAGGGACAGCAGAAAACTGAGTATCATCCTGACATACAGCAGTTGAGAGTCAAGCATGAGAAGGTATTCAGTGATATTCCACCAGGGAGACCTCCAGATAGGGGCATTGAGCACATTATAGAGCTCGAGGAGGGCGCTAAGCCCGTTATGATTACTCCTTACAGGCATCCTAAGAGGTTGAAAGATGAGATAGAAAAGACGATAAAGGAGTTGCTTGCTATGGGTCACATTCGACCTAGCAAATCACCATTCGCTTCTTTAGTTGTACTGGTGAAGAAGAAGGATGGCACCCTTCGCATGTGCATAGACTACAGAGTCCTGAATAAGAGGACTATCAAAAACAGGTATCCAATACCTCGTATCGATGAGCTTATTGATGAGCTCCATGGTGCATGCTACTTCACAAAGATAGACTTAAGGTCAGGATATCATCAGATCAGGGTTCGTGAGCAGGACATTGAGAAGACTGCATTCCGTTGTCATTGTGGGCACTTCGAGTTTGTGGTGATGCCCTTTGGGCTAACTAACGCGCCAGCTACTTTTCAGTCCACCATGAACAGGGTTTTCCATTCACTGCTGAGGAGATTTGTACTGGTCTTCTTCGATGATATTCTTATTTACAGCAGGACTTGGCAGGAGCATTTGGCTCATCTGGAGACCGTGCTCAGTATCTTGGAGAGGGAGTCCTTGTATGCCAAGGAGTCCAAATGTGATTTGGGGATGACCGAGTTGCTCTACTTAGGTCATATTATCAGTGCAGAGGGAGTGCGGATGGATCCTGAGAAGATCCGCGCTATTATAGACTGGCCTACTCCGGCGAACCTTACACAGCTGCGAGGATTTCTTGGTTTGTGTGGGTTTTATCGCAGATTTGTGAATGGTTATTCACGTCATGCAGCACCTATGACGGATTTGTTGAAAAAAGGTGCATTCTGTTGGACTCCTGAGGCACAGGCGTGTTTTGTGAGGTTCAAGGAGTTGATGACTACGTGCCCGGTGTTGGCACTACCAGATTTTTCGAAGCCTTTTGAGCTTCAGTGCGATGCTTCTGGTGAGAGCATTGGAGCGGTGCTTATGCAGGACAAGCACCCTATTGTGTATGAGAGCCGTAAACTCAGAGGGCCAGAGAGGCTCTACAGTATTTATGATAAGGAGATGCTCGCTATAATGCATGCCTTGGGAAAATTTAGGCAATATCTTGTGGGCAGTAAGTTCTGCATTAAAACTGACCACAACAGTTTGAGACATTTCCTAGGGCAGCGAGATCTCAATGATCGTCAGCAGAAATGGGTGAGTAAATTGCAGGCATACGACTTTGATATCTCTTACATCAAAGGCACCCAGAATGTAGTGGTTGATGCTCTCTCACGCAGGCTTTATTTGAGCTCTATGGTTCACATTACAGAGGATTGGAGGCATATGATTGTGGCAGAGTATGCCAAGGATACTTGGGCATCCAGTATCGTTGAGGGATCAATGGTTGACACTAGATACACGCTTGTGAATGACTTGATCATTTACAAGAATATGATTTATTTGGTCCCAGGTTCAGAGATGAAGAACATTATCATGCGAGCCTTTCATGATGTGCCTACAGCAGGACATCCCGGGTATTTCAAAACGTACAAACAGATTCGGGAGAGATTTACATGGAAAGGACTTAAGGCAGATGTTCTTTAGTATGTGCGTGAGTGCCCTGTTTGTCAGCAGAACAAGCAGGAGAACACGTACCCCAGGATTATTGCAACCACTTCCGATTCCTGATGGAAGTGGGAATGCCTGTCGATGGATTTCCATTACGGCTTGCCTAAAGCCCAAGGACGGATTGCATATATGTAGTTGTGGATCGGCTAACAAGTATGCCCACTTCTTTCCAATTACCACCACTTACACAGCTACACAGGTAGCAGAGGTCTTCTTCCGTGAGGTATTCAGACTACATGGGTTGCCTCGGAGCATAGTGAGCGATAGGGATAGTCGGTTCTTGAGTCACTTCTGGCAGGAGGTGTTCAGACTTTGTGGGACCGAGCTTACACCGAGCACCAGTTACCACCCGCAGACCGATGGGCAGACGGAGATAGTGAATAAATGGGTGGAGGGTTACCTCAGGAACTACATTGCAGGGCAGCAAAAGGCATGGGTCAAGTGGATTCATTTGTGCGAGTATTGCTACAACACGACATTCCATATGACCATTCAGATGTCCCCTTTCATGGCGTTGTACGGTTATGAGGCGCCGAGTTTTCTGGATTTGCTACTGAGTGACAGTAGAGTGCCGAGTGCTGGAGATTTGTTGCAGGAGAGTCAGGACACTATGAGGGCTCTCAAGGAGAATATTGCTAAGGCATAGAATCAGCAAAAGCAGTACGCAGATCAGAAGAGGACAGAGAGGTCTTTTGAGGTGGGTGACATGGTTTATCTTATGCTGCAGCCCTACCGTCAGTCTACTCTTAGGAAGAGTGGTTCAGAGAAGCTTAAGCCACGATATTATGGTCCTTTCAGGATCCTGAGGCGTGTTGGAGAGGTGGCTTACGAGCTAGAGCTTCCGGTAGAGAGCAAGGTCCACAATGTTTTTCACGTGTCACGTCTCAAGAAGGCGTTGGGACACCGTGTGGTACCTTCGGCAGTTTTACCTCCCTTAGATGATGAGGGAAAGTTGATTCTAGTACCTGAGTCTATCCTGGAGTACAGAGAGAGACAGTTGCAGGAGGACTATCAGGGAATATTTGGTGAAATAGAGAGATTTGCCGTGGAGGATGCTACATGGGAGAGCGAGGATATTCTGCAGCATCCGGAGTTGAGATTGCTTGAGGACAAGCAATTCAGGAGGGCTGACTGTCATGTCCCTTCCAGCTTGACATCTCTCAGAGCCGATGATTAGCCTATTATGCGACCCTCGTAGGTCAGATAGGATGGATAGAGGGTCTTGATGGAGCTTGGCTTGGCTTCGGTTGTCAGAATTTTACCAGTTGGCTTTCGTTCGGGCTCATTCGGACACCATTTGCCTGAATTGCTATTTTTAGCAGTATTTGGCAATCAGCGGAGTACCCCTGCTATTTTTAGCAGTATGGTCTGGTCATGTGAGGAATCACTCCCTTATTCGCCAGCTTCAGACGGTTCGTGAATCGGATACATTTTGAGGGAGATATTAATATTTAATTGATTTAATTAAATATTAATTATTGAAGCTTATATTATAAAGTTATAATATTATTAAATATTATAACTTAAGTGATTTGCTGAAGGGGTCGACCATCATTGAAGGGGGCCACTTTTAATTATATTTTATGATTAAAAGTGTTTCGAAAACTATTGAAAAATTAAAAGGGAAAAGTTCGAATTTATTTTAATGATGCCTTTTTGAGAGAATTCGCACTTTTGAGGAGATATAAGGGTTTTCATTGGAATTCGAGCTCATTATGTTGTATATTGAAATTTTTGATCAAGTCTTCTTCCGGAGAACGAAGCCTAGGGTTTCAGTTGTCTACAGGCATTGGAGAACGAGCCATCTTCAGTGTTGCGATTCAGAGGCTGTGAAATACCAGCTGATCTATTGCTTTCAGAGAGATATCTTCATTCAGAAGCTATCACAGAACGTCACAGAGTATTCATCTTCAGGGTTTTCAGTCTGTGTTCCAACCAGAAGGGTTTCTCTTCCTGAGGCGCCTATTTCACAAGTTCCAGACACTCAAATCAAGGGCCGTACTTTTATTTGCTGCTGCTGTATCAAAGGCCGTACATTTCTGCTGTACCAGGCCGTACCATTGAGAAAGGGGCCGTACTTTTTGTTTAAGGCAAATCGCCTTCCTTATTGGCAGTCAGACTTCATCACTGGAGGCGCATTTATACCTGGCATCATTTCTTTTCATCCGGCGTAGGAGAAAGTCAATCTATACCTCAGCCGTACCATTTCATGGAGATTACCAGCTGGCTGCAATATCAGGTTTTCATCAAATAAAGTGTTGCTTTTTCATTTGCTTATAGTCAGATCTTTAATGTAATCAATCCAAAAGATTCAATATCAGTCTGGCAGTATTAGATCTATCGTTTTTCATCATTTGTAAGCTCGTGGTATTTTATTTACATTTTTAAGCAATTTCTTTCCAAAATCGCATGTCAGTAAAATCTTCAGTGCATTCAGTTTTCAACCATTTGGGTCCTCTCAAATCAGTCTTCTAAAGAAAACCCATATCACAGCTTTTTTTAAGAAAATGTCAAATCCTAGGGTTGGCTGCTTTTTCAGTAAAAATTCAAAATTTTCAAAAACGGATGATCTGGGTTGTCTTGCAATGAAATTCTGAGCAAAACCCATATCTAAGAAAAATTTCCAAAAATTTGTCTGTTGGAGCAAGAAAATTAGCATTCTAAAAATAGAAGTTGCTCAAAGCTTATTTGGACCTAGGCGAGTTTACAGTCGTTCTTCAAGTTTTCCGAAATAGAGTACACTCCCAATGTTTTCAAGACTGAATCAACTCTCTATCATGATTTCATGAAAACAACTGAGACAGACTTGCATCATATCAAGCCGGTGTTTGATTTACACGCTTTGGAGAGCGCAGGCAACACCTCAATTAGGAACCTGGGACACTCTGGACTCCTCGCAGCAGCGTCTATTCCTATATCAGTTCAGAGTCTTGAGTTCGTAATCGCTTGCATCAAACATTACAACCCAGCTACAAGGGAGATCCAGTCGGTGGATGGCAGATTGAGTTGCAGTCTGAAGCCTGATATGATCGAAAAGTGTTTTTCCATTCCCCCATGGCCTCAAATCGTTACTATCTCAAAGGGTGAATGTGAAAGGATATGGGAGATGCATAAAGACAAATATAGTAAGAAGATTGCACAAACATGGATGAAAGAAAAGCATAAGACTCTGCCAAAGAACGTCGGGCGAGGAGAGTTTAAGGACGAGATTGCCATCATTATCACCTTGCTCAACATGGTAACTGGCTCAGAAGATGCCACCAAGTTTCAACCTTGGATGTTTTACGCCATAACCCACATCATGAAGAAAACCGAGTTCTATGATATGCCTACCTTGATTAGTGACAGTCTACATCAGCAGATAACAAAATACTTCCAATTTCATGAGTTCCATATGGTGTCTTACCTAGTCAACCTGGTGGCCTATCAAGGTCAAGTCAGAGGGTTGAACATCAAGGGATCATTGAGTGTACAACATATATATAACTACTATCCCCAGTTGGAATTCACGAAGTCCCTGCATCACTACAAGAGAGTGAATGAGGCTTTTCTGATGTACATAGTGCGGGACCTGGACAACGAATTACATGTCTATATATCTTCAGTTGCCAGGGCAGCGATGGCGGAGTGGGCGGATTGGTTCATACAGTTTCCCACTTTCACCTATCTTAGGGTCTATGGCTATTCAGGTGCCCCGCTCATGCTACCTAGGTACCCGTCAGATGAGGTCGTCTTCATGGAATTCTTGAGGCAGGCCCACGATGTCCACACAGTCTTGAGGAACAGAAGGAAACCCTCCCTCCATTTTCCATTAATGTTAGGAATTTAATCAATTTATACATGCAGGACTGCTGCAGATGCCAAGACGATGGGAGATGGGTTGGATAAACTCGGCCTCAAGTCTTATAGTGAGAGGCGATCATTTGATCCTCATGGCGTCTACGCTGGCCGACTTGAGAAGAACTATGATCATATATCCGCCCTTGAAGATTTTTGGGCTAATTGTACAGATGAGTTCGAGGTGCGGAGGCGTAGTTACAACAGACTCACTCTCCACCAGATGAAGGACTGTTTAAATGAAGATATAGAAGGGTTATCAGATGATGATGAGGATGTGCTTCTCCCGATCTATACTCAGAAGCGAAGTGAAGGTCAACCCCTTTCACAGGTTAACTGGGCTAATAAAGAGTCCCTCTCAGTTGAAGACAGGACAAGACAAGTCCTTGAGCATAGCAAGGTTTTCCTAATCCTTAAAAGGAAAAACTCCATTCCAGTAGCAGAGCCGCCAAGGACAATTCCCTCTTCTTCCAGAGCACAGTCAAAAGGGAAGGGCAAAAGTCAGTCTCAAGAAGGCGTCAAAGGTAGTAGATCAAGTAAAAATGTAAGAAGAAGGTTAGACTTCTCAGGCATAGTCATACAGGAGCAGCCTATTGTTAATTCAGAAGCTCCTCTTGACGAGCCCGTACCTCAGAAAGAAGCAGAGGAACCGCCTTCAACACATGTTTCAGTACCTTTGACAGAACCTTTACCGATTCACATCGACCTTGATATTGAAGATGACGAGGAAGTTGCAGTTGCACCTCCCGAGGAAGTTAGTAAAGATACTACCGTGTCTTGGCTTGAGAACTCCTTGGGAAGGGTAAGAAGAAGGCCTTCATATCAGGTGAGTGTTGATGATCTCGATAACATCTATCGGGAATGAAATAATCCGAGCCAAATTTTTTCAACTTTTTCAATCGCAAATTACAAACCAATGCACCCGTTAAGGTTAGCAGCTAAACCAAAATGTTGCTGAAGCAACTCTAACCAGAATGTACACCAGGATCCCGATGTGGGCAAGGTGTGAGCATTGGTCAGAGGATCTTAATCAAAATGCTTATGCAAGAACTCTAACCAAGAATGCGCCGGCGAACGACGAGCATGTGGTCAGAGGATCCCTACAATCTAATATACTGAAAGCACACTCAACACCAAGTATGTGCTACTCAATCCAATACGGAAATGAGGCGACCATATGGCGGAGATAACAGAAATTACAATGCTTGAAGAGAAATAAGATAGAATGCTGAAAGTAACTCGACACCCAGAATGTGCTTTCTAACCCGGAGTGGGAAAGGAGCTACCATAGGGCGGAGGTAAAGGAAATACAATTGCAATTACTGAACGGAAAGCTAAGCATTACAAATTATGATAAGCAAGAATAACCACTGCTGTCAGTACTACTGCTAGCTTACAATATGAAAGATAATATCTTGCTATCAATGTGAATCACCATATAAATAGAGCTGCAACAATATATATTGAGTTTCCTTTACTGAATGATAAAGCTTAGATTTGAAATTGCACAAAACAGACCAACCTCAAAATCTGATTTATGACAGTCTAGATTTCCGCATGCACGAACAGCAGCCCTGTAACTCACAAATTCACTCACAACTCTTTCCAAACTCATTCAAATCCTACAAAGTAAAATGCAGAATGATCCTAGAATGATGGCGACCAAATTAGCACACTGAAACCCCAGCAAAATACCTTATATTAATTATGCACGGAAACCAATGCAAGTACAGATGGTACGGCCCAGCAAGAGGGGCGATTTGACTTTAAAAATTGAAGGCTGTTCTAAAAAATCTGAAACTCAAGGAACTAGTTCGCCCTTCACAGACAGTTGAATCTAGACAATACCCAGAAGAATATTTTTTGTATTTTTTGACTTATGAATGAAAAAGACAATCTGTTTTAATAAATAATGCAATTCTAGGAATTCTCTGATATGCATAAATCTGAACTAGAAAGCCGCAAGCTGATTACAATGCACAAATCCCAATGCAAACTCAAAACTACACTATTTCACCACTAGTCGCTATCTTTCAAGCGAGAAGCAATGCCAAGCTAGGAGGCATACATTCCTCGAAGCAATCCCAAAGCCAATCCGGCAGCATAACATTCCTGTAGACGAAAAGATGCTGAAAAGAGAACCCAAGGCTTCCTTTTATAATTTGCTGTTGACCTTCTCGAAACCCTAACCTTCTTTTCAGAGTCAAACCCTAATCCCAAGAGATGGCGTCCCTTTCTTCAAATCTTCAATTTGACTTCTTTTAATTAAATTCATCACTTAATAATGGCGTCCAACTTAAGGCTTTAATTCCAACCTTAATAATTATAAAATCATCTCAATGATGGCGCCACCCTTAAAAGACCACTTTTAAAAACAACAATAAGTCAATAGACTAGGCCAAGGGGTAATATAACATTAAAATATAATGTTATTTAAGTGAAATGAACTTATCTCTCCGAAACTGCATCTCGAAGCCAAAATCTGAATAAACCAAGTGAGTCGACTGAAGAGGAAAGTCAACTGTGCCGAGACCAAAAGGACCACTGCCAGAAATAAAATTTACTAAAAATAGTAAATTCCAGAAAGTGCTCAGAATGCCAAGAGAAACATATCATTGCGAAGCTCTCTGAAAACCCAGAAAGAATCTGCCATTGAATCAACCAACTCCGAGCAAGAACATCCTTCAAACAGGAAACCTAATTTTACCTTCTGAGTAGCCTACGGGTCTCCGGAATAGGCCAATGGTCACATGGAAAGATCATGTTTGAGAAGGGGATATTACAAGGAACCTCCTAAGAAGAAAGCAAAGAAGCAAGTTCACTTTGATAGGAATCCTGATAACGAGATAGTCATGGAGACTGCATTGCCCCCAAAAGACAAGAACAGGGATGAGGTGAATATGGATGACTTCGTCATGATGAAGGCTAAGCTTGGTAGAAATACCAGACATGCGGATGTGAGTCTATTCAGAGTTGTGTCCGAAAACCTTTAGGAAAGAGTGCTCAAGGATGTTGAAGACAAGGCAGCCCTCAAGGCTGAAAATCAGCAGCTCAGGCTTGATATTTCTAACCTTGTCCATGGTTCTTCACAGGCAACCCAGTTCCTGCCCCAGATCTTTAAGACACTAGCTGATCATCATCAGTTAAGACAGCTGGTCATTTGTGGGAAAGAAACTCAGGAATGGATCGAGAGTTTCATTGTCAGAGGAAGGGAGATCTTGGCACGGATGTTCCAGTTAAGAGAAAGCGCTCATGAGCTACATCAAGGTATCCAAGGGTTTGAACAAACACTGGCTGAAGTAAGACCAAGGCATGGGATCATCATTACTGATTTAGACACAGCCTATGGTTCAGCAGTTTCAAAAGAATACAAGAGACAAATCCTTGCTTGGAGAGAGCGTCATGTTTTCAAAGTTAAAACGTATGAGAGGATATCCGAGGAATTTATCGCCTACAGACAAAGGGTGATTGAAGCTCTTCTTTTCATTAGTGAGTTTATCACAGAGATTCCTTCTTAGTACAATCTTGAAGATGGTTCCTACGTCGGGCTTGATGAAGTGCAGGATCAATTTCAGAGTGTTGTTTGTAGTTGCAATTTAGTTGGCGGAAGGATAGGTCATATTTCGATGATGTCAGCAAAGTTTGAGAAAGCGGCCAATGAGGTCGAAGATTTCCTGAGATCTGTTGCAGATGCTGAAGATATTCTAGAAAAGCGATGTTTTGCTATTGAGGGCATAGATGCACCGAACCGGGATACAATTTCTAATTTTCTAGCGGATGTGATCGAGCTTTAAAACAAGTTTCTTCTAGAAGCTTTCTTTCCTGCTTTCTTTCTATTCTTGGAATAATTCTTATCCATTCTTTGAGAAGAGAAAGAAGATAAAATGTAATAGTTGGCGTTTCCCGCTTTTTTTGCTTTCTTAGGTGTTAGATGTTATCTTCTTTCTAGATTTAGTAATAAAGCTTGCTTGCTGAGCAAACCCTAGATTGTGAAAGGAAGGAGATTTTAAAGTTCCCTACTCCTCTGCTTGTCTATAAATAAGAGCCTTTGCTCATTAGTTTTCTTTAACCATGCTAGTGATAACAAAACGTTGAGCCTATTGTGCCTTCTATTTGTTATTCGAGTGTTGTTCAATTGTGTTGTGATAGCAAATTGTTGTGCCTCTTTAGCCAACAATGAGTTAGTGTGATTGCTGTTTCTATTGTGTAAGAACAAGATTGCAAGCCTCTTTAGCTGCAATTTGTTGTTCCAGGCATGTTAGAAGTGAGTTTTGTTCCAGAAGTTTGAGTAATAAAATCATGAGCCTCCTTTGCCTTGGTCCAAAATCTCAGATTTCCGTTATTTATGTTCTACTTTTATGATCTTGATTTCAACTTGCATTGAAGTGTGTAGATGTTTGTTGAGAGAGTTTATTGAAGTATTTTGTCAGAAATCAACCTTGTTCATTTCTAGTTTCTCTTGCTTTGCTTATTACTTGAGAAGTTAGAAACGTCTTTAGTTTAAGTTAGTCGTAGTTGAAGGTCTTAAAATAGAAAATCTCAGCTGCGGCGTTTGTGTTTAATAAACCTTGTGCTCTAAGCTGATCAAAAAGATAGGCAACTTAGTTCTTAGTTTACTTTCTTTCAACACCATCAGCAAGAGGGAGCTTCCCCTCCTAATTTGAAGAGCAGTTTATCTGTGCATAGCTATCCGTTTCAAATATGCATTCCAGAGGTGCGAATTTAAAGGCCAACAGTCTTGAACATCTCCCTTGCAGTCTTCAACTTGGAGACAATTGGAACAATGTGATCCTTGACGGAATCAACCAACAACTTCTTCGCTTTGATGTCTTTCTTCTTCCATTGCAACTTCTCTTCTTCCTCTTTAGGTTCGGGAACTTTGGTCTCCACAAACTCTGCCAAATCATTCTCCTCCAATGTGAGCATGATTCTAAACCTCCATGAAGTGTAGTTTGACGCTCCCTCAAGTGTATCTTCGATCTTCAATCCGTTCACCATCTTGATTGATGTAGAGATAGACAAAGAATTAAGATGAAGAGAAAAGAGTATCGCTGTAAATCTGATCACGATCTTCTCAAACCCACTCTGATACCATGTTAATTTTAATGATCAGATTTAATGCACAGAAATTTAATTCAAAATCAGACACAATAACACAACAGATACCCTGGGAAAACCCTCCTCTTGAGGGAGAAAAACCCAACACCAATATATCTCTTATATATTAGTTCTTGAAGAGAACACTTGTACAATTGAGGCCAATGAGAGAGGCCAGAATAAGTATCAATAGATAATAGTATCACAGATTCTATTACATATAATCTGCTATCTCAGAATTGAATACTTCATCAATGATTCGCACTTTACATATGATAAACTCACACTGCTTCTTCTAATGGATTCACACTTGAGATAAGACAATGATAGAACAAAACTGAATGCTGAATGGAAAGAACTCAATGACTATAAATACAAGAGAGAATGAGAGGTGCGTCCTTTCATTAATCTCAAAGTCGGCCTCCAAGAAGAATCGCGTCCAATAAGAAGTAGGTCGGCTTCATAAGAACTCGTGCCTTTTAAAATAAAATGTGCCTCTTCATAATGTCGGCTTTACCATATAAATAACACCTCTTAAATATTCGTGCCTCTTCAAGAATAAACATCTCTTATAAATTAAATAGCATTAAGCTATTATTTAATTTATTGCAAATAAGGAGATCGCTGGAAGAATACTCCTGACGCTGCATCATAAACATCAACATAATCTACTACCTTTTTGCAACTGAACTTCAATGATTGAAACCTTGAGAAGGTTAGGCATCGACGAAATCTGCTTGAAATAATGATTGACTAATACCTTAAAATGAATCAACAAACACCTTTTAACCCAACTAGGCCCTTGCCCTAGAAAACGACACTGTAGCAATTTGGAATCAATAGATCAGATATACTCCCTCCAAAATGGACGCCCAAGATGTCAAGGAGACTAGAAAAATTAATGCAAGTAGTTGAGAAGAGGACCTACAGAAATGGCGAGTAGTTGGGAGTGAGTGGAGGAGAAACAACTAGCTAGGAGGGTTTTTGTCCTCGAAACTAGATTTTCCAAATGGTTTTCATCCTTAGGTAAATAGAAGAACAAAGTTCATTCTTAGAACAAACAATGAAAATTCAACAGTAACCCTTCTTTTGAAGACCCAACCTTTTTTTATAACCTTTTTAGAGTTATTTTTGGAAAAAAGTATTTTTTTGATTTTTTGTTGTTTCTCAAAAAAGTGTTTTTTTGGTTTTTTGTTGATTTTTTAAAAAATATGCTTTTTTCTTTTTCATTGTTTTTTTCGAAAAAACTCTTTTCTATAATAAAATAACATAAAGTCTCCTTATTACTACTTTTTAGCACCTTGAGCCTAGGGACATTTTATCTGCATACTTAAAACACCTTTTTAAATAATTAAATATAAGTTGTCATTTAATTTTACTTTTTTGACAACTTTAACATTGAATTACTTAATTAATTTTCCCCTTTAAACCATCTCAAGATGTTACGAAAAATATTAAAATAGGCTAATTAAATTGTCTTGATAACTGCACCAAATCCTTAAGTGCATAGGACTTTAGTCCATAGAAAGTTGACGCTATCCAATGGATTTCTCAAAGAAGTTTGGAGTGCTCCTAGACTGTTGGATTCACACATGGAAAGTATGTTTTGGACATCTAGGCTCTATGAACTCACTACCATTGTTAAAGTTTCTTTTTGAGAAAGTGTGTGTTCTCCAAGAAAGTTGGAATGGACTAGAGAAGGGGGCATTACACCTCTTTTCACATCAGCATCAACTCTTAAAATCTCCCATGCTTTCCTTCTTGATGTACGGTTGTTCAACCAATCTCTTTTTGTGCTGAAAAATTAATTGCTACCTCCCTTTCTTGATATGACATGTTTCTTAGGATGTTTGTTTTGATAATTAAATGGGTATTTCCAAACTGGGCAGCTGGGATTATATGATGTTTAGGATCAATTGGAAGCTAATGCAAGAGCTCTCTTCATATAAATATTGATTATTATTTGCAAGAAAGTGATTTATTTGATAATCTCTCATTCTTCAATCAAACTCGGAAATGATCTTTAGCTTTTCAACACAAATCTCCACAAGTTCCAAATGTTTAACACACTAGTGAATCCTATATGAATTCACTCTCAAATTGGTTAGGAGTTTTTCTGTCCTCAAAACCAGTCTTGTTGTAGGGGTTTCATTGTAACCTGTAGCGCTTGGGTGTAATATCCCCTTCTCAAACTTGATCTTTCCAATGACCGTTGGCCTTTTCCGGAGACCCGAAGGCTAGTCGGAAGGTAAAATTAGGGTTTCCTATTTTGAAGGATGTCTTTGCTCGGAGTTGGTGGATTCAATGGCGGATTCTTTCTGGGTTTTCAGAGAGCTTCGCAGTGGTATGTTCATCTCGGCATTCTAAGCATTTTTTGGAATTTACTATTTTTAGTAAATTCTATTTTTGGCAGTTTTACAGTTGGGTTCAGCATGGTTGACTTCCTACTTCAGTTTGATCAGTTGGCTTGATCATTCATGGCTTCGGGGCACATTTGGAGAGATAAGTTGAGCTATTTAATTAAAGTCACGTTTTAATATTATATTTTAACGTTGACCCCCTTGGTCTAGCCTATTGACTTCATGTTGTTTTGAAAAGTGGTCTTTTGAGGGTGGCGCCTTCATTAAAGATTATTTTATAATTTATCAAAGTCAAAATTAAG
Organism: Sequoia sempervirens; assembly: GCA_007258455.2. NCBI lineage: Eukaryota > Viridiplantae > Streptophyta > Pinopsida > Cupressales > Cupressaceae > Sequoia > Sequoia sempervirens. The sequence continues at coordinate 270,444,941 of VDFB02000017.1, forward strand.
CCTTAAGGAGGACGCATTTATTTAAGTGAGGATTTTAATTAAATGAAGTCAAATTGAAGATGTATGGAAAAGGACGCCATCTCTTGGGATTAGGGTTTTGACTCTGAAAAAAGAAGTTAGGGTTTCGAGAAGGTCAACAGAAACTTATAAAAAGAAGCCTTGGGTTCTCTTTTCATCATCTTTTGGTCTACAGTATTGTTATGCTGCCGGTTTGGCTCTGGAATTGCTTCGAGGAATGAAGGCCTCCTAGCTCGGGCATCGCTTCTTGCTTGCAACACAGCGACTAGTGGTGATTTAGGATAGATTTGTGAGTTCATTGGAATTAGTGCATTGTAATCAGCATTGTAACTCTTTAGTTTCTGATTGTTGCATGTTAGAGGTATTCCAAAATTGCATTTTAGTTGTAGCAGATTTATATTTTTATTCATATCTCAAAAAATACAAAAATATTGCTTCTGGGTATTGCATCAATCTCTGAGTTTGTAAGGGGCGTCTCTTTTCTCCATTTTATAGATTTTTTAGAGAAGCTTTGGATTTTTAAGAAGAAGTCGAACTCCTTGCTGGGCCGTACCACTTGCCCTTGCATTGATTTCCAGTCGAACTCCTTGCTGGGCCGTACCACTTGCCCTTGCATTGATTTCCGTGCATTAATTAAATAGAGATTGTTGATCAGTTTTCTGTGTGCTATTTAGGTCGCCATCCTTCTAGGGTTATTCTGCATCTTATTTTGTGGGATTTGAGTGAGTTTTGAGAGAGTTGTGAGCAAATTGGTGAGTTGCAGGGTTGCTGTTTGTGCATATGAAGATCTGGACTGTCAAAATCAGATTATCAGGTTGGCCATAATATTGCAGTTTCTGAGTTAATCTTCATTGTTTATTGAAAAGAATTCTATTAATATTGTTGCAACTCTATGTCTCTCGATTGTATTGATAGCAAGGTATTGTCTAATATTTTGTAAGCTGGCAGTAGTACTGACAACAGTTATAATCTTGCTTATCAAATTGTAATGCTCAATTCTAATTCCAGTATTTGCAATTGCATTTAATTCATCTCCGCCCTATGGTAGCTACTATCCCATTCTGGGTTAGAAAGCACATTCTGTGTGTTGAGTACTTTCAGCTTTTCAGTATTTCTTTCAAGTATTGTACTTTGTAACACTCCGCCATATGGTCGCCCCTCACTCCATTCTGGATTGGGTAGCACATACTTGGTGTCGAGTTCCATTTCAGCATTTAGTATAGAAGATCCTCTGACCACATGCTCGCCATCATCGGCGCCATTCTTGGTTAGAGTTCCTGCATAAGCAATTTGTTTTAGATCCTCTGACCAATGCTCACACCTTGCCCACATCGGGATCCTGGTGTACATTCTGGTTAGGGTTGCTTCAGCACGTTTTGGTTTATCTTCTAACCTTAACGGGTGCATTGATTGTAATTTGTAATTTGAAAAAACGAAAAAATTGGCTTGGAATATTTCATTGGGAGATAAGCAAAAGCATTTTGATTTGTTCATCCGTTTTCAAAAGGTTTACAAGTAATTATTACCATTCATAAAAGTTTTCAAAACGAGCTCAATGTAAGAGAGGATAAATTGCATTTCATGTATATAATAATAACATTATAATTTATCAAGATTATGCACAAGGCAAAAAGTACATCAATGAATTTTCATAAATATATTCATCCATACTCGAAAGAGTTCAATAATTCCAATAAAAACATCTTTTCAATGTTACATCATAAAACCTTAATTTTACACATCAATGTTACATCGAATTCTTTCATGCAATACTTCTATTTCAAAGTTCAATAATGAATGTCAAATACATATACATATACAATGGGGCTATAAGAGCCATTCTAGAATGATACACAAGTACATCAATAGCAAATAAAACTTTGATCCTCCAACCGCCGTGACACCATCGGTCTTCTTGCAAGCTGGGGCCAAGAGTGTGATTCAGGCGCCTTTTCCGCCCAACCACGAAGTACATGACTTCGCCGGGTTCCTTCCTAACTCGAAGGAATCCCCGGCCCTGCATAAAGGAGCCTAGCAACCTGACACAATAAAACAGGAGGGAACTCTTGATGCATGCTTGGTGCCTATATGCATTTCTAACATGAGAAAACATATTTCTTGCAACATGAGGTGGCAGAGACTCAAATATATATATTTCTAGGCTTTTAAAACAAATCCATCTATTTCAATGGTACAAGCGCTTGGCCAAGCATAAATGAAATAAACAAGTGGTAGTTTCAGAAAAGGTAAAACTACCGTCTTTGTGGATCCACCTTCGGCATCCTGTCCCGGAAGTTACCAAAATACAGTATAATAAAGTGCAAGAACAGAAAGTTGTGCATTTTCTATACATGCTTCATGTATTCTATTGATTCTAAAAGAATTTTCTTCATTTATCCACATTCATGCATACTTAGGTTTCAAATGAGAGTTTCAAAACATCTTTTGAATTCCATTTGAACAAAAGAAAAAGGTTGTAAGTTTCAGTATTAAATATCATCTGCTCTTTTCTTAGTAATTTTCTCTGATTTGGTAAAGGAATCTGTTTTCACTCCAAGCTACTCTCTTGAAGGTTTTGTTCAAGTTTGGTTTTTCAAATGTAAAAATGCATGTATATCATGATACTTTCAGTGTATGAACATAAGTAGAGGAAATAATTTTCTGTATAAAACAGTGTTCTCAGATTTATGTATATATTTCTATATTTTCAAAATTCAAGCTGATTTGAAAGTGGAGTTCCCAATTTGCTACAGGTTTCTGATTAACAATAATATACGGAAACAGGATAATTCTTTCAGAAAAAACAGAGGTTTGGAAATCTTGCATTTGAGTTTTATATTGTATACCAATATTCAGAAATTTACATCTGTATGTAAGCATAAGACAATGTGATCAAAGAAGGTCACCAATTTACATGGTTCTCAGAGGTACATTTTCACATTTCCAGCTTCAAAAATTACTGAGATGTTTGTATATATTTGACAGAAATTATATCACATTCTGAAGATGGTTTTTCCTGTATAAATTTGCATTTATGTATATATATATATATATGTGTATATATATATATATAGATACAGCTGAGTGTATATATATATATATATATATACATATATATATATATGTTTTAAATAAAAAAAAATACAGATTTTCATACTGTTCTCACGTTTTCTGGCCGTGCACACAGAAAAGAGCATTATATAGGGTTCTGAGCAGGTGATAAGTACCCTAAAGGTGCTGGGAGGCCTTGCCTCTCCCATGGGGAGGGCGCGGGCTGTGAGGAGCTCGCGCCCCCTCCACAGGCCGCGAGCCTCCCCACAGAGCCGTGCCCTTCCTATGGGAAGGGCTGGGGATTAAAATCCCTCCCCTCTACAGTAAAACAATTTCATAAAAACAGAATTCGCCCAGCATTCAACTGCAATTTAATTCATTTCAAAAGAATTTCGAATTACTGTCTGGTAAAGGTTTTTTTGCGAGATTATATGTATATATATATATGTATATATGCACAGGAATACAAATTCTTGTGTATATATATATATATATATATATGATTTCAGATCTTTTCTCTCACAAATTTTCTGTACTAAAGAATAGCAAATGAGGGCAGTTTAAAGAAATGCAGCTTTGCAACAGATTATAATCCTGTTCTGGAAGAAAGAAATTGGGTATTTTCTCTACAATGCAACAAATGAGTAAAAGGTTTTCACTCAGATTTAAAAATAAAACTGGAAGACATTTCTTAGATATTTGTAATCATTTTCATAAAATGATGCATACAATTTCTCCAATTTCATACTGAAATTTAAACTGGTTTTAAAAGCAAAGAATGGAAAACCTGGCAGATTACTCCAGTTGCAGATGTCCAGAATTACCTTCAGTCTCCTTCTCCCTGAGCCCTGGTTATGTTCTCAATAATGTTCTCTTCTCTCCCCCTTAAAGCTTTATTCCTTCTTCCGAGAGTCATGCAGACCATTTCCAAATGACAGATGTGTATTTTTCTTGGCAAATTTACATGCAAATTAAAGAGGTAGCCACCTGCCGAGAGCTTTGTTGGTTTTAAGGAGAATTTCCCAGAGCCCAAAGTTTCTCGGGACTGTTCGTTTTTCCTTCTCCAAATTTTGGACTTAGGTTTAAATGCAAACAAAGCTATTTCCACTTTTTCATATGCAAACCAAGATATTTCCTCTTTATCATATGCAAATATAAAATGTTTCCACTTTATTTTAATTTCCTAATTAGATAAAATTTAATAAACAGATTTTCTATTATTGCACAGAAAGTGGATTATACTAAATAAAATAAATCATAATATTTTCACAACTTTAATTGATAATTAATTAATTAATTAATTTTTTTCTTTTTATGTTATTATTTTTACCATTTACTTATTCAAATCATTTATTACCTATTTGTAAGCAATTCAAAACAATCATATTGAAACAGACATTGCCTAAATGCAACTATATGATTTTTAGGTGTTGTGTGTGCGATTGAGTGTTCCTCCTCTTTTACCCTATCGGGAAGCTAGCCTTCTTTTCCTCAATTACACTCTTGGTCTTCGACCACCTGCGACTCAAATGCACTCAGGCGTGCCACACGAAATTGTATCAGTAACCGATATAGAAATATAAATCAAAGCAATAATTAAATCAATACTTCTATTTTGTTCTATCTTGTATATTTTAAAATAAAATGCGTTCATAATTCTAAAAGCAAATATTTTTCTACATTTCCATACACCAAAGCATTGTATTATATCATATTGCTCTAACACGCACCATCATTCATATAATAAATCCCACAAAGTCATGGTCAAAACAGCATCAAAGTCTGAGACGTGACATAACCAAAAAGATCAATAATTGCTCAATCTTCAAAGTTGCGGTTTTCTAAAACAAAATGCCAAGAATGAATTCTCTTTTTGCAAACTCTCTGGTTTATACAATTTTTTTAAAAAATTGAAATGTTATATTTCTTTTCCCTCCCAAAATGACTTTGAATATTTTTATTTTTAATTTAACCTTACATTTGCTACCGCCCCTTCCCCACCCCCAATTGAGTACTTATATTTAATTAATTATTTTATTAATATTCAACAGTTTATTAGAAAAAAGTGACCTTTGCACACCCCAATTAACCTACGGGAATTAAAATAGGCTAAGGGCCACCGTCAATTGATCATGCCTATGAAGGGGACATCACAAATGACTCCAGCCATGTTTGGTTCACAAGTATCTACTTCAAAGATGTTAGTAAAGTAGAAATGCCATGCAAGGTGAGGAAGTTAAGTGCAAACTATGTCCACATCTGCTGCATAAGCTCTTTTCTTTCATGTGATCTCTCATTAAGCTAGGAACCCAAGGTTAACTGTAGATATATTTTGCGATGTTTTTGGCATTTTCCATTAGGTGTCTCACCCATTAAAGTTTTCCTATGTCTTCCAAGAGAAGTTAAGGCAATTGGTAGTGCAAATTCTCCAAAAATATGTTGCCACATATATTGTTGTATTATTTGTTTTAACTTGTATCGCATTTTCTATGCTTACCTCTCGCACTATCTCCTCCAACATAGTAAACACTTTACCTATGTTACTGTTATCACCTGGAATATGCACCCTACTGAATCTTGAATCCAGCTATCCTGTGAAACATGGGATGACCTCTCGAGTTGTGGGACTCGCGAAACTCGAGGTCAACTTCCGATTAAAGGGCGGCTTCCCCTTGGTAAATCACCTAAAAACTAACTCTAACTAATGAACCTTGCTGGGAAAAGAGAGGAGAAATATGATAATCTGAAACTAAAATGGAAAATGGATGAAGGTGATACACCAAATATAACAGATTTCTACTTCGTTTCAGCAGCACAACCTATGAATCTCAATCTAAAGCTTCACACTGTAATTTGTAACAGTAATTCAGAGGTAAACTTAGAACAGCAGCAATCAAGGAGTCATAGGACTCACAATAATACCTGCTTTTCTTTCGTACACAGAGAAAATTGAAACAAATAGAGGCAAAATGCTGATCTTTGAATCATTGAAGGTTGCTACAATGACTGTTTTCTAGAAAAACTAGAAGATATTACATCACAAGCATACAATCAACCATTATTTCAGAGTGAAACAAGGTTGGAGATGCAATAAATGAAGAAGATTACAGATGTAGAAACTTGATTATGACTGAAAAAATCAAAGGATTGAATGTCACTTTGTCACAATAAACTTTTCCAATGCTTTTCAACAAACATAGGCCTCTTATTTATAGATTTTGAGAGCCTAAAATAAAAAAGTCATGTTGACTTTAGATATTTTCCCTATGAGTTGTCATCCTTATCCTCTGTAGATAAGATATTTGTAAATCTTATCCCTTGTGGATAAGATTCACCTTTTTGCTTTATGAGTTGTCAATCTTATCCTGTGAGTTGTCAATCTTATCTTGAGTTGTCATTCTTATCCTCTGTGGATAAGATATTTTGCAATCCTTATCCTTATCCCTTGACTTTGATTTTGACTTCCTTTGACTTTGACTTTGACTTTCTTCCATTGGCTTTGACTTTTAGTTTCTTCTGCAGAAAATATTTTCCGTTTATTTTTGGTTCTGATTTTTCATAAAAAATCAGGTAACAGTTACCTTTTTTGAGGTGTCTGTGGACCTTGAGAACATCATCTCACCGTTTAAAGCTGTAAGGAAGTTGATGAGTGTGCAATTCCTTCTTTTTGCCCACCCATGTTGCTAACTATGTAAGCCACAACTCCTAAAACCTACAGAGCAGAACTGAAGCAATTGAGCATATCCTAAATACAGAAAGAACTAAAAGAAGGTTGGCTGAGGTGACTCAGCAAAATAGCCAGCAGCCTGGCACCAAATCCCATGCTGCTCAGAACATAGAAAGCTCTGGGGACGCCACAATTAGGGGTATATATTTTACAGTCTGTTCATGGGATTTCTGGTCCTCATTGAATCCCTCAAGTTCATGAAAATGCTCACCTAGAGGATTAGGACTGGTCATTATGCCCCTTCTTTCTCTAATCTTGAGGGAGGGACAGCTACTTAGTTGTCCTGGTTATTACTCTATGGATGTCCCTGTCCTCCAAAGTATATATACATAAGGCCATTTTATCAAATATGTCTACAGAATGAGATGTATTAGGACTTGCTAGGTGTGAAAAGCATATGTGTTATGATAGTCAAAACAATACTCAACAAATATGTCTACTTTTCAGTAGTGCCATTAATTCTATGTTTTGAATGTTCTTAGTTTGGGTCTTTTGGAGCTGCTGCTTCGTTCATTGTAATATGTCTAACACAACAGAATTAGCTTAGCATTTTATTGGCGTAACAACTAACACCTTTGGAGTAGAAGTTGTTATGAACAGCCTATGTACACTACGCAATGAGTGCTCTTCAAATTATGGAGGGGAAGCTCCGTCGTTGTGCTTTGACAAATATACTTGCAAAGGAAAATAAGCTAAAACTATGTCCTGTCTTTTTGTTTCAGCTGTAGAGGCACAAGGCTTTCTTGAAAGAACCTATACGTTGCAGCTGAGTTTTCTCTGGTTTTGCAGATCTACTAACTACAACTTAAATTTAATCTATCCAATCTCCTCAAGAAAACAGAGCGAGAGGAAACGGAGCAAGGTTTGACTAACTGACGATAAACGGGTTTAAATTCTCTACTTGAGGGCAAGGTGGCGCAACTATCATCTCAATTTAAACCAGCTTATTGGGCACAAAACAGCTTTAAGAATTTACCAAGACAATCTTATGGAACCCTGTGTGGCATAACACTTGATTGAAAAAGCAAAGTCTTCACAAAACAGCCTTTATCACCACAATCTCACGAAACCCTATGTGGCATAACCTTCAATTATAATGATAAAGATTCACAGAACAGATTTATCACTGCAATTTCTCGAAACCCTATGTGGCATAACAATTGATCACAATGGTAAATTAACACAAAACAGATTTATCATCTCAATTTCTTGGAACCCTATGTGGCATAACAATTGACTTCAATGATAAAGATGTTCAAACAGATATATCTAAACTATGGAAAGAATTCAGCATTACAATCTTTCGAAACCCTATGTGGCATAACAATCAATTGCAATAGTGAAGACACATGAACAAGTACCAAAAAGAGCAATATTCAGGGCAAGGTAGGCGCAGCATATATTTCTCTCTCAAGCAAAAGTTATTTAAATGAGCATAAGCTCTTATTTATATACATCAAGATGTAGGAACCCTAAAATCACCCGCTTGTGTCATCTACGGTTCTCATAATGCATGCAAGCTATCGCCAAACCCTAATTAAGTAAACTTCTCTGATCAAAATTTGGGAAACTACCCTCGGTTTAAGCGAAACATCTAATCTAAAATGGACAAGTAAATGCGAGCATGCGTCCTTATTGAAAGCATGTTAAGCTGGGAAGACTACCATGGAGTTAACGAAAAACCCCTAAAAACTCCAAGTGTGAAAGCCGAATGGATATGCATGTGATGGCCAGCATAGGTTAAGCTGGAAAGGGTAACCTTTCAGTTCAACTTCGTGTGTGTAATAATCTATCTGAGAGGGGTGGAAACTGAAGTTCTTGAGTGCGTGATCTCGAGCAATCAATCCCTCAAGCAGTTGTTAGTATCACTATCTGGAGCTATGAGACTCTGTCGAAGAATGCTATGTCGATGCAGCATATCCTCCCCAGCTGTAATCTGAGACTGAAGTTCGCCCCTACTCCTCGTTGCCTCGTCGAACAATGCTGACATGACTGTAAGCTGAGTAATCTTACAGCCAACGGTCTCCCCACTGAAAATGGTATGAATGAGTGCCTGGAGCTCTAACTGAACATCGGTAAGCTCAACGTAGGCACCACCCCAATCTGATAACGGCACGGTAAGCGAGACACTAAAGTCCTCACAAACCGGAGTGCACTAGTGACGTGCTCTCTACTCTCAACCAACTCTGATGCTAAACTGTCCTCTATCTTTACCCTGAAAACCAATTGTGTCTTCCAAGAGTAGATAGCCTCTCTGTCCTCTGCATCCATGATTGTATCATAAGCCACACTCAGGTGAGCAATCATAATCTCGTCCCGGGGTTTATTAATTGCCATATCTCTTTCCTCATCCTGAAGACGAAGCCCAGACTCCGTGCATTATTACTACTTAAAGCGATATAACTCTGTAAGCATGATACGGCCTCTAACTAGCGAACTCCTCCTCCCATTCCTCAAAGCGCTTGCCATATGCAACCCAGTGATTGAGTTGACTTTGCTCTTTGGAGGCTCAAGCATCGGTGGGAGTGTAGTATTAGCGCCAGTCTATGCACAAGGCTAGAAATATCTTGCAGCGAAGGCTGATTTTCAGCCCGCGGGAATACTGCTCTCCTCTCCGTCCTTTAGTATTCTATCCACAGCAGCATCCGCCTTAACTTGTAGAAAGATCCAGCAGAAATTAAAGTAATCAGATTCTAATTCAGCCAAGTTCTTCCCTTGTGGAGGTACGGCAGTCTCAACGACAATCTCCATGTCAGTGTTTCTCTCTACGTGAACCATGTTCTTGACTCTTTTGTCCGGCGCATCCTGGTAAATGTCATCAAAATCAGAATGATTAAGAACATAGGATGGCTGCCTCCTCTTCCTTCCTAGCTGAGTTTCGATCCAAGATTGATCTCGGCTAATGCTACTAGAAGGGTCTGCACTAGCGATAGGAGGTACTGATGAGAGTGAATGTGTAGAAGACCCACTGCGAGGTGGAGAGTCTAAATCCAATTCGATGTGAATTGGGACTGGTGAAGGCTCTGAAACTGGTGTAGGAACTTGAGGCTGAACCTCAGGTACTGGCGGGCTCTGAACTAACCTCTGAACTGATTCTGTGATAGGATATCTGTCAGGCTCTGTATGTGTAACAGTGGCAAGCGCCTTGCCCTTTGAATTGTTTGGCGCTTGTACTTTCTTGGGAGGATTCCTCCTCTTCTTTTTGTTAGGTTTTGACGAGGAAGGTAACGAAGGATTCACCATTACTGGCGGCTCTGCTTTGGGAACACTTACCCTCCTTGTCTTCTTGTTGTCGAGGTAAAGTATACTGTTCTGAATAACTCTACTTGACCTCTCTTTGACCGTTGCATATTCCTTGGCGTACCAATCTACTGCTGGCAACGGTTGTGTATCGACCTGCTCTCTGAAAAACTGAGGAAGAACTTCTCCCTCGTCATCTGATAAACCTCCCACATCCTCTGATAAGAAAACATAAATCTGTGAGAGAGAGAAACGGCCGTAACTGCGTCTGCGAACCTCAAAGTCATCTGCGCAATTTGCCCAGTAATCCTCCATAGAAGGCTCGTGATATGTGCCTCCAGCAAGGCGAGCTGTATAATGACCTGAAAGGTCATAGGCACGTGCTTCGACAAGATACTTAAGATGATATTTCTCAAGTTCTTGTCTTGCGATCTTACCATCAATTGCCGACTTGCATAATGCGTTCCAAATTGAAGAAAGTTGAGAGATGGAGTGCGTACCAGAAGCCGAAGAAGGCGATAAGACATCAATGCATACATCTTAGGAATTCACGAAGATTGTCTTATCAGAAGGATAGCGTGGAAACATAAATGGATTTCTGTGGCCAAATGCTTCCGGATGTAGGTGTATGTTGGGAATTGAATAAATAATCCATACATCCATCCATCGGCTGCCCTAGCAAGCTGCCGAGATCTGAACATGCAATTCCGGTCCAAGTTCCTCCTTTGTATAAGTCAAAGCCGTGAACAAGCGAAATGGCGTTGACTCAGTGAACTCAAGGCGATCATATCTTGATAAACCGGTGCTTGGGGATGCTTACGGTGTGCAAGTCACCGAATGACCGATAAAAGCGATCCAAAATTACCACGAGATATGAACACATGTGAAACTCATGGGCAACTAAGAAACCGGTAATCTGTGTGTGGAGAATGTCGCTGATGAAGGATGCCCAGTCATAATGCTCCTGCCTAGAAATGATGCGACCAATAATGTAATACATCCAAGGCTGGAAAACATTTGCATGTGCTTGACCTGAGACACGATTCAGGAGTGTGATTAGAATCGCGTACTCATCCTTGTATTCACCATGACCCACATTGTTTGGCAATCTGTTCTTTGCTTGTTTTAACCATCTTTCTGCCATTTTCTTCTGACATTTGTCCACATCAGCATCAAACGCTTGTGCACACTGCTCCATAGAAACAACTAGGTTGTTCTGGTGTTGAGGAATGCCAAAACTCCTTTCGATGTCTACAGGTTTGAGACTACAAATGACCCGTCCGTCAACTGACACTATCTCACGAGTAGTCGGATTGTAATGCTTAATGCAAGACATCAGATTCAATACGTTGCATGGAGATGATAGGTATGGAAAACTCTGTTGAAGCCAGTGCTCAATATTACGAATGATTGAACCGATCTTAAGCTGGGTCATACGTAATACTTTGTGAGATCTGTCTCCAACCAACTCGCGGAAATGCCAGGTAAAGGGGCGAGTTTTAGTCTATGTCAGTGATGAACTGCATTCTGAAAAACTTGCCTGTTGACTGTAAACTTGACTATATTCTGACAAAATTTCTAGAAAGCTAAAAATAGCCTGTGAGAGTTAAAAATAGCCTTTCGAAGAATCATTTTCAGCAAAAAATCCGAGATATGGGTTTTGTCCAGAAAAGAATTCTAAGACAACCCAGAACGTCAGATTTGCGAAAATTCAACTTCTACTTGATTGTACAAAGATTTTCCACTTGAGAAAATTAGCAATTCGAGAACGAATGTTCTGAAGCTAAAAATTCATGAAAAATCAAACGCACAAATTTAACTCAAGTAAACTATATAAGAATGATCCAGATACTGAGACTTGCCAAATTCGCCAATTTCAGGAACATGCAATTTGTATTTTGTGAGAAATCTGAGATCAAAGGATGAAAAAGACGTTTTTTGAAGCCTTCTTCTGGGAAAATCGCCCAAGATTTCTTCAAACAACTGATATTTGTGAACTTGAATCTGCAAAAAGATTAATTAGGAAAAATCGCCTCTGTGAATTGATGTAGATTTTGCCTTTGAACTGGAAGAATTCGCCTTGGAATTGAAAACCACGAATTTCTCCTCTTGAAATTTGCGCCTTTTGAATATGGATGAAATTCGAATTTCCTTGAAGAAAATACGAATTTGTATTAAATTTGAGGTTTCGCCTTTTGATTTGAAATACGCCTTTGAATATTTGAAAGGCTTGCGAATTTCAATTGAAACTTGAAGTTTAAATACGCCTTTGATCTGAAGGATTTGCGAATTGCTCTGAAATGCGCCCTTTGAAATTATGAGAAACCACGAACTTATCTTTTAAAAATATGAATTCCCTTTGATAAAATTCGAACTCTCTGAAGTTGCTTTGAAAATTGATAACTTCGATTTCTCTTTGAAGATATGAACTTGCAATTGAAAATCACGAATTTCACTCAAGGATGAATTTGCCCTTAATGAAAATCGAATTTCTCTTGAAAGCTTGTGATCAACAATGAAGCTTGCGCCATGTTAAATAAGAGGAAATTCGCACTGAATTGTGACTGCAAGAATTCATAAACCCTAACCAGAATAGAAATCCTCCGATTGGTTGCCTTTCAGTTTAACTGCCACTGACTAGAAGTTCAAATTTGAAAATAATAATAAAATACTTATTATCATGCAATGGCGCTAAAAATAGAAAATCACCATTTCTGAACAAGCATATTTTGAACTTCAGTTGACAAACTGGTTGAAGCTATGAGATTCATCGTTTGACTTTACTGATTTCGAAAAGTCATCTCTTAAGCACATAGGCGTCCATTTGCTCAAGATACTTCATTTTTTACTAACTCCCTATTTAATAGCTGACAGCACTGTCACGACTGGCCAACTTCGATACTGATTTCCGGATGACCGGGTGATGCTGAGACTGTTCTGAAGAATTCATTGGAAAGCCTACTGAACAAGGAAGAAATGTCTGCTGGGAGACACTACTGTAAAATCCATCGTTTAACCCCTTGAAAAATTAGGCGCACCTGATTAAATTGCTTTACGGGTTCCAGACTTAGCCATTTTCCTAAACTGCCGTCTGACACTTCAGACAGCTGCTGCCGGCAAACGGTGAACCCTGCTGATACGAGACGAAGCTTACTGCATGACTGGAGACATTCTGCATCCAACGACTGTATTTATGACACCTGAAAGTTGTGTTAAGGGCCTTAAAAACAAAAGCGCCCCTGGCTCTAGGTTGCACTGGTGTTATTTTGACGAAAATCAAACTTCCATCCGAGTACCCTACTTTGACCTCTGACATCTGGAGCTGGGATGACCCGATTCAGGCACTATCTGTTTTAACGGATAGCTAGAAGGGCCCTCAAGAGAAGTCCCTGGAGGTATTGAGGCAAGAAAACTGCTTCTAAGACCTCAAAAACTCCAGTGCGTATTTTATTTATGTTTACCGCTACCAGACTTAGCCATTTTCTGGACATCCTCACTTTGTAGTATGACACCAAAGACCTCGCACGCATGAGCGACTGCCAAATGCTGAAGGCTGACGGCTATGCTCGTTGGAAAGATAAATTGATTACGCTCAATAGTCGTGAAGACTTCGAACGTGAACGGGCTCATCTGACAGGCCTAAAGGCTAGGCGCCCTTGAACTGTGGAAATACACTGAAAATCATTTGATGGTCCGCCCGTAAAAATTACGTGCTTGGTAGAATCTCCGCCACGACCACCAGGAACGTCGGATCGACAAGCTGAATGATGCGTTGCGGAGCTGGGCTAGAATACTACTGATGTTATGAAGATTCTGTCTGCAAATAATGCCATTTGGAGGGTCCTTTAAGCCAGCGCCCCTGGCCTGTACTTGCACTGGGCATAAACGGAGAAGCTCAGAAACGTGAAAACTCCATATTAAGCTGATCTTTGGACGACTGCCACCTAAACTCTGAGAGTCGAATGACTTCACTTGATATCTCGTCGGATAAGCGAACTAGTTGTGAACAAATTGACTGCATCCGGCATCGAAACTGTCGAGATTTACCCCTGCTTCAAGATGGGCGCCCTCAAGCTAGAGGCGCGCTTTTGCCTGGAAAAGACAAATTTCTCATCTCCTAAAATTTAGGGATTTTAACTTCTATCGCGATTTGCCGGAGTTGTGGTTCTCGGAACGCCTCGCTGGATAGCTCAACGGATAGCCAGACTAATTCTGAAGAGATTGACTGGATGCTTGAACATTTTAACCAGAATCTTGACCTTCAATAAGTTGGGCGCCCCTGAGCTATACTTGCGCTTTTGGGCTTTTCCTCTGAGAAATCTCCATGATTTGATCTTTAAAAACTCTGCTTCGATCATTGAAAATACCGTCTGCAATATGAAATGTCGTCATGAGATGCTCCTTAGTCGTGAAGATCTTCATTTTGAGTCTCTGCTTCAGGTTTTGTTCAATATAACTGACTTTGACTGACAAACTATTGACAACTACTCCATGCTTGACATTGCCCAAAACTGTGTTTTACATCAAATTAGCAAGATTTAGACTTTAAAATGCAAAATGCCTTGATGAAGCAAAAAATTTGGTTTGGGTACAACACATTTGGATGCAGTTCACTCCAATGCTGGGCAAACTTGTTTTCTTTTAATGCAATTTGGTCATTAATCATGATTCATAAATGATAAAAATGATACTCTGTGGTTGAGAACATTTTAATATAGAGGATGGAATTCCTTTGAGGTATACATAGGAAAAATGTTCTATTTCCCCCATATTATAAAAGTCTCATTGGTTCTTGAGTTGATATTCATATTTAAACAGAATTTGGATTTGCAATTTTTTGTTTTAAGCTGTTTAGCATTTTGAGTGAAGTATGTGTAACCAATTTTCCTATCTATCTTTGTAGCGCTGTCTTCCCCATGTAGAGCTGGTGGTTTTTGTAGTTTCAACTACAGGCCAAGGTGATCCTCCAGACTCAATGAAGGTATTAATTATTTTTGATGTTTTGTTGTCTCAAAAAGAGACTTTATTTGCAACATATATGTTATCTTGAAAGCTTCTTCCTTCTCATTGATGTCACAGGAATTTTGGAAGTTTTTATTGATGAAAAGCCTTGGTCACCAATGGTTAGAGAGAACACATTATGCTTTATTTGGGCTTGGTGATTCTGGCTACCAGAAGTTTAATGTGAGATTTTTCTCAAATAATTTTGTTGCCTTTCTGTGCTAAAATTGAAAACTTTAACTTCTTGATTACTCATCAATAGAAAGCTCCAAGCAGGCATTCTCATTTACTTAATCAGGTTTTATGTGGATGGTGACAGCAATGTGGTGGAAATTTTACATTTAGGTGGTGTTTTACGCAGTGTATAAAATTATATGGTGTTTTGTCGGGATACCCATATTTCATGAGTAGGGGTCACACATGAAATATGGTTCAATAAAGACTGACTCAAAGCTATGCAGTTTAATCCAAATAAAACACCATTTAGTGGAAATTTTAGTTTATATTATTATGTTTCTTGGAGATGTTAGGGCTCATTTTGGCCCCCTCTTTCTATTGCCTGCATGTTCTTTTGAATGCCATTGTTCTATTTTGGCCTTTGAAATAATCTCTCTCTCTCTCTCTCTCTCTCTCTCTCTCTCTCTCTCCTTAACTCCCTACCTCTGTCCCCTCCTTTTCTCTCTCTTTGTGAGTGCTTAAAAGTGGAGATTTACAACAAACAAATTACCTTGGTATGACACAGGATGACATTGTGAATATTTTTATTTTATTTTTTTGATGGATACAACCTGGTTACTGTCATGTCCCCGCCAATAAATGGAAGTGGAGACCTTGTTCCCTTCAGCAGTTCGAAACCCGGCACTAACTTTAGTAAGATTAGATAATATGATCTACTCAAGATAACATAATACACAACAAACAATATTAATAATATGACGATCTCTTCATAAGATGTTTAGAAGGGATAAACATATGCGGTGGCCTCTGAGAATAAGCCACAACCCTTCCGTAAGCACACAAATAACTGTGATCTCTCTGAGTACGATTTGGCTAGGTTAGGAACCTTTCAAACTAAGTTGCTACTGTCTCAGTGAAACGCAGCTGTAATATCCTTGTATGGCACTTGGTACAGCATCTCTACAAATATAAATGTGCGCCTGATGATATAGATTTAACAATATAAACTATCTTAAATCAGTTGCAGCGATTATCATTAAACTAAATAAAAAGGAAGCAATTATTAAGGCAGCGCTTGAAATAGTGTCAAAGGTGGTATCTTTTGGTATGGATATCTCTTTTCAAAGAGACGTTCCTTTTCATGAAACACTAAAGATATAAAAGAGGAATCATAGAATGGAAAAGGGTGGAGATTGGGAATAGAGATATATTTCTGAGTATTTGGGAAATCAATGAAGGATACACAGCCGAAATAGGGGGAATTATGGAGAAGTAAATCTGCGATCAGAACAGCAACTATAAATACAGTCTGTGAATGATGAGCAGTGGTTACATATGCATTTAATAAATAATATCTGCTAGTCACATAACTGTATATGAATATAAATACATATGTTCATAATAACTGTTTATTGGAAATCAATTAGAAATATATATATATATATATATAATTTACGATTATGCAATAATGATGCTTGCAGCAATTATTGAGCCTTATAAGTAATTATGATTCTTTCATATAAATATGGATAATAAATTCCTAATTGTTTAATGATATCTTCTGAATGTAAGGACATCATCGATTGCTAGAAAGATATACATCGGGGAAAAGAGGAAGAGATGAGAGCACAGCAGATCAAAAGGGGCCCGTGAAATCCAGCACAAAAAATAGTTATATCAGAAATATATACATAATCAGAAGTAAATCAGATATAAGCATATATTCAGGTGTATTTCTGCCAATCATTGTTTACATGTGTATGCATTTTTCCATGAATAATTAAATATGTTTCTTGTATAATTTCTGATGATAAACATGCATGAGTGTCTGAAACCCACCTTGTGGGAGGGGCCTGGGGTGAAGTGGTAAGTGCCAAAAGAGCCCGCTTGCAACCTCCGACCAATCCCACAAGTTGGCAAGTGTCTTCCGGGAGTTGTGGCCTTGATGGGGAAAGCAGATACAAGTAGCCAAGGGGGGGGGGGCTGTGGTATACACCCTCTTAGGCTTGGTATATGGCTTCGGGTAGACCCATCATGTCCCTTCTCCCACAATTCTAATATGTTTGCTTTGTTGATAATCTATGAATGTGATGCAATTGTCTAACCCTAACAAGCATATATACATATTGCATATATTGTTCATGTGGTGAATGCAGGATTCCAATCCAAGATTACATCATTAAAGAGATATTTATTTAATAAGGTGAAACCCTAACCCTAATTTGTTGCAATTTGTGATCAATAGGCGAATTCTAAGGCAAATCAGGATAGAGGACATTACAGTTATACAGATATCAGCATCTCTGCCTTTAAGCTGATTACAACATGTTGAGTAAGCATACATCTATACCAAAAGTCTCCTTTGGCTAAGCTGCAATGTCTAGGGGGGCTCCATTGTGTCTTAATTACCAAGGGATCGAACCTGGCCCTCACTGTACCTCTATGGATTTGCATCTTGGTGGATGTTGTGATGCATCATCATTCTCACCAATTGGGCTACAACCCCTTTGGTGACAGAATATTATATTAAACTAAACACATACTATTTATAAATACCAAGCAAGCAAACAGGTGTGCATGCAATGAAAGTAAAGTTGAGTGTATGGACTGTTAAATATGTGGAAATATGTAGACATGGGCATTTGCATACACAAGATACACTCATAAATTCAACGGTCAGCCCATACTTGGATGTATTTGTGGACAAGAGTGCCCATGATGTTGTCTGCCATTTCTTCACTATATTATTATGATAACATTGTGGGTTGACAAGCTAGTTGGATAATGTTGAGTACTAATCTATTACTTAAGTTATTTCCCAATATTCACCACAAATAATTTGTATTTTCAAGTTATAATTGTTAACATTTAATGAAAAGGTCATCTTCTTATTGTAATTTTTTAATATTATGTTTGCAGAGTGTGCTCCTTTGCACCCTTTGCACATAGTAATCTAAAGACTCCGAAGAAGACTGTTTTATCAATTTCAGTCAGTACTGGAGCAAGGGCCTTGGTGATTGGTACTGGAAGGCTGCTGTATAGTAGTGTGAGTACAATAGCCATATGAAGAGTGATTTTATCATAAATAGCTATGGAAACTAGGGGCATCAAAGGCTTAGAGGGCATGGATATTATATAAAATGATAATGGGGATGCAAGGCCTGTGGAGAGTCTTGAGAATATTTTTATCATGGAGGAAATTTCCATGTGTTTCAAATGTTTTTTGCATAGTCTGAAGTCTGAAATATGGTTCTCTTATGACTGCCCCTTGTTTATGAAATTTTAGGGAGAAAGAAAAGATTCACCATGACATAAACAAGGAGAATATTATGAAGTAAGGAGCAGGCAGCAATATATCTTTTCAGAACTCATCATTCCCTCCCAGCTATATAGATAGTCTAGCTGCCACAGTTGCAAATTGAATCCACTTGTTGCTTATCAGAGCATTGGTTTGTAACAGGTTTGGAGTATTCTAGAGAAATAGGCAAAGCCAAGATTCTTATGTAGAGATTCCATGGCTTTAATAAGTATCCTTTGACTATTTTTTATGCTGTCTTTGACAGTGGTGTTTAAACATTCTGTAGTTAATTTTAATGTTCATTTTTTGTGTCTCATCTATCTTTGTTCTTTCATTTTTAGGTGTCTTATCTGTCTAGTATTGTAGAATTAATTGAGTTTTAAGGTCTACTGTCTATGCTATCAAGTACAATCAGTTAAGAGTCTGTAGGTCTAGTATTGTAGAATTAGTTATCTTGGAGTATTTCTCTCTAATACTTACCATTTATCAAGACCTTTGATGTCTCATTTAATTGTGGCTTTTCAGTCACATCAATACACGTGTTGTTCTTTGCATCAATTTATACGAGAAGTTTTTAGTTCTGAATTATGGAAGTCTTTTTGTGGCAGGATTTTTTGACCATGATAGTTTTCACTTTTATCTTGCATGTGCCAAGTCTGCAAATTTTTCTTAATCATTTCAGCTTGCAATTTTTTTAATTCTTTTGTTGCATACTTAATTTTTGTCAATAACTTCATGTAATTTTCTTTGGGGTTAGGAGGCACTGATATTACATCACCAAATTCCATTACTATACTCATTCGCATCTATGTTATTGGCCTAGTCTGTATAATTGAAAATTTGTTGTGAACTTTGAGATTTTATTGAAATCTAAGATCTTTATATAATTGAGGCAAATTACTTGTGTTGTAACAACCCAACCCTTCGGTAAAATTAAAATTTTCATAATTTACATCCTACAAGTATGTAAACGTGTTATCATGACATTGCAATAAAAATTTTCCTTTTCTTTATTGATAATACATGAACATGTTGCTATATCAATTTACAATAAAGATTCCATTTCAATAGAATAACTTCACAAGTACATGAAACAAGAATACGTACCTTAACTAACATAGCTCCAATGAGCTTTAGAACAAATAGTAGTAAGAAGGTCCAGGAGTCCGTCCTTTCAAATCTTGATACATCGGCCGCTTGCTGAGGAGGAGAAACATCACTCGGGCGCTTTTCCGCCAACCACGGACTTATAATGCGGTCCCCCGCACGATCATTTTACAATGAACGGCTCTCCCTTCGAAGAAGAGATTGGTGGGGTATCCTTTAACGACTACCAACTAAGCATAATGTTGTGATCCTACATAACTAGGTCTTGTGCAACTGGCAACTCTCGGACTAGTATGTATTTCGGGATCACGGTGAGCTGACAGTGTAGTACTACAACTAAATGGTTCGTTACACTACTCTGGCCAAAGTGTTTACATTCAATAAAGAACGTAGGTCATTTGTCACATACACTAGCCAGGTTCAACTTGACTTGAGGCTATCTTACTCTACGCGTAGGTTAGTCTATCGGGGTAGTCCGTACCCTAGACGTCCTACTTCAAGCTATCTACTAGAAAGGGGGACAACTTAACAAGTACTCACAACTATCTCCCTTTTACTGGACATCTTTATCCTAGGAGCTTTAATAACTTGACTAAGTTAATCTTCGACTAGTTGTGATCGGTAACCTATTAAATACCCTCAATTCATCCCCTAGTATTAAATAGCTATATGCAAACATATACTCCTTATAAGGAGTCAATACAAATAATGCAATTGCTCTTCTATGCATCTGTAAATCCTAGTATAATCCGTACACTAATGAAAGCAAGAGCTAATAGTATAAAACATTTAATAGCCTTCCTATTTCACAAATTTTCTCCTTGTTTAAAGAATCAACAGTAATTCTATCATTAAAGCCATTCTATTAGATATTCATTTCAAGTATAATGTATAAAACAACCTTCATTTCCTATTCTTTTTCAATCAAAAGATATGAAGACAAGCTTTCATTTGGGATTTCCTCTAATATAAAAGAAGAATCAAAGATTCAAGATTAAAAGTAAGAAGAGATAAGCATGCCTGGCAAATACTTCCCAAAACGCTGATTTAGTGTGAGATTGCTACAACAGTTGCTACACCTTTGGACTTCCAGCCACCACGATTAAAGATAATCTCAATTTTCTTCTCTCTGAAATGGTGAATGACATGCACTGAAATCACTGTCAATGCAAACTAAATTTTCTCTCAGAAATGGCGATTGCTCTCACAGCAATAGTAAATTCTCTCACAGTGGAAATAAAACTTCACACACACAACAGAGTAAAACTCACTCGCAATAATGATCACTCAGAAATAACTTATAAATCTCTTGAAAAGAACAGATTCGAACTTCCAATTTCGTGTGTTAAGAATGAGCATTTGTAGTCTTTATATAGTGTTAGCAAATTTAACCAATTCCCCTTTTCAAGGTGTCTATGCTGCCAACGGGGTTTGGAATGTTTCAAAGGAGAAATGTGTCACCCTATGGAGAAAATTTCGACTTCCATTAGTTGACAGCAATGAGGTATTTTTATTTCGCACATGTCCAGTTCATAAAATCGCGACACCTTCTGGTATTGGCGCGATTCAACAGGTAGGGATAAGTGACGGTTCAATGCAAGACTTTATCCCAGGTCGGATGGCGTCCACATCTCCATTTTTAGCCGCGTTCTGTTCTCTGTCATAGTTGCGCGATTCTTCCTGCGCGATTTCCATTTCATTCGCCATTTTCATTCTTTTACAGGTTTGAACTCATATCATTGTATTTTATTTTCCTCTTCACCATTTCGATATAGTTCCAAAAGAAATATTTGAACTTTGGCGAAATGGTGACAATGACATTCGATTTATTTTTAGAAGTCACAATATTTTAATTTCAACTTTTAAATGAAATATTCATCTTTGAGAAAAACGTCTCATGTTTTAAATTCATGATTCCACTTTAACACTTAATGAATATTACATAAAAATGTTAGTTTAAACTTCATTTGATTTTCAATTCCATTTTATAAAATATATCTATATATATTTTATTATATTAAAATATATATATAATATAGTTTTAATTTACATTAGATATTTATGTATAATTATTTAAATTTAATAATTTAAATAATCTCGTATACATATTTATATTTTGTAAAGACTATTATATACATACTTAATATAATATTAAATATATAAATATATTTACCTTTACATATATACATGTTTATACATTTACATTTTAAATTACAATGTACGTATACTGCAAGCCAGTCAGCATACTTTCATTATATGTACCCATGTATATGTATATATGTGTATACGTAGATTCCGAGGTAATACCATCATAACATTTATTCATATTCACATATATAATAGGTTGGTTGTGGGTATGTATACATGTATATCTACTTGTATACGTCCTCTATGTATTCGTATTCATAAGTGTATTTTTATCGATGCATATGTATGGCATATCCATCTGCTCTCATATGTTTGTATCAACATGAATATACTTATGGACACCTGTACATACCGTATTTATATGTATATATACATATACACATGCCCACCCCCTAACCAGTAACATTATTCTACATATGGTTATACTGGCAAGCATCACTTATTCACACATTCAGAAGTAGATACGACTCCTAATGATACTAAACAAGCCTACGGATGACTTACCCTTAACTCAACAAATGACTTAGCTTACTCAGTCTATAGTATGTGTCCGTATGCCCAATTGGTACTTGTTACTGTTTACCCGACCAAGTTCCTCCCCGAGTGATATCTCTCCTCTGCCTGGAGGTATGAACCTGTCTCCTGCACATCATGACACGACAACGGGAGTCATATGCTCAAAACAAGGCAAAATACATGAAACATTTCAAAAGTTAGATTATTCACAAATCAATAACCTTCTATTCTCCTTTATGTAGTATTTCACCAAGAATAACATCAAATGAAACAACATTCATATTGAAAACAAGGTACAAGCATCATTAATTCACCTCTAGAATTCACATTTACTCTATCTAGTAATGG
Source organism: Sequoia sempervirens (assembly GCA_007258455.2). Taxonomy (NCBI): domain Eukaryota; kingdom Viridiplantae; phylum Streptophyta; class Pinopsida; order Cupressales; family Cupressaceae; genus Sequoia; species Sequoia sempervirens. The sequence goes on from VDFB02000017.1 coordinate 270,467,572, forward strand.
TAAATAGTACGTCACAATTTGGGATGTAACATGTGCACACATTTATGTTTACTTTATTGAGTATTTGAGGCTGTCTAGCATTTCATTTTAGGTAGATATGTACATTCTTGGCTGAATATGCATTTAAGAGACAGCAAGTTGGGGAAAATAGAAGCTAATGAACTATTTCAGTTGTTCAAATTTGGGAATTCTTGTATATTTTGAATGTTTATTATTAGTCTTATTTTGAGTATTCCTTGTTAGGGGGTGCCCTCCTTGACCATAAAGTCCAATGTGAGAGGGATTATGTCCATTCTTGAGATGCTTAGCCTGAATCTTGTTTAATTATTTGCCACTCCATATGACCAGTCTTTATGCCTATTTATGCCAAGTTTTAGGGCTTTGCATATTTATTCTCGAACATCCTCCCTTCGGGATAAGAAGCCAATGAAATTCTGATACAAATTTGATCTTGTAAGGCGAAGTTTAACAGTCATGATAGCTGGAGTCTACCATAGCATTACAATGTTTTAACCTGCAAACCAACATTTTCGAAGCAAAATGTGTGATGGATGGGAATGTCTTGCCGCCACAAATTCAAATGACATGAGAGGAGATTTAATACAATTTAACCTCCAAATCTCTTATCCATATTGGAACCAAAGATGAATATTAATGAAGGTTTTAAGCTTTTCAATAGACATTCTTTATTCAATTCTAAATTATCCCTTACTTTAGCAGGCCTTTAAAGCTACTGTGTTGGCTTGTTGTCCCATACAAAATTTTGTACGGCATCAAGTTTCAGCTAAAAAGGTTGTTGCTTTCCCAAGTGCAAGTCATGTTTCAATCTTCTTGTTTTCATTGTCTCATGTATGGGTGTCGTCTTTGTTGTCCTTTTCTATATCTTTATAGTGGTCATGGAAAGAAGCTTTAGAGGCCATTCTCAGTTCCATGTCAAGCAGAAGTGGAGGACTGTCACATCAATGCATGCCAATAAATAAGAAAGGTTTTTTTGGTTGAAGGAATTTGACAAGGCAGGAGATCAGGTGTGCACCTATAAGTGGAAAACCAAAGTCAGAGAACAAGGTTAAAAACCCTTTGTTGGGGGTGCACTATTATAAAGAGAACATCTATCCAAAGGCAGAATATGGAATTTACATTGTTAGGCATGTGCCCAAGAGTGGGGTGGTGAATTTCAAATTCAAATAGCTAACATATGACGACAGGTGCAGGCCTGCACATAGGAGAGACAAGGTCAAGAAATTTAATAAGAACTTACATCTGTTGATGTATGCTTGATAAAGACCAGTTCCAAATTGGATCTTCATGATTTGCATACTTAGGCGTGCACTCCAGTAAGTGATATAGAGTTTCAGGATAAGAATATATTTTATGTGTATTGATGTGCGCTGCCAAGAGGAATATCAGGTCAAAGGTTCAAAATCAAAGTAACTTGCACATGCATGTGATTGGTAAAGGGGTTTTTGTTTCAAAATTTGAAAGTGATTTCATATTGACAAGTGCGCGTTTGTGTAAGGTGAATTCACCCTTTTGTGATTCACAGCAAGGTCAATAAATTTAAAAAGAGTTTGCTTGTTCAAGCATGTCCCTGATTAAGGTAAACTGAGTTCATAATTCAGGTTCCAAATCACACTATCAGGTGCACACTTATGTGAGGCGAAGAGAAGTCAACAGATAGGAAGGAGGATTTTCACTGTTAGGTGTGTACCTATATATATAAACTGCTGACCAGACTTGTGAACAAGAGAAACATATAAATAGGTGTGTTTATTCATTTAGGGCTGACTAGGATAAGTTTGATATCTATAGAGGGCAGAAACTGTTCCAAGCAATTGTAGCTTTTGAAACTCAAGTAACTGTGTTATAAATATAGTGAACATAAATCAACTGATCATCAAGGACGAGTTTTGTTATTTATAGATGCAGCCTCCAAATTCAAAGCCAAATCGAGTCCTAGAATAGCAGAATTGAACAAAGAGACAGGCAAGATATATTTAGCAGTCAGGAGTGCCTGATTTGGGAGTAGATTTTTGTTTAAATACAGCTTCAACTGCTACTTTATTCACAACAGCAGGACACCAAACATCAACAGAAGCAGACCAGTGACTGTTATCCACAGGGTAGAAAGTCTTCTTTATAATTAGCACAGCAGAGCAGTTGTTTTGGTAATCAATTCTTATATCAGCAGTGACTTCATTTTCCAATTTTCCAAGCATCAGAAAACAGCAGGGTTTGGCAATCTTTTTCCAAACAGCAGAATGTGCCAATTTAAAGTGAATTCATTCATTTCAGTGGTTGTCTTTGCTTTTGCAGCAGTCATAATCTTGTCATAACAGTCGCAACAACAGCTAATTATCCTCAAAATGTGCCTTTCTTTTGCCATTCAGCAGAAAATTCAAAGAGAAATCAGTCATAGAAGTTTCTTTGGGGTTTTGGCCTGATATGGTAGGGTTTAAACAGAAATCTTGTTACAGCAATATAGTGTTTTATTCAAATTCGTATATCAAACAGCACAAATCAGTAAACTTCAATTTCTTCCAAATGCAATATTCATCACTTTCTGTGATGTACATTATGCACACATCCATGATTTTCCAAAGGTTTGGGAAATTGATCTATGCCATGTTAGCCTGGAGGGGTTTAATTTGAATGAAAGGATAAAAAAATGGGAATAAGGTGGCTCAACGATTAATGGATAGTGGTCTTATTCAAGCTGGCTCATTTTCTATTTTTGCACAAAACCTTGAGTTCATTCTAGCATGTGTCAAGCACTATGACCCAAAAAGGAGAAGAGGAATTAGAGAAATTAGAGATATTGATTTTAGGGCTGGAGTTATCCTTTAGACACAAATTGTTCAGTTAGATACGGTGTCAGTGCTAGGAGAATCTAGAATTAATTAGTTTCTTCAAAATATCCAAAAAGTTGCTTCAACACTAGGGAATTCTAGTGGGGTTGTTGAGTAGCTATTTTAGCTATTTCTCATGCAAAGTTTTGTAAACCTTATAAATAAGTGCTATTTGCACCTAGATTCCTAAAAGTAATTCTCATCCCTACTTGTTGAAATTGCTGTACACTAAGTTATTGTCTTGTGAATTGGGTACAATCTAATAACTAATGCAAGCTTTGCATTGTAGATTTTATTAGAGGAAGTATTGTGGATTTGTACATAATTCTTTATGCTTAATTCACAACACTTTGTGTTTGTGTTCTTTTCAATCCAATCGAGTTTTAATTGTAATTTTCAATCGTTGCGTTTAATTGAAAGTTGCAAGCATTCATTAGTTGTGTTAGATATTTTATTATAATAGATAGTCATAAAATATAAAATCTCCCATCTACCACAAAAGTGTCAAATCACTTGCGCTCTAGCCCAGGAACAAAAAGATAGGTTTTCGTTTAAAGTTTGTTCATATTGCACACTTAAGATCTTGTAGGTTCTAGATTTTATAAATTGAAAGTGTAAGGGAATTTATCATTTCCTTCACTCTTTTGAAAATGGAGCTTCCCCTCATAATTCAAAGAATAGTTTTATTGAACATCTGTTCCATTTTGTGTTGCACTGAAAGAATTAAAATGCTAACATGGCTGCAAAGGCATGTTATTGATGTAGGCAAAGTGGTTCTCCTAGTCATTTTTTCTAGAGTAGTTCCCGAATCTCATGTATAAATTGAGTACAATTTACTCTGAGTAGGGTAAAAATGATGATTAGAGTGAAGATCTCTATTGGAAGCATTGAACTCTATATTGTATTGTAGCTTTATTGTTGAGATTAATACATTGAGTGTGCTTTTGTTGCCAAGATTTTTCTTGTAAGGGTTTTCCTAGGGTATATTTTGTATTGTCTTAGTTGCTACTTTGCTGAAATTTTTAGACCTATTCTTCCTTGCATTGTTTCTCTCATAAGATTAGTGTGGGCCAACTATACTTTCATTTGGTATTAGAGCTTGCTTGTTAGATTTGTGGAGGAATAAGCTATCGTATTAATCCTTGTTTGAGTAGGAGTTTTGCATAGGTGATCTTGTTTTTCAAGTACATAGAGCACCTAGGTTTCAAGTGACAACAGTAACTTTGACCTTTGGAAGATCAAGATGGAGGACCTTATTGCTGATAGAAATTTGTAGGTTTCAGTTTTTGGTTAGAAACCCTTTGGCATGTCTACAGAAGGTTGAGCAATGGTTGATAGAAAGGCTAGAAGTTTGGATTGCCTCTGCCTTTTTGATGTAGTTCTCTTGAATGTATTGAGAGAAATCACTACCAAGAATCTTTGGACGAAGTTAGGGAACTCATATTAGGCAAAGCCCCTTGTTAACAAACTCTTTCTTTAGAAGTAATTTTATTTATTGAGGATGAGTCATGGTGATTCCATTATAGAGCACCTAAAGGCCTCAAACATTATCGTGAGTTAGTTAATTTCCATGGATTTGAAAATGGATGAGCAAGAATATAGTATTTTACTCTATTGTGTTCTTTGCGGGATTCATGGGACAACCTTGTCATGGAAATCAATAATATTGTCTCCATCTTGAAACTTGAGGAGATGGCTAGTGCTTTATTGTTAGAACAAATGAGGCAAAAAACTTTAAAATTCATCAAGGATGCTTTGGTTGTTAGAGGTTGTTTAAAGAAAAAATGCAAGAACTATAAGGATAAGAGATCCGAGTATAAGGGGAGATCTTGGTGGATCTAAGGTTCAGTGTTAGAATTGTGGAAAATCCAATCACATTAAGAACCAAAAAGAGAAGAAGGCCAAGAAAGAGTTCGAATTGTTCAGATTCGAAGGCCTTGAATGAAGACACTAGACATATTTGTTGCAGATCTAGCTATGTATGCTTGTGAGGTTGCATGAATGAGTGGCTTTAAAGCTTCTTTTCACATGACTCCCCATAGGTAGTGATTTTCTAATAGTGGGAGCATTGATGTTGGAAAATTCTAACCAGGAGACAACACATTTATAAAGATTATTGGACATGGTAGAGTCAAGTTTGTATTTGGAGATGGAAGGATCAACTCTCTCTTTGGCATTTTGCACACCCTTGGTCTAGTGAGGAACTTGTTTGTAAGTAAAATGAATGATGTGGGTGTGTAGGTGGTCTTTAGCAAGGAAGGATGCAAGATGGTGTGAGGAGACAGTGTTGGCTAAGGGGGTTCACTTTGGAACTTTATTTCATCTTGATGCAAGCACTATTATTAAATGTAATAGTTTTGAGATTTTTGATTATGAGAATCATAAGCTTGTTGGTGAGAAGACCATGTTGTGGTACGAATATTATGTGATGGCATGAATGCATGGGTGAGATTGGTGAGAAAGGCCTTAAGGCCTTGAAGTCTTGAAATATGGTAGAGGGGTTAGTTGATTGGTCTTTAGATTTTTACTTTTGTGAACATTATATTTATGAAAATCAAAATTGTGAAGTTTGAATAAAGCTCTACTTTTTTAGGGATTTTGAATTTGATTCATAGTGATATATTTAGACTTGTTGACGTATCTTTACTTGGAAAATCCCTGTACTGTGTTTCTTTTATTGGTGATTTATCTAGGAAAACATGGGTGTTTTTTCTTAGAAAAAAGTCCAAGGTCTTTTGTAGGTTTAAAGAATTCAAAGTTCTTGTGGGAACTCGATAGAAAAGAAGATCAAGGTTTTGAGGATGTGTTTACCCATATGGAATTTTTGTATTGTGTCAAGTTTTAAGCTAAGGTTTGTTGTTTTCTCAAGTGAAATTCACATTTCATAACTTGTCAGTTTGCTTTGTCCTGTCATCGTTGATGTGCTTTTCTAAATGTTTGTAGAATCATTGATGTAAGATCATTTGGGTTCACTTGAATGAATAAATGAAGGTTTTTAATAATGTCCACGAGACCAAACAACCTATGGGACCCACAAATAACCAACAACACAAATAAGCACAATAGTACATAACAAGTAGATCGCTATCATATGTAATATCCACCCAATTTTTTTCAAATTTTGCACTTGTTAGTGTTAGCAAATAACAATGATAAGCAATTGAAGTAAACTGCCTTCCACTTTCTAATCACCCAGATCCCGATGTGGGCAAGGTGAGAGCATACGGTGGCAAGGTATACATTTCAATACTTGAAAAGCAACTACTTGTTCAGTGGGGTGATTGCTGAGCTATAACCAACTGAAATCAATTACCTTCCACTTTCTGATCACCTAAATCCCGATGTGGGCAAGGTGAGAGCATACGGTGGTAAGGTTTACAATGCAATGCTATTGAAGTAAACCACTTGTTTTGTGGGGTGAGTATGAAATCTCCAAAACATGAAAGGAAACATCCGCTTATTTAGTGGGGAATTACAACTTGCAAAAGGAAGCATTTGGCGGCTAGCCGACCAAAACGCTAATAAGGAAAGATCCTCCACTTATTCAACGGCCATAACATGAAACCAAAGTTGCTTATTCGACGGGAAGAGAAAGTCCACTTATTCAGTGGGGTTAGTATCTAAAATCCAAACAAGAGCTGATTCGTTAAATGGTACTACCACATCAGCATTACAATGTGAGCTAATACAATATGATACCAACAATTGAAATCTGATATGTAGCTGCAATATAAGACTGAAACATGAAGTAATCAATACAATATGACAACCCATTGAGCCAATAAACTAACCCTGCAACATGGTTGCAAGTATACATCATTAAAACTTGAGAAAATGAAGAGAGCATTACCAATTTCAGTTGTGGATGTACTACATCATCGCTAAGATTATCAACAAAAGAGAGCATTACGACTAGCCCACCCTCATCAATGACACACTCCACTAGCAAATGACTGGGTTTCTAGAGGCTCATAGGTTCCACATGTGCTCCTATCTTGTATACTTGATTTCCTTCCAAGGCGAGTTCAGGACATTAAACACTGTGGGAACCTTAGGTGTGCAGAAGGTCCATGAATACTTTCCGCATCTTGAGTTTACACAAGCAGAACAACATTTCAAGCGGATAAGTGATCTTTTCATTATGCACATCGTACGAGACCTCGACCATGAGATGCATGTACGTATATCAACAACAGCCAAGGAGGCAATGATGTACTGGGCAGATTGGTTCATCCAATTCCCCACCTTCACCTATATACGTGTGTATGGATACAATGGTCACCCTGCCATGATGCTACACTACCCTTCAAATAGGGTAGTTTTCATGGAGTTCCTGCGGCAGTTGGCCAAAGTTCACTCTCACCTACGCCTTAAAAAGAAGATAGTTGCGAACTTTCCTATTCAGATGGGACTGTATAGATGTAAAACATCAGCTGATGCCAAAATGATATGCCAAGAGACGGTGAGACTCAATCTCAAATATCTCATTGAGAGAAGGTCGTATGATCCAAGAGGCCTTGATGTAGTGCACCTTGAGCAACGCTCATCACATGAGTCTTCCATGGAAGATTACTTGGTGTTGATGTGATTTTTATGACCGCACCAATCAGCAGAACAAAATAGTCTGAAGGCTAATCTGTTCTCTCTTGATCAAAGTATTCCGTGCGCTAAGATTGCAAGAAAGTTCGCACGTTCAACTCCAAGGTTCCGAAATACTTAGAATACCCTCAGTTGGTTTGATGTGAATTGCTGTTTTCACGAGGGGACTTACACAATTGTTCAGGCTTCTTGCAGTTAACAATAAATGGATGATTGGAAGGGATTTGTATAAGGTGGATGATTTGACAATAAGTACGTTTCCTAAAGCTAACCCGAGAATGTCTTGAAGGCAAAAATTAATTAGGGCCTAAGAAACTTATATTCTAATCAATGCAAGATATATGGAGCTGTTGGTAGGACTTGACTAGGAATTTCACCTAAGCACTCACTTGGGGCCGGCTAACAAGTGGTCTTATCTTCAAAGGGATAGCAAGATGTTGATTACAATTTAGCATACACTTCCATCGAGAAAGGCATATAAGTATACGAAATCCACAATCGAAATTAAGCTCAAGATGTCGATTAGACCACTTAAATGAGCTATAAATTCAACAAAGCATTTGGTAGTGGTATGGAATGAAATGAAGCTACCTCAATAAAACACCACACATCCAAAGTAAACTACTTGCATGAAATGAAAACTATGCTACTTTATGCTACTTGGATCCGAAAGGATGAAGAGACCTTGCCAGCTATCCATGACAAAGAAGAATTCCACTATCAATGAAAAGATCTATTATCATGAAAGTTTTACACAACAATCTCCACAAAAGTTTTCAAAGGGAAAACTTTCCTTCTTCTCCACACTATGCTAAACTATCAAGCAAAATGTCTACTCTGCTCTACTCTCTAGTCTGATCTCCAAATCTAATGCTAGTCTAATGAATTACAAATGAGGGGGACTCCTCCTTTTATAGGTAGCCCAGTCCAATGGACGGCTAAGATTACAATCAAAAGAGTGGCTAAGATTAAGCCACCTCAGCCCTAACCCTAAAAACTGCTAGAATGGGGAGTGGAGTAATAAATGAGCAAAGATTCCCACTCACTCCCAAAAATAGTAAAGGCAATAAATGCCCACAATCAGTCTTCTAGAAGATCCTCGTCCAGTAGTGCATTCCCATTCTCCTTCTCTCTGGCTGCAAACTCAACGAATCTGCCAAGTACAACCTCAACCTCCTGAACTAAAATGGGTGGAATGCAATCAAGTTGGAATTCTAACACCGCGATTGAATGTTCATGCCTTGTACAAGATTTTCTCCAGGCAACTAAGGAATCCTGCGTGCTCTGAATCAAACTGGAGAAAGTAGAAGTGTTCTCGAAATCATCTTGTATGAAGGTCTTTACCTCTGAAAAGAAAGGCACCAGCCTACCCCTCAAATTATCAACATTCACCTCATCTGGATTCAACCGCCTAGCAAATATGGCCTCAAAAGTATTCTGGACTCCATCAATGATATTGGCCATAGCCTTCCGTACCCTGGTTGAATCTGCCTGTGCTGCGTCGAAGAAACCACGTCTCGTGATTGCTGAAGAATACCATCTAGAAAAATCATACCTGTCATTCTCCTGAATGACCCCTCCATCAATCAGCAACCGCAAAGGAACATGCCTCAATGCCTCAAGACGCTGAATTACTTTGCTCTGATAAACAGAAGCATCTCCCCAAGCCTGATCAACTGCCTCCATCCGTGCCAAAATACTAGAAGCCTGCTGAAAAGTAGAAGCAAGGTCCTCCATAAACTTTTCTGTCTCAACACGAACTCCCGTGACCCACTTGTCTGCCTCCTGTGCCATCTTCCCTAACTCCAACAAGCCACTGATGGACTCTCTAGGTATCTCCGCTGGAAGCTCTATCACTGGAATCTCTTGCCCACGAGAACGAGACAACTGCTGCACATATCCAATCAAGGCCTTATGCTCTCGTTTCAACTTCTTGTACTTTCCTTCTTGAATAATCTGTCCTTGAGGGCGAGGTAGGAGTTATCACACTCCTCTACAATCTGTGCACCAGTGGGGCGTCCTAACTCCAAAGTTGTGACCACGTAATTTTCTAGCATTGCTTCATCTCGGTCACAATCAACCTGTGGCACGGCCACGTGAAGGGTACGAGAACCATCCTCATTAGTTGATATCTTCGAAAACTTTCGTGCTCTCTTCTTTTGTGGAGGCGCATTGATCCTGTTAAAAAACTCTTCCATTTCAACTGCTGGATCAATCTCCTCGCTGGGGCTTCTCCTCATCCTATTCCTGAGCCAATCAGGTACTGTATACTGTATATCAAATGGTTGCTGTTCTTGTGCCTCTACTTCTCGAACTTGTTCAACCTCTATATCATTCTGACGAGGCTCATCGTCCTCAAGTGGCTGAGTGTCTCCTGAAACTATATCATCATCGTCCTCCAAAGCCACCTCTAACTCTTGTTGAAACTGAGGGTCAGTAGTAGTCCCCTCATCATCTTGCTGATCAACTCTAACAGGTGCGTTGACACTCTAGCCAATTGACTCTCTCCGTGGTGGCTGATTATTTTCCTGTACCAGTTGCACCTGATTCAATGCATTCCTCTGATCAGCAAACAAGGAAACCTCCTGTATACTTGGAGAACGTGTCTCCAATGGTGTGGGTGATTCAACCGCAACTCATGGAGGCTCCGGCTAAACGGGCTCCTGCCGAACTGGCTCTTTCCTTTTGGATTCTGGACCTCGTGTGATTTGTTTCTTCCTGCCGGTGGTGGGTGTCCTGTGATCCCTCATCAAATTGTATGTCAAAGCAATTGACCTACTGTTCAATCTGCTCACCCGTCTATCAACCCATGCCCTAGTAAATGTCAAAACTGGAATGGAAAGTGTGTCCAAGTCAGCAACCTCTGGTTCTGACCAATCCGGGAGTGGAAGTGGAGTATCTCTTACTGCTGCATAATTTGGATGGACAACGTCCATATCCTCATTCACCTGGTCTGGAACCGAAACAACTTCACACTCCCTGATCATGCTAATTGGCAACCGAGAGAACATTCTTTTCCTGACTTCAATCTCATCTGATGCATCAGCTCAATAATCCTCGATATTTGCCTTGTGTTTAAACTCCTCTGACAGTACCCATTTGATGTTATTATGTGGATCATAGTGCTGTCGGCTGGTGTGATATGAAAAGTGATAGAATTGAAGCTCACTCTCGGCTTCTCTGGCTGCCTGTAATGGACACACCTCATTCGAGTTGCCCATGACAATTGGGAAGTCAACACCTCCTTTCTTCTTCTTCTTTTGAATTTTATCGTAGGCAACCAATTGCCTAGATATCTCTAACATTAAAATTCTATTGGTTGGGTACTTAGGCAGCCTATATGGATATGATGAAAAACCTTGCAGCCTTATGTAAGAAAACTTTGGAAACTGTATAAACCAGCACCCATACCTTTCAATCAATTCTTGGGCCTCTCTCAAGATTCTGTGATGCATCTGCTCCTGAAGCAATCTCGTGAGGTGCATAGTGAAGGCGTCATTGACACGCTTGTAATAGGTAGTACTTGCCAGGTGCAACTGCGGACAAGCCTCATGAATTTTGAATTGGTGAGAGCCACAACCAACAGGTTCCTTGTATGAAATTCCCCTATACCTCGTCATACGAGCCAGCATATAGATGATGTAAGAGCTCATATAGAACGTCTTCGTTCTTCTCAGGCTCAAGAGCTGCTCATGCAAATTGTCACTGATCATCTCAGCCCAGTTGACGTAGTCTTTCCCTTCCAGCACGAGGTTGATGTAGTAGAACATCTAAGGCTCAAAAATAAATGACTGTGGGCAGCCTCCAACTCGACTCAGCATCATAATGAGGTCACAGTACTCCTGCTTCAAGTCATCTGCTATAATTTGTCTCGGCAACTTTGTATGAGAAGGCTTGGGATTGCTCATCCAGTGAGTGTTGATCGTCTCTGTACATCTCTCGAATGCAGAAGCATACATTCGCTCAGCTCGTTCCCTGGACTTGTAAATCATGTTTCTATTGACTGGAATTCCAAAAGCTTCGCCAATAGCTGAAGGAGTGAGGTTGGCGAGCACTTGTCCATCCGGTGACATGATTGACCTGTGATCTTTCTCGTAGCAGTTGGCGCACTCCATCATCAGCTCCGAACACTGAATGCTTGGTGGGAAACCAGCAGTTGCATATAATCCACTTCAAATGATGTTGTGTGAAGTGTTCGAAGGTCGATGATTACCAATCCCCAGCATTCGATTCTTGAAAGTTTCTAGGTTGATGGAGCCCAAGTTGGTATCTGTCAGCTTGCCCAACTTCGAAATGAACTTTGACTCTAGCATAAATGTCTTGCTCAGCTTCTTTATAACTGCTTGCCTGGATGCACCATTGTTGTCCTTGCCAGTCGCCCTTGCCTCAGCCATCTGCAAAACAATAGACACTCATCAGCAAATTAACTTAGAAAAATAAATAAAATACTTTGCAGGGCTGCCAGTCGACTTGAAGAAGTTGCAATGTTATTTCTCGTTCGCAAACCTCAACTTCTTTCTTCAACAAATTCGAGCTTCAATCACTTAGAAAGTCTCAGCAAATTCAACACTTTAGCAATTGCAGATTTGAATTCACACTTCTTTGATTCTCAGCTACTGCAGACTTAGCAAGTGCGCACCTTCTCAGCAACTTCAGATTTTAGCAGCTTCACTCTTATAAATTCGTACTTCCTCAGCAATCTTTTACTTCAGCAATATTTACTTCAACAATATTCTATGCAGCCCCAAGAGTGGAAATCGAACTTCAGCAACAACCTCCAGCAAAACTTCGAACTTCTCAAGCAACTTCAGATTTTGGAACTCAGCAACCTCCAAATGACTTGGCGCCTATTTACTTCAGCAATTTCTAGTGCCCTTCACTCAGCACTTCATTTAGTTCCAAGTCGTACTTCTCTCTTGTACTTGCAGACTTTTAGCTTCAGCAATAAACCCAGCTTCAATCTTAAGAGCAAATTCGCACTTCTCCAGCTGTGAAGAAGAAATGAATAAGCTTCAGCTCTTATAGCAAAAATCGAATTCTAGAAGGAGCTAAGTATAGCCAGTGCATTAAATTTCCACTACTCCACTTCAAGAATTCAAATTTTCCCTCTCCGGTATTTTTGACACTTGTCCGAGAATCTCAACCTTCTAGAAGTTCAACTTTGACTAGCATGTCTCAATTTACTTTCAAAAATGTTTAATTAAATTTCATTTTTTAAATTCATTTAATTCCCCAGCTGAAGCTCTGTCTTGCAAATTTAAATTTGAATCATCTCTGACGCTCTGGACAATTCATCTACGAAGAATTCGATCGAAATCATCTAGGCAATTCACTTCAAATTCGTTGTATGGAGAAATTTATCTTGAAAACACACTTTATTTACTTTGCCTTAGAAAATTTTAAAATTTTCCCTTAGGAAAATTCACAATTCGAGCACCGATTAAATTCTTCATGCTGAAGGTCTTGGCGAAGTGCGGAAGACATGGAAATCCATCTATCATCACAAATGTTCAGTACCCAGAAGAAAATTTTATCCGAAATGTGATGAATCCGTGGGTACACAACGAACGGGTTCATTTAAAATTTAAAATTTTTAAACCTTAGAAAAATATTATTCCACCAATTTAAATCCGTTCTTCATCTCTGTGAACACTCCGTTGCTCAGACTTGAGAAATTTTTGAATTCATCCTGTATTGTCATCACCGTCTGACTTCATCTCTGAAAACTTGCTTGTGCTTTAAGAAGAAAAATTCATCACCTTGAGTTCTAGGTGTATTTTCCTAAGGAAGAAAATACTTTGCCTTAGAAAATTTTTAAATCACCTTGCATTTTGAAAATTTCGCCTTGGAAATTTTATATTCAACTCAATCAACTTTGCCTGTGAGAAAAATTATCAACTTCACTTAGAAAATTTTCATGAAGGTGCCTAGCATATTTTATCTTCCACTTACCATCTTGCATTTTATCTCACATTTGAAAGACATTTAAATTTGAAACTCCAACGCCTTGGCAATATTCATCAACACCATCTTGTATTTTATTTCACCACCCTAGGCGCATAGCATACTTGAAGAAGATTAAAACCATGCCTAGCACCTTATTCACCCTTGGCAATATTTTCTAACACCTTGGCACTTACCACCTTGGGCGCATTTAAGCATGTATGAAGGATGAAAATTGTTGACTTATTGACTTCTTTGAACTTGGGCGCATTTAGATGGGTGAGGAGGACGAATTTCTTTGACTTGTTGACTTGCCATCCTTCTTGGGCGCATTTGAGCATATGTGGTGGATGAAACTTCCAACGCCTAGCATGTGGCCTTTCACCTTCCTCGTTTTTGTCTTTACATGCCTTGTTTTGGGCGCATTTTGCATAGGGAGAAGGATAAAACATGTTGACTGCATTGACCTCCTTTCATTTTGGGCGCATTTTCACCTATGTGCAGGATGGGCGCATTTGGAGGGTGGTGGAGGACGAGTTCAACACTTAGAAATTTTTTTGCTATTCAACTCTCAAGGTGGGCGCATTTTACTATGTGTGCAGGACGAATTTCTTTGACTTTCTTTGACTTTCCAAGCATGGGTGCATTTTAGCCTAGGAGGTGGACGAAGTCTCATACTTAGAATTTTTATCACATCCTCATCAACTTGAGTTGGGCGCATTTAGCCATAGCTACAGGATAAAAAACGTTGACCCTTTTGACTTTTATGCTTCATAGGCGCATTTGGGCTAAGCAGGAGGACGAGTTTTTAACTTAGAATTTTCTCCATGCCTCTTCATCCAGCAGAGCATTTCAGAGTGCCACGGGGTGGGATTCATGCCTTAATATTTTCCTTGTTTAACCCAGTTTCTCACATGCCTATTTATAGTAAGTGATCTCCGTTCTTGCATCTGAAGCTGAAGAATGGTTTGAAATTTTGAACAACTGCATCCTTCGACCTTGTTACCTTGTTGACATTACTACACCCAGTCATTTTTATTTTGTATTTTGAAGGTGATTTGCTATAAATGACAAGCTGTTTAGCACATTACCTCCCATGGCTCAGTTTACAATGTAGAATTTGAATGAAGTGGCTCTCCTGCGTATTTTCTTACGACATCAGTATGCACGATTTGCTATTTTAGCTATTTCCAAAATGGCTACTATAAATGGTGCAGTGCCCGATTTGACTTCAAATTTTGCAATGGATACTTCAGGATCTTGATGTGATTGGTTTACACCCGGTTTCAAGTCCGACTTTTAACCCTCTTTTGGTCAATTTGGAAACTATTCTCATCGTATCAAATAATCTGTTTGTCCTCGTTCTATTTCGCGTTGATCGTCCATGATTAAAGATTCTTGGGAGAAGCATTTCTTTGGGATACTGCGCACTAAAAATAAAGTAAGTTCTTTGAATGAGTGATTATGGATGCATGTCACATCTAGCTATATAAGCTCTCGAAAAACCCATAAAGAATCATCAGACATGCAAAGAAAACCTTGACGTAAACCCTAAAAATAGCCTGAAGGTTGAACTATTTGAAGAATTAGTCTCATTTTGCATGTTATACTGCTATGGTCTGAAACCAGGAAAGGAATCTCGGACTCGTTGAAAAATTCTTGCATTCAAGCCACGAAGCTCTGCTCGAAGCGGTTGCTAAAAATAGTAAGTTATACGTTTGACTCCAAATTTAACACACAACAATGAGTAGCTTGATGCTCTGGATCACGGTCATGACTATTAGTTCACTAAAATGTGAAGGATTGCGTGGTGCACACTAATTTGGTGGGCTTTGATGGAAGCACACTGACAACAACGTTAAGCTCTGTTTTCAATTTATTCACTTCGTTCGACCTCAGATTGACCAGAAGGATGGAAACCCTAATTTCAGACTTGGTCAAATTCACGTTTTAAGCTCAAAAGCGAGAAAAATCCCGGAAGGCAAACTGCTCAAAAGGCGGAGAGAGAAAGAGCAAAGCCAAAAGCGAGAATCAGGCAAAATTAAGGGGGTCCCCATTTTGAATGCGTGATGTGTGGCAGGGGTTACGAGGCATCCCCAATCCCATCCCGGGGTACAGAGGGAATGACAAAGATGAGGGACGATCCCAAAATGAAGCATCAGGGGCAGAGGGCGACTCCCAGTAAAATAGGGTAGGCAGCTTGGAGTCCAGGGGCCATGAGAGGCCATTTGAAACCGTCCCTCGACTGTCCCGGGGACGGCCGGCCGTCCCCCGCGTTTTAAAGCGCCCAAACACAAAAAAAAAAGCAAAAAATTTAAAAATAATGCCTTGCCTATGTGGCATTTGTGGGCCCCACCATGTTTTACTCTCTTATGAATGAAAGGAGGCCTCTAAAAGTTCATTATTTTCATTTTGTTTGTGTAGGGAGCCAAGGGTTTGAGAAGAAAAAAAATTGCAGCCATTGAAGGAGAAGGAGTAGCTGTTTGAAGGAGGAGAGGAGGTTGAAAGAGTGTTGTTGGGAGTGCAAATCCATCAAAAAGGTATGCATTTTCTTTCACCATTCTTTTTTTTCATTTTTTTTGCAAAATATGAAGTATGCATAGTCTGATTTTTTTTATTTTTTTCATTTTCAGTCAACACTTGCATTCTAAAAACAAAAAACATGAGCAATAGTGAGGGTGGGAGTGATAGTGAAGTTGAAATGCAAGTTAGAAGGCAAACTAGAGAGCAAATAACCCCTACCCAACACCATCATTCATCAACCAATTCCAAAACTATGAAGGACTATGCAAAACACCCAATAGACAAAAAAAAACCATTCCTTCAATTTGTGACAGCCATGGGTGAAAGACAAAAAAATTCAGGGGGGAGTAGGGTTTGGTTGTGCCATGTTTGTGAAAAGGAGTTTAGGGGCAGCTACACTAGAGTTAGGTCTCATTTTTTTGGGAAAAGGTGGGCCATGGAGTTAGAACGTGTCCTGCATTGACAGATGCACTATTTATAGAGTGCCAAACAATTCAAATGGAGTGTGATGGTGGGGTTCAAACCAGGTCTCCTTCTTTCCCAAGTTCACAATCGTCTATGCCTACTCCTACTCCTAGTCCTTCCACGGTTGGTAGTAGTGTTATCTTAAGAGGAAAGAGGAAGGTGATTGGTGGTGATAAGGGAGCCTTAGTTGAGTCCATGTTTCAAAACCAAGCACGAGAAAACTGTGAATCCTCCATTGCCAAATTCTTTTTTGCCCATGCCATTCCATTTCATGTGGCCCGTTCCTCTTATTTCAAACAAATGGTGAAAGACTTAGTCGTTGTTGGTCCTTCATTTGTACCCCCTGGAGATCATAAGCTGCGCACCACCCTCCTAGACAAAGAGTACTCCAAAGTTAATGTGTTAATGGAGGAGATGAGGCAAACATGGATGAGGATGGGGTGCTCTATAGTGATGGATGGGTGGATTGATTGTAGACGTCGGCCACTCATCAATGTCATAGTCACATGCCCTGCTGGTTCTTATTTTCTTAGAGCCGTAGATTGTTAAGGGAGACGTAAGGATGCTGACTTCCAATTTTCCATTTTGAGAGATGCCATAGAGGAGGTTGGGGCTGCAAATGTGGTGCAGGTGATCACCGATTCAGCATGTGTGTGCAAATCGGCTGGGTTGATGGTGGAGGGTACTTACAGGCACATATTTTGGACCCCATGTTGTGTTCATGCATTGAACAATGCATTGAAAGACATAGGGAAGATGGATTGGGTGAAGAAAACGGTGGCAGAAGCTAGAGAAATTCAGATGTTCATTTGCAACCACCACACCTCACTTGCTCTTTTCAGGACATTTTCAAAGAAGGAGTTTCTCAAACCTGTTGATACAAGGTATACCATTTACTTCATTTTGTTTCACTTTCAATTTGTATTCATAATCTGATTTTGTTTTAAGTTTTTATTTTTTAATGAATCATTGAATTAATGAATGTAGATATGCCACCTACTTCATCCTATTGGAGAGGATGCTTGAGGTGCATGAGCCTCTACAACTGATGATGGTCAATGTTGAGTGGACTAGATGGCCTAATGCAAGTTCTACTCAAGGAAAGAGCATCAAACAAAAGATCCTCGATGATGATTGGTGGGCCAATGTGAGGTAAGACATATTAGATGGCTGATTTTCATATTAAATTTCTGATTTTAATATTTTAATTTTATTGTCCAATGTTCCAACTTTTGAAGTTTCTAACATGTCAAATAACTTGTCAACTAATTATTTTGAACCTTTTGTTTGCATTTTGCAGATATATTTGCTCCTTTATCTCGCCCATTGTAGATGTCATTAGATATGCTGATACAGACTCTCCTAGTCTTGGAGAGATATATGAGACATTTGACACTATGCTTGGGAAGATCAGGCAAGTTATTTTGGCAAAGGACCCCACTTTGGATTTATATGAGCAACACATTAGGTCCATTGTGACGCGGAGGTGGAATACAATGAACACCCCGTTTCATATGGCTGCCTTTGCTCTAAAACCAAAATGGTATGCACCAAGGGATGGTAGGGTGCCTCCATGTGATGATGCTGAGGTTTTAGATGGGTTCACATAGGCCATTGAAAAGATTTATCCAGCCGAGCAAGCTTCAATACTTCGGTAACAATTTCTAGACTTTGCTAATCTTAATGGCCCAAACTTGAGCAAACCACAGGCGAGGTTGGATAGAGCTATATTAGCTCAAGGGAACCCTATTGGATGGTGGACCTGTTGATGTGGTTTTTGTGACCGCACCAACGCAGAATAAAGTCGCCAACGGCTTCCCTATCCTCTCTTGATCAAAGTATCCAGCACGCTAAGATTGCAAGAAAGTTCGTGCATTCAACTCCAAGATTCTTTCAGTGCGAATAGGCTCAGTTTGGCTCGATGTGATTTGCTGGTATTTCAAGGGGACTTACGGAATTGTTCGGCAGCGGAGAAAGGAATTTAAATGCTCGAAAGATTTGTCCATGAAGCGCGGGTTTCCTATTCTAACTAGATAGTATTGAATTGAAATGGTGCAGGTTTAAGAAGATTCTAATCTACTCTAAGGCGTGAGATATGGGGCTCAACTTCAGCAAACTTTTAACCGGACTTCGCTTTGCCTCGCATCGGACAGCTTCCATGGAGTCGATGCAATCTTCAAGGGAGATGACTAAAGATGTTCAAACCACCACTTGACATAAAGATACCATCACAACGACGCATACCATTATTCAAAGCTGATTTGAGTTAAGTACACTTGTGATATTCAGTTATTACTTTTGAAGCATTCACCATCCTTAAATACACTAGTGGTATGGATAAAGCCAGTTGCTTAGATCAAACACCACATTCCTGACTAACTTGTCGCACATGGATAAAGAATTATACTACACTGAACTATTTTTATGCTACCATTTGAATCGGAAGGACGAAGAAACCTTGCTAGCTACTCACAACAAAGACGAAGTTCACCATCAATGAAAAACTCTTTTATTGAGAGAGTGTTCACAACAATTTCTTACAAAGTTTTCAAAGGGAAAACTTTCCCTCGTCTTCGAACTACACTATCAATCTATACTAAGTTACTTCTAACTTGTCTCTCTACTCTAACTTCTACTCTAATTCTACTGTCTAATGAATGTCTCATGAATGTACAAATGAAGGGGTACTCCCCCTTTTATAGATGGCCAAGTCCAACGGACGGCTCAGATTACAATCGACTGGATGGCCCAGATCGTGCCACCTCAGCCCTAAACAAGATTCGCCCTAAAAACCGCCACAAAGGAGAGTGGGGTAATAAATGAGCCATAATGTCCACCATCATCCTTCTAGAAGGTTCCATTTGTAGACGCGTTCACACTGTTCTTGATCTTCTTCTTGACTTTTGTTCTTCAACTTCTTTGTCACTTGAGCTAACACTTAGCCAATTTCTTGCAACTTTTCATCTTCGAGGTTGAAACTCATAATTTTATCTTCTTCCGAGGGTTGGAATATCATCGTGCTTCATCACTTCAAGTCATTGTGTTTTGGCCTCCACGCTCATCCTGCGAAACAAGCAAGGAGAAGGGTATCAGAACGTTTCATAATATAAATTCAACTTACTTACCAGGATTCTCACATTCATAGCCAACTTCTGCTTCTTCATGAATCCTCATGCCTTAGCCAAATTTTCAACCCATCTTCCTCAAGGGTGTATCATCTTCAACTGCATCTTCAAGAAATTCATTTCGCCTGCTGGAGCTCTGACAACTTTGATTTTATTCATCTCTGGCTCAAGAAAGCTATCTTCACGAAGGATTGAAGCAAATTCACCCTGAAGCGGTTCCTTTCAAATTCATCGATGCGGAGAATTTTACCACGAAAACACATTTTCTTACTTTGCCTTGAGAATTTTAAATTTCCCTTAGAACTCATCAATCTGTGCCGGTGATTCTCCACCACCACAGAAGGCCTCGACAAAGTCAGAAGAAGACCTTTAAAACCCTCACTCATCAGAATTAAATACCCAAATAAAAAGTGCATTTTCTCGAGCGCATCAATTCTTGGAGTGCTGTAATGAAGCGGGTTCATTTTAATTTTTGAATTTTTGAACCTTAGAAAAAAAATGATTCCTCGTCAAATTTATTTCATTTCTTCACCCTTGAGCGCATTTCCTTGCTTTGACTTTGAAATTTATTTATCGATCTCGCAACACTGACACTATCTGACTTTTCCACTGGCCACTTCATTCGAGCTTCAAGAAGAATTTCACCAACTTTAAGGTCTAGGCGTATTTTCTAAAGGAAGAAAATATTTTGCCTTAGAAAAATTTCGAATCATTTTGAAAATTTCAACCTGGGAAATTTTTATTCAATTTCATTCACTCTCCTGTGGTGAGAAAACATTACTTGGAAAAACTTTCCTTTGACGCCCAACATGTTTTTATTTTATTCACCACCTTATGCCTTGGGCGCACTTGATACTTCATGAGGAATATATATCTTTTAAGCTCCAACGCCTTACAATTATTCTTCCACATTCCCCTCTCCTTAGGCGCATTTGGCATTATGGACTTTAATTATCACAACCTAGAGAAATTTCCAAGTGGCTCTCCTCTTTTTAAGGCGCAAAAGGTAGGCTCAACTTCAAGTCTTGAATACCTAGAATATTTTGGAAGTCACCCTTTTTACTAAGGCGCAAATAGCATGATCTACTTTGAGTTTCAATGCCTTAGCTATTTTTGAAGTCATCTGTCAGAGTTAAGGCGCATATACCCCCTTCAACTTTAGTTTCCCACACGTAGCAATTTTTTTGAAGTTTCTTTTTACTCCAAGTTCCTTGGGCGCATTCCACACCTCTTACTCTGAGTTTTGGTGCCTTAGAAAAATTTTCCAGCCTTGAAAACTTTTCAAACTCCCTCATTGCAAGCTAAGGCGCAAATTATACCATGAACTTCCAATTTTGAATACTTAAACAATTTTCTAACCTCCTCCAGGCAAAGGCGCATTTCCCCCCCTGAGGTTCCAATTTGCAATACTTAGAGAATTTCCTAGTTATCCTTCCAAGCTTGGGCGCATTTCATACCTTGCACTTCCATTTTGAACATTCACACAATTCTTTCAAACACTCTACCTCCAATGGCGCATTCAAAAGGTCATGCTTTCAATTAGTAAATTCTCCAACTCCCTCCACTAGTCAAGGGCGCATTTAAGAGGTGGAACTTCTAGTTGCCAAGACTTAGAATATTTTCACCTTCATCTTCTCTTCAGGGGCGCATTTTTCCATGGGAGCTTCCAGTTTCAAGAACTTAGGCAAATTTTGAGGCTCTAAGCTCAAGGGCGCAAATAAGAGGTGGAACTTCTAGTATTAGCAAAAGACTTAGAATATATTTTCAACCTCCTCCCAGCCAGGCGCAAATCATACCCTGAGCTTCCAATTTTGACCCTTAGAAAATTTTATGCCTCTCTTCTCAAGTAGGGCGCATTTAATAGGGTCAACTTCCATTTTTCACTTGCCTTAGAAAATTTTCACTAGCTCATCCAAGTTGGGCGCATTTTGATGGGGGAGCTTCCAGTTGATGACGCCTTAGAAACTTTTCACTAGCTCTTTCTTGCCAAGGGCGCATTTAGGGGGGCCTATTGCCATTTGAGGGCGCATTTTGTGCCTTGAGGTTTCATTTCCTTATGCCTTAGGCATTTTCTTCAACACTTTCCCTATGGGCGCATTTGACAAGGTGTATTTCCATTTTACAACACTTAGAAAGTTTTCAAGCTCTACTCACAAGATGGGCGCATTTGGACCCTGAAGCTTCCAATTTTGAGTGCTTCGAATATTTCCCTTTCACCTTCTTCCTGAGTCAAGGCGCATTTGGAGTCTTGAGCTTCAAATTTGAAGGACTTAGAAATTTTTTTTAGACTTCATCTTCAACCTCGAGGGCGTGTTCAAGATGTTTAGAAATTTTTCATTAACCTTCAGCTTTTAAAGGCATTCTTCACTGGCTGGACTTGAAAATTTATCAATTTCAATGAATTTATGCCATTTGTCAAACTTGGAGTGACTTGTTCATGCTAACCCTAATTTTCCCTGACTTTCTATTTTTAGAAAGTTAATTGAATTTCGTGCTTTGAATTGACTTTTGACTCCAGAAGGCTTGATTTTCGCCCTGTTTTGAACTTCGTGGTGTGATCGTGCTGTCGGGGCTTGATGCCTGCCTGCACCTGCTATTTTTAGCAACTTGCTAAAAATAGTAATTGCTCAAAATGTCTTCAAATCTGGCGTGTTGATTGCGTGAAGTGTAACGACCGTGGTTGGATGCTGCTTTTGCTTAACTGTCCTGTTCTGCCCTTGATTTTAGGAAACCCTAATTGACCTGCCCCAGCCTACTAAAAATAGCAATTATCTGATTCTTCATCCTCTGCAACTTCGTTTGATCTGAAATTTGCGCCAAGGGGTATTTATTACTTGCTTAACCCGTTCATACTGAAATTTCGCAATGACCTACTATTTATAGCTGCTCCTGAAGTGACTTACTATTTATAGTGAGTGTTCGTTTCTGAGACTTTCCTAGCCCCGTTTGACTTGAAATTTGGACAGTGCACTCCTTGTTGGTGAATTTGGCCGTCTATGCTGACGCCGAGATCAACTTTCTATTTATAGCCCGCGTCGAAAATACCTTACTAAAAATAGTAAGTTCTCCGATTGCCTTCAAATTTTGCCAGCAGACCTCCTGAAAGATGCTGACCATGATGGATACTTCAGTTTTAGGGCACTTTGTCGTTTGACTCCTCGTTTTTAGCTCTCAAGCTTGAAACCCTAATTTTGTGCATGTTGCTCAGATGAGTTCCGTTTGACTTCATTTCAGTTGTATGATGATCAACTTGCATTTCTGAGGTGTTGAGTAGCTGCCCAAGTGATACCTGCTAAAAATAGAAAGCGGCCGGAAAAGTGACCGACCGGCTGCCGGATGATCTTGCATGTCATACTGCCCGAAAACTCTTGAAA